>JAQQAC010025234.1:24370098-24627070 GCA_029783875.1 Phataginus tricuspis
CATAGGGTGGGGGGGCACGGGGGGGACTGTACAGCTCAGAGAAGACAAGTAGTGATTCTCATCTCACTACACTGATGGACAGTGACTGTAATAGGGTTGGTGGGGGGGACCTGATGAAGGGGGTAGTTTAATCATCACAATATTGCTCATGTAATTGTATGATAATGTTAATGATACTAAAATAAAATAAATTGTAAAAAAAAATGGTTGCATATATGTGTGTGTGTGTATGTAAAACTTATTTTATCTTCAAATTACACAGGAAATTTTCATTATTCAGATACTTGTTTAGGAAGAAAACAGAAGTCATGTCTCAATAGGTAGGTGTGTAAAAAAAAAAAAAAAAGAGGCCTTTGGCCATTAAATGTACTAATTTGATGTCAGTTGACATAATAATCTCACCATAGGCATTTACCAAACTCAAAAGACGAGGGTTCCATTTATAATACATACTTAAAAGCAGCTTTCAGTTTTGTTTTTTGTTTTTTTTTTGGTATCATTAATGCACAATCACCTGAACAACATTATGGTTACTAGACTCCCTATTATCAAGTCCCCCCCACATACCCCACTACAGTCATTGTCCATGAGTGTAGTAAGATGCTATAGAATCATTACTTGTCTTCTCTATAAAAACTGTCTTTCCCGTGTCCCCCACCACTGCATTACGTGTGCTAATCGTAATGCCCTTTTCCCCCTCTTATCCCTCCCTTCCCAACCATCCTCCCCAGTCCCTTTCCCTTTGATAACTGTTAGTCCATTCTTGGGTTCTGTGAGTCTGCTGCTGCTTTGTTCCTTCAGTTTTTGCTTTGTTCTTATACTTTACAGATGAGTGAAATCATTTGATACTTGTCTTTCTCTGCCTGGCTTATTTCACTGAGCATAATACCCTCTAGCTCTATCCATATTGTTGCAAATGGTAGGATTTGTTTTCTTCTTATGACTGAATAATATTCCATTGTGTATATGTACCATATCTTCTTTATCCATTAGCTTTCAGTTTTTAATAGAAATTATTCATTAAGCCATTTTATATTGTATGGTAAACTGTTGTAAGGTAGGCTTGTGAGGGTTTACATTTGTTTGGAACCACAGATCTGCTCCAAGTTAGCTTCAGTACAACATGCATAATCACATCTCCAAAGTTAGAGATAAAAAGACTGCTGCTTACCTATACAGATGATCGAATGTTATTGACTAATAGTATAATCAAATTAGGACTGAAGGGCCTAATGAGAGAAGAACGATGCTTGATTAAAATAAGGAAGATAGATCTGTAACAGCTTTAAAGTGTACAGCTCAGTGGTTTTTAGTGTATTCAGAGTTTTGCAACCATCACTCTGATGAGTTTTAAGAGTGTTTTTATCACCCCGTAAAGAAACCCTATATCCAATAGCAGTTACTCCCCACCCCCTCCTTCTCCCAGCTGCTGCAAACACACATTTACCTCTGCATTTTTGGATTTTCCTATTTTGGACATTTCATATAAATGAATCATACAATGTATAGCCTTTTGTGACTAGTGTCTTTCACTTAGCATAATGTTTTCAAGGTTCATCTGTGTTGTAGCATGTTATCAGTACTTCCTTCCTATTTATGACCAAATAACATTTCATTGTATAGATAAACCTGTTTTGTTATCTGTTCATCAGCTGATGGCATTTGGGTAGTTTACACTTTTTTGTCTATTACAAATAATGGTGTTATGAACATTCATGGTCAAGTTTTTATGCAGACTAGGAGTGGAGTTGCTGGATTATATGATAACTATGTTTTACATTTTGATGAATTCCAAAAATGGTTTCCAGTGTAGGGTGTACCATTTTATATTTCCACTAGCAATGTAGGAGGGTTCCAGTTTTTCCACATCTTTGTCCACAGTTATTTTCCAACTTTTTTATTTTAGTTGTCCTAGTTGGTGTGAGTGATATCTCATTGTAGATTTGACTTGCATTTCTTTAATGACTAATAATGTTGAGTGTTCTTGTATGTGCTTACTGGCCATTTGTATATCTCTTTGGAAATATATTTGAATGTCTACTTAAATCCTTTGCTCATTTTTTAATTGTTTTTTTTTATCATTGATTGTAAGAGTACCATATGTTTTGCTGTATTTTTTAAAGTATTTCTTTATTTGTTTGCAAGACTAATTTTTCCTCCTCTTATTGGAAGGTCCTGTCCAAAGTGCACTGATATCTTCACAAGTGTCAGTGAGCCAAGAATATAATTCTCAGCTTCCAGGATCCTACTCTCATCTCATGCCAGCAAGGACTTTGAATCCAGTCTCTGGACAGTCTAACTATGGTGGTTCTCAGACTGTTTCTCCATTAAGTAATTATCAGGGACCTGGGCAGACTCTTTATAGACCACCTGTGGCTTCTAATCCAGTGACACCTTCACTCCATAGTGGTCCTGTTCCCCGAATGCCACTAACCACTTCCCAGAACCCAACTGCTACACCAATGCCTTCTGGTAGCTTTCTTCCTGGAACCAACGTACCACCGCCTTTGAATTGGCAATATAACTATCCATCCACAGGATCACAGACAAACCATCGTCCGCATGCATCATCCCAACCAGCTGTGTCTGGGAATACAAATTTGACAACAAGTCATCAATATGTTTCTTCTGGAGATCCTTCGCTTCAAAACAACCTAAAACCAGGTAGAGTTCTTAGAGGAGGGCTTTAAATGTAAAAATGGGAAGCTTTTGAATGTTTGGATGTTTAAATTAATATTTCAAGCCTTAAAACCACATTAAAGACCATTCTTTTTTAAAAAATTATCATTAATCTTTAAATAAATTACTTCTCTAACTTTTGAATTAACTTAAAATCATGGATTGTTCCTGCTTTGCTTCTTTCCTCTGAAGGTATCCTTTGTATTTCTGTGAGTCACCCATGATATTTCAGGGATTGCCATATGCCTTCAAAGCTCTTTCTTTAAGGACTGACCATTGGTCTTAGTAACTGGTTTCCATTTTGTATTCTAGGGAAGCTTAATCCCTGTGTTCTCTCTTTGGTCTTGATCTTAGGGTTGGTTATCTTTTTGTTATGGCTTAGACAGTTTTTGGCCCCAGAAACTGAAGGATCCAGTAGGGGTAGATCAAAACAGGCAATACTTCTGGAGCGAGGAGTGTTATTGTGCATAAAAGCTGTCAGAAACCAGTGCACAGAGATTCATATCAATGTTTTCTAAGAGTTTTATAGTTTTAGCTCCTACATTTAGGTATTTGATCAATTTTGAGTTAGTTTTGTGTAGGCTATTAGGTTAAGGTTCAGCTTCATTCTTGTGCATGTGGGTATACAGTTGTCCCAGGACTATTTTATGGAAAGACTATTAGTTCTTCCATTGAATGATATTGGCACCCTTGTTGAAAATAAATTCCTCATACATATAAGGGTGTATTTCTAGAATCTGAATTGTATTCCATTGATCTGTATGTCTCTTTTTATATATCAATACTTCATATTTTTATTACTGTAGCTTTGTAGTAAGTTTTGAATTTGAGAAGTGTGACTTCTCCAATTTTGTTTTTTGTTTTCAAAATTATTTTGGGTCCCTTGAGTTTCCATAAGAATTTTAGGATCAGCTTGTCAATTTTTGCAAAAAAGACAGCTGGGAATTTAATCAGGATTGTGTTAAATCTGCACATCAGTTTGGGAAGAAAACTATATATTCTTGGACTGCAGATGATCATTTTCTTTTTTAACTTCAGTGTTTGGTCATACCTGGTTCAAAAGGAGATTCATTTAACTGTTTCACTACTCCTTTTTTGCTGTTAAATTTAGTGTCTCATACACTTATAAACATTAATAGTGTTACTTTGAAAAACATTTAAAATTCTGTTTTTAGATCTGCAGGTTGAGTCTGCTCAGCAGACATCATCAAGGAAATTTAGTAGTAAAAGCTTCCAAGTGAAATAGTAGTATCAATAGTTACCTTTTTATACTCGTAGTGTTTCTGTATCCATATACTACATGTACTTTGTCAGGCTTATAGTATGTTAAATGCTGAAACTATTTTTCTTAGTCTCCGACCAGCTATTGGCCCAGGTAAATGGGCATTTTGACCTTGGAAAGGTTAAAGCTACTTCTAGAAAATTAGTTTCTTTGTAGAAGTCTTCTGACCCATAATTGTTAGAACCAAAATCCTCTGGTTACTTTTATTGTTGTTCATTTGATATCATGAGTGAGCAACAGTCACTTGAAATTAATGAATATTCACTTCATTATTAATAATTATGGGTTACATTTATTGAATATTATTTTCTGGCACTTTACCAAACTTTTATAGTGTTATTTAATCTTTATAACCATCTCTTTTGCAGGTAAGAAAAGTAAGGTTTGAATAATTTGCCCAATGACATAAGAAAATAGTTTGGGAAAAGATACTATTTAAGAATAGGTATAGCTTCTCATTAAAAGGCACATGACCAACAATCTGAAATTATTTTGGCTGTAACAGAAGCCCTCTTAGAGCACCTTGACTATAGCACAAATGGGGTGAGAGAGACATAAGCAAGTGCCAAAACTTGTAAAGGTTCTTACATAAAACCAAGGGAAAGAAGGATACATAAACTAATAAAGTGAACCTAAAATAAATGTATGACTACCCTTCTTTTTTCTTATGAGACCTCTAAAAAAATTCCTCATTTTTATCTCTGCTTTTTCAACCCATCATTGATAATAGGTGACTGACTGATCTCATAAACTGTATCTAGATTATACTTTCTAGTCCACGTATGAAAATTCTTTTTTTGGTGATATACCATCTTTTAACATCCTCATATTAGCTTTCAGGAGTTCAGAAGGCAGGTTCTGAAACTCTAGCTGTTAATGTTATAAATAGGAATTATTCAGCTTGTAAAAATGATGTCTATTTTAATGTAGCCTATTCTGGATTCAGAAATGTTCGTAAATCTGTGAAAAATCTCTGTAAGCTCACTTGTATTCTGTTAAACATTAGGTTGTTATATCTCTGCTGCTGTATCTCTATGGCCAGATGTATCATACATTCTGGTTCATGCTGAGTTAGTAGTGTACCTTGCCCTTTTGTTCCTTTGACTTGTCTGTATTGCCATAGGTATGTGTGGGTGCTTCTTTGATAAGGGAGTTACATGGCAGTAATCTTTGTCTTCCTTTTTGTCAGCAGGGCACTGATTAGTCTTGTCGGGAGCTATAAGGTTCAGTAATATCATTTTTCAGTTTGGCCTTTTGGGGAATTGAACAGTATGAAGAAGCATTGAAAATTTTCATATTTGAGTATCTTTATTCCTTTAGTTTTACAAAATATAGATAGAATAAAAGTAAAATTTATTACCTATTTCACTTATAGAATCAGGATTAAAAAGTCTTATTAAATTAAATATAAAAAATTAAATCACTTATTTTATCAGTAATATTCTGTCTACTTTGTAGACTTTGTTCCCCCTCTTTGGCAAATGAGAAGGTAGATGCAATATTGTTGACTTGAATGAAAGAGTGATTGTGGGTTTTGGAACTTTTGATATCACATAGAAGAATTTCCCCAAAAGTAACTAATAATGCTTTCACACTAGTCAGAACTTAATGTCTTAGTAGAAAATTGGTGAAGGTGAAGCAGTGAGATACTGGTAGAAACAAGGACAAATAACCATGTCATTCTAGTTTAGTTTGAGGGGTACTTTTAAACCTTTTGGATAGCTATGTTTTATAGGGTATATACATAAACTTTGGACTGTTTTCTAATTTTGAAGCTTAGGGAGTGTTCTCAATATGGTATTTAAAAACCATCATTGAAAGTAAATGTCTTAATTATTATTAGGTGAACATTTTGTACAAATTTATAATCTTATTTTTAACAGGTTATACCAATAAAAGAAGCAAAATGAAATAAATGTAGAGTCACCACAATGCTTTATAGTTTTAGAAAAGCTAACTGTAAGCCTAGTTGATGTTAATTGAATGGATTATGTTGCTAAGCCATTAGTAAAATTTTATTCATGTTAATTTCTACTAGAATATTGTATCTACCCTGTAAGTGATTTGATGTTGATTCTGTATTTATACTGCTTTAATAATTGATAGCTAAACATGATAGGAGAGACTTGGAAATGTGTAATGTATGCATATAAATTAAGTATTTCTGCTAATTTGGTGATTATAATTAAAATATAAATTTGGAAGTTACTCAGATTTGGTAAAAGGCTGCTGTGGCCTTTGTTTTAAGTTCTTAAGCGATATGTGAAAAACCAATGTTTCCATAGGTTCTGCACCCCCCTTAGTGAATCCACCTCTGCCTACCACTTTTCAACTAGGAGCTTCTGTTGGGCCCCCTCCTACTGGAGGACCACCTCCTGTAAGGGCCCTCACTCCTCAGAAATCATCACATAGAGCTATGCCCCAGCCCTCATTTAATTCAGCTATCAACCAAGAAGGTAAGCACTGCAAAAACCAAGTCGGGTCCTAAAGTTTTGACTTGAGGCAGAAGGGTGGATATTACTTGAATTCTCTGCATCTAAATCATATTTTTTGCAAGAAGATCTAGTTGTTTTGGTTAGGGATGGCCTTCAGGAATTTGAGTTTTAAAAAGTTCCTCAGAATTCCACTGTCTTATGGTGAGCTGTAGACTAGCATTTGGGAACCGCTCCTGTTAACTTTTTTTGTTGCTCTGCAGATTTTTTAAATCATGTCTATTAAGTTAGGTGCCTTTCACGAGAGGGAGGCGAGAGGGGAATTCCTGCTTTTCTGGACATGGTGTTTGAACTATCCTTTTACTATATTGGCACTTTTCTATGGAAGCAGTATTTTGATTTCCACTGTTATTGTAAATATTAACAAACATTTATAAGCCTAACTGAAAAGGCAAAAATATGAGCATTTTGAAGTTTTATATAAATGATAAAAAGTTTTTAAACACTGTCTTTGGATGTAACTTTAAAATATATTTGCTAATTTAAATGAAGTATTTTATAAAGTAAGAAATTTTATTTTAGCAATAATACAACCATTATAGCAAGATGCGGAAAGAGGAAAACAGAAGAGGGGAAAAAATGTTGCCTGTATCTTACTACTGACTACAGTCAGTATTATCATTTTTATATTTTCTTCCAGCATTTCCTTTTTTTTTAGTATTGTAAGTAGGGAAAAAACTGACCCATGAGTAGTTTGAAAATAATGATGTTAACAATGAGTAAACAATGATAAAGCAACACCCTACTGGCTGCCACATTAGAACTTTGAAAATCAAGCTACAATAAATAATTAAGTTTTTAACAAAATACAAATATGCCCATTGTTGTTTGTCTTAACAAACTGTTTTACTAAAGTTTTCCCTATCAACTCATCACTATAGTCATGGTAGTCTTGAGAATTGTAAAGAAGTTACTAATTTTATTAAAATCATTAAGCGTATCTGTTTGGTGTTAAAATTACTACTAAAGTTGGTACTTTTGTACTTAAGTGCTAGAGGTTGAGGCTATTCACTGATTTTAATTTCTTCTTTACCTGAATTAAAGTTTATAAATTATTTGAGGTACCTAGAAATAAATGTTTATTCCTAATAAGCAGATGTGCTTAGCATTTATCTTTAACTGTTTTAATTGGGTAAAAACAAGTTAAGATTTTATTTTATTTTAATAGTGGTTCTTTAGACTAAAGCAATTGTTCTAATTTATATCATCTTCAGATTAATTCTGGAATTAATTAAATTTGAAGAAAAGGTTTTTTCATCCTCGCAATTTCATTTTATCTTTAAATAGTATTGATATTGGTGATTTTTTTTTCAAAGTATATTGCACCTTAGAGGTTTATAATGCTGCCCTCACAACTGCTGAAATCTTTCAGATAATATATAATTTTATAAACTCCAGAAAGGATCATCCTTTTTAGAAGTTTATTAAAATTATTTGATACTTTCATATATTTTGTACATTTAAAAACTTGCACTGTTTGAAATTTTTATTTCAACATTTGCCATTTTTCCTGGACTGTGATTTAAATTGTCATTTGGAAAGTACCTTAAATTTTAGACATTAGCTCAAAACGTGCAGAAATTGTAACAATTGTTCTAATTTAAATACTGTTAATAAACTCCCTTCTTAGGTATTACATCAAATACCAATAATGGATCTATGGTGGTTCACAATAGTTATGATGAAATTGAAGGCGGTGGCTTCTTGGGTGAGATGCTATGATAGTTTTTTTTTTTAATATATGTTCATTGTAGGAAACAGTGAAGAAAACTTCTTAATCATGTCACACAGTGATACCTGCTGTTAGCATTTTTGAGCTCCATGCATTTAGATTTTCATTAGGTTTTTTCATGGGCTTTATTATTATTATGTTATGACTATGGAGTATTTTTCTTAGATCTACTTAAATTTATTTAACCAGTTGAACATTTAGTATGTTTTCATTAAGTTGTTTTGAATTAGAATTTTAGTCTGAATACGAAGTTGTACATTATATGAAGGTAAATTAACCATACCAGACTTATTTTTACATGTTTATGGCTATGGTTCTACATGAACTAGATTTCAGTCATTGATACTACTTTGTTACTAGTGTTTGTATTATTTTATAAAATTGATAAATGAAAGTATTAATACCCAAAGGATTTTGCAATTATAGTTCCTATAATTTAGTGGATCTGTGTGTTGATTTAAAGTGTTCTGGAGTATAAAATAGAACTTAAAAGTTACATTGTTTCTAGCAACACCACAGCTTACTAATAAGAATCCCATTATGAGCCGAAGTGTTGGATATTCATATCCCTCCTTACCACCTGGTTATCAGAACACAACACCACCTAATACAACTGGAATGCCACCCTCTTCCTTGAATTACTCAAGTGGACCACAGTCCTTTACTCAGGTATACTTCTTGTTTGTGTATTTTTTTTAGCCATTTTCCATCTTTTGGTTTAGACTGTATACACATAAAAAGTTTTAGAAAGGTATAAAGAACATTTTTAGCCAATTAGAATAATAATGGATCTTTCAAAAGGCCTCTGTTCTATTATATATCTTTAAAACCAGAAAAATTAACCAGGAACAGTGAAATAAGTCAGGCAGAGAAAGACAAATACCAAATGATTTCCGTCATTTGTGGTGTGTAACAAAGCAAAACTGAAGGAACAAAACAGCAGCAGACTCACAGACTCCAACAGGGACTAGCAGTTACCAAAGGGGAGGGGTGGGAGAGGAGGGAGGAAGAAGGGGATTGTGGGGTATCATGATTGGTGCACATGGTGTGTGTGGGGTCACGGGAAAAACAGTGTAGCTCAGAGAAGACAAATAGGGATTCTGGCATCTTACTACATTGATGGACCGTGACTGCAATGAGGTATTGAGGGGACTCGATAATAAGGGTGAATGTAATAACCACATTATTTGTCTTGTGAAACCTTCATAAGAGTGTATATCAATGATAACTTAATTTAAAAAAATTGATCAGGAAATCTAGATTACAGTTTTTTATTTAAGGAGAAATTGAGTCCTTATACACTTCTGTTTTCAACTGAAGACATTATTATAAAGGCTACTTACTTTTACAGTATATATCTTTAGACTCCCTTAGGTGCTAATCATTTAACTGCAAGCATGAGTGGATTAAGTCTACATCCAGAGGGGCTAAGAGTTCTCAATCTTCTTCAAGAAAGAAACCTGCTTCCACCAACACCTCTCCAGCCTCCAATTCCAAATTTGCATGAAGATATCCAGAAACTCAACTGTAACCCAGAGTAAGGCTTCAAGTAATGTTTTATTATTAAGTATGACATTTTACTTGTTCTGAAAGTTTTCCAGAATTTTTTGGAGCTCTCTGTATTATGAATAAGCTATTAAATATATTATTTTGTTAAAGTAACTCTGTATGCAGAAAACAGAACACTGTTAGTTGCTTACTTAACTAATATCTGACATGTTCTAAGTCAAAATATAAGGTTGTAATACCTGAGTTGATTGCTGCCCTTATCAGCAATAATGGGACTATGATATTCATTATCATGGTGACTACATTTCTTCAGAGTCCAAACAACAGGGATTTTATTCTATATAGTCCTTTATTTGCTCTCATTTAAAATTATTTTTTGTAACAATCATAATTATATTCTTTTCTCCCGTAAGATTGACTTAATAAGTTTAAATGTATGTGGTGACTTTCTGATAAATTGAATTTTATTATTTTTAAATAATCTTTTAAAAACTTTGAGCAAAACTGAGCTTTGTTCATAAACTTAACACTGGATTTGCAAATTTGGGTCATCATCTTATAATTCTAGTGTAATCTAGATTTATAGAAAGAAAAATAAATCATTTGATAGTCTACACTGTCTTATGCTCAAGCTGATAAGAGACTTTAGTTATATAATATGGGTTAACTGTCTACCTTTTCTGCACAGGGCTTAATTATTTAAATGGGATGAAATTTGAGAGGACCTATAGAAATATTTCACTTGTAATCTGATCCAATGTTAAAATGTGTACCTTTCAAACCTTTTGTATTTTTTTAATCCAAAAATAATCATAGCACAACTGATATGTGATTTTCACTTCAATACAGATTATTTCGATGCACCCTGACTAGCATTCCTCAGACTCAGGCCTTACTGAATAAAGCCAAACTTCCTTTGGGACTGCTGCTCCATCCATTCAAAGACCTAGTGGTATGTTTCACTAGTAAAGTAAATTCCTTAAGGAAATTATCTTACTGGTGAGGAATTTTCTACAGTAGTGCAAGAATCATGTATAGAATTTGAGCTATCTAGGAAGTTGACCTTTGACAAATTCCTTTATTTGTAATTCAACCAAAATTTTTGTTACCAGATACTTTCAAAATGAGGTAAAATAAGCATATTGAAAATTCTAAGGGTACTGAATAGACGTACCAAAAGAAAATCAATAAATGAAACCTACTATTTAAAAAGTTTTAAATTACTTACTCATTAAAATGCTTCACCCAGTCTCCCAGTTCTGCCATTCTTTGAGTAAAATTTGTTGCTTTAAGAAGCTGTTCCAAAACAAGAAGAAAAAGCGCTTCCACTTCTGCCCTAAGGCTTTGGGACCTCAACATAGGGCCACACACACTTGAGAGGATTCGCGCATAAGAGAAGTGACTTTCCTAAAGCCAACCTCCTTTTGGTGATGGGATTGTAATGCCTTCATTTTGAATTTTGATATTCAAACCTAGAATTTTTAATATGTAGGATTAACTTTAAATAGGAATATAATTGAAAAATTTAATTGAATATTTAAATATAATTTAACCTTATTTACTTTGTGACAGTTCTTTTAAGGAGAACTAAGTGAGTCTATTAATGTACCATGAAGAAACTTACTAATAATTTCATTGGTCATTTATTTTAGAATGTTGATTCTTCCTTTGCCACCCATCTCAAAAATATACTGGCTATTTACTATGTTGGTTTTACAGTATAAATGTTTAATGAGAAAATAAATACTTTTCCTGGAGAACAACAATGGGGTTTAAAATCAATACATTTTTGCAACATAATTTTTTGTGTGTGACAATTTGGACATGTCTTTTTATCCTAGATTTTTTTCTCCAAAATTATAATGTCCCAACAATTATTTAGAAGGTATGGATTAATGCTTGACCTTCAGACATGATGATCATTGCCTTTAAAAAATTAGTTTTGTTTTTTCAGCAATTGCCTGTGGTTACCTCCAGCACAATTGTGAGATGCCGTTCATGCAGGACATATATCAACCCATTTGTCAGCTTTCTTGATCAAAGGAGATGGAAGTGTAACTTATGTTACCGAGTCAATGATGGTATGTTACTTTTTTTTGGAAATATTTAAAAATTTCTACTTGAATTGTGGGGAAATCAGATAATACAAATGCAAAGTTTGAAAAAAAAACTCTTATTTATCTGTTATCCTTCCATTCAGAGATAAAACTTCTGTTACCTTTTTTCTAAGCATTATATATATATGTAAATAATTACATACTTTTTAAGAAAAAAATATAATATTACTTTGATACCTTTTTTTTACATTTATTATATTGGGCATATAATAAATGGCATATTTTGTGGTATTATTTAAGCCTGTAATTAATTTAAGAAATATTTTTATTTAGAAATTGTCCCATGCCTTTTCTCTAGGGTGAACGAAAATAAGTCCACAGAATAGCTGCCATTAGCTTCATTCACTGCTGTATGAAGGGAGGTGGGCAGTTCTAGAAGGTTAGTTGAATGTAGTTTTCTCAGTAATTTAGGAGGAGGAGATCTCTTTCAGTAACTGTCTCACAGTTCATATTCAAGGAATATCATCTAAACAATAGCATTCTATTAGGATTAGAGAAGAAAAAGGGTAAGCTGATACCCCATTGAAAATTAGGTCTCTGTTTGGAAGGAAATTTCATTAAGCATTGCGAAATAGAGGAATTTAAGAGATTTTTAACAAGTATTTTTATTGTTTGTGTCTTTTTTTGAGAGTAGAGGAAAATGAGGATAGAGTAAGCATTCTTTTTACTCTATAATATTTCAGGAAAAAATATATTGTTTAATATTCCTTTTAAGTCTTAATGTTTACGTGCTTCAGTATGTGAAATGAAATTGTAATAAAGGATGAAATCACTTTCATATACAGCCCAGACTATTTCATGCTATAGTTTACCCTTTAGCATACATAGGAATTTGAATTTCTAAACAGTTACTGGGGAGACAGATGCAATGATAATTAATTTAGAAAATACTCTTTGAACACTAGTGTAATATAAGTGGTAGGCAACTGATGTTCCATAGAGACTTAATTAATTAATGAAAGTCACCAAATCCTTAGGCTTTAACTTTTGAAGTATTTTTCCATAGCTTTCTAGGGGCAGCCAGAATCTATACATTTCATATGTCAAATGTTAATATCCTTGGTATCATTGTGATATTTAAGATAAGTTTAGTCTTGCATTTAAAAAATAATTGGCATTGAGTTTTTATCATCTTTTCAAACTGTTTTAGGAAAGCAGTTGTAGCAAGAAATAAGACAAAAACGGTATTAGAAGATAGGAAAAGAAAAATTATAGTGATTGTAGTTGTAAAAGCAAGACATAGTGTTGAGTAGACCTCAAAGTGTTTTTCTTAATATGTAGTTTATATTGAATTACTTATAAATCAAGAAAATGACCAAATATAAGGTATCTTAAACTTAATTCTTTCAGTTTTATCATTATATGTTGTTAATTTACATAGTTCCTGAAGAATTCATGTACAATCCCTTGACCAGAGTCTATGGCGAACCTCACAGAAGACCTGAAGTTCAAAATGCTACTATCGAATTTATGGCTCCTTCAGAATACATGGTAAGCTTTCATTTTTTATACAGCATATTTATTTCAAAATACTAGATTTTAAATAAAATAACATCTTTAACAGAATTTTGTGCTTTTAAATTTATAAAAGTTATACTGTTCATTACAAAAGTAGTTAATTAGCATATAAGGGTAAGTTTGAAAAGTAAAAATGTATGTAAAGATCCACTTGTGCATCCATCCAGAAATTTGCAATGCAATATTGGGATTATATTTACTTTTAAATCACTTCTGATCTTTTCTATTAATGCTCTGATGAATATCGTCCTGCAAGTAGTTACATACATTAGTGTATCTGAGGACTTGCATTTAAAAAATAATAATTATATTTAATGTTTAATTAGCATTTTTCATTTTAGAAAGCACTTCCATATTTCTGATGATCATGAACAACCCTCTGAATTAAGCTGGGGAAATGCTATTAATCCTATTTTACAGATGTGAAAACAGATTTAGGTTGAGTAAGTTGCCAAATAATCCTTTAGTAAATGGTGGAGCCTGCATAAAAATCCAGGACATTTGATTTGGTTATTCTTTACCCATGCTATAATTGCATCCAAGGAAGGGGAATGTGAAGATAAGACTTAACACCAACTTTAAATATTTTATTTTAGCATATTTTTGTGGGATAATCTCTCTCTGGGTAGTTGGGGCCATTCTATTTTTTGGATTAATACCAAAAAATCAGAAGCATTTGTTCTTTTGAATTGGCCTTCCTTGGTTCCTTTTACCTCGCAGGTTTGCAAAAATGGCTTCCTTTAAATTTGAAAACTTGCCTATAGCAAGAGGTTTTGTTCCTTCCTGACTTTTCTCTGGGGCAACAGATTCTATGAATTCAGCAAGTGATACATACGCAAAAAAAAAAGTTAGTACACTATATGCCCAGTTCTGACTATGGTTATTCAATGCTTTTTATTCAATTGAAAACAGATGTTTGAATTTGGAACTTTAAAATATAGTTGTTCATTTTCTATGGAACTTGACTGAAATGTGTTGTTAAGTAACCAGCTCCAGCTAACTTGATTTGTTACGTTCAGAACTGTAATTTTCCAAAATAGTGAAATATAATGCACATATGGAAAAGTCTGTAAAATATAAACATACAGGTTACCAAATAATTATAAACACCTGTGTAAGGTTAGTACCAGCCAGGTCAAGAAATTGAACATGGCCAATACTCTCAGAAGCCCTCTGATCACATTTCCTCCCTTCCCTCTCCTAGAGAAAACACTCTTCTGATTTATGGCAATCACATCCTCATTTATGTTTTCTTAAGTATGCATCTGAAAACAATATAATACAGTTTTGCCTGTTTTTATACTTCTTTCTACATTTTCTTGATCCATTATTATTTATTATAGTCTCCACCTAATCCATAAATAATGTTTATTTTATTGTTTTGCTGTATGTGACATGACAAATAATAAATTTAAATTTAATCACATTAAATGTATTTAATAAGATCCTTTTTTTTTCTTCAGTTACGACCACCTCAACCTCCAGTGTACCTCTTTGTATTTGATGTGTCTCACAATGCAGTTGAAACTGGATACTTGAGCTCAGTTTGCCAGAGTTTATTAGACAATCTAGATTTGTAAGTACCTCAGTTCAGCTTAAATTTGAAACTAACAGTGTATGCAAAATAAGTAGTTTTAAAATATGAAAAAAAAGCTATGTTCTAAAAGTCCACGTAAATCAGTGTGAACTTCAGGCCTATTTTCTCTGAGAAACATTAATTTATTTTAACTTTTTATTATGGAAAAATTTCAAGCATGTAGTAAATAGGAAGAATGTAATGAATTTCTGTGTACCCGTCCCTCAATTTCCACATTTTACCATTTGGATGTTGTTGCTTCATCTGATCCTGCCCACCCCCACACACACTTTTTCCCCCTTGAGCATTTTAATGCCAATTTCAGTCAGTATATCATCTCACCTATAAATACTTGAAATTATTTTTAACTCTAACTGAAATATGAATATAACACCTAACAAAGTTAGCAATAATTCCATAATTAGACCTAATAGCCAGTTCAATTTTTGTTCCAGGTTATCTCAAAAGTGTCTTTTTACTGTAGGTTTGTTGGAATAAGAAACTAAACTGTGCCCACATATTGGATTTGGTTGTCGTATTGCTCAAGTCTGTTAAAATAACTGCATTTTAAATGGGTGCTTAGATACTTAGTGTAACTCATAAAAACTGGTGTGACCTTTCAGTGTAATGAAGTATATTGCTCCCGTGTGGTATGGAAGAATATGAAAGATGAAATCAGAAATGGACTAATTCTCTCACCTTGCTGAAAAGGACATCTTGTTCTTGTTAGCATTTGTATTTTAATATTGTAGGTTGTGTATGGGGATTGTCTGCTGATGAGACAGTCCTCTGATTCACACTTCATAAACAACAAGTTTGTCTTTCCCCATATGAAATTTACATCCACATAGTTAAGTCTTTAAATTAGATCCTTTTACGTCTTTTCTTAAATGAACGCATTAAGCAATATAAGAGGAGATTTGGGCAAATTTTCTAAAAAGGTATGCACTACCTAAATTATTACATTTTAGAGTTGGTATATGGTAATTTTTTGAAATATATTTTATAAATTAAAATCATCTACAAAGTTTTATATATACTTTCCAGTATTTTTTATATGCCATTTCCTATGTGATTTATATAACTTTATATAGGTGTAAGTAGTTTTGGATTGCTTTATTATTGCTGAGTTTTATTGATTGTTTGGCTACTGCATAGTCTTTTCACCTAGAGTGGGGTCTGTTTCATGGTGAATTAAACATTTATGCTGGGACAATTTACATAATATGAAAGTAGATATTTGTATGTAACTTAACAAATATGTAATATATATGATTAAGTACTCTTCTGAATTTGTTTTTAGGCTTCCTGGTAACACTAGGACAAAAATCGGCTTCATAACATTTGATAGTACAATCCACTTCTACAGTCTTCAAGAAGGTCTCTCTCAGCCTCAGATGCTGATAGTTTCAGATATTGAAGGTATATATTATACACTTAAGATTATTGAACTGCCTTAGGAATTGCCAGTTTCAGAAATACTTCATGATTATTTAACCCAAATTTGGAGTGTATGGTATGATTCCACTATATTGAGAAAAAAAACCCTTGAGTATAAAATCATAAGATGGTTGGAATTTTAAGAGTCCTTCAGTTCAATCCCTCATTTTATAGATGAGGAAACAGAGTAATAGAGGTAAAGTGAATACTGAAAAAGGCAATAAAGACAAGTTAATATTAAAACTCAGATTAAAATTAGGTCTGTTTTTCCCTTCTCATTCATTCATTCAAAAAGTATTTGAGAATAGACATACTGGCGAATGGAATAGGATAGAGAGCCCAGAAATAAACCCTCACATATATGGTCAACTGCTTTTTTTTTTATTAAGGTATCATTGATACACAATCTTGTGAAGGTTTCACCTGAGCAATATTGTGGTTACAACATTCACCCATATTATGAAGTTCCCCACACCCAACCCATTGCAGTCACTGTTCATCAGTGTAGTAAGATGCTTTAGAGTCACTACTTGTCTTCTCTGTGCTACACGGTCTTCCCCCTGCCCCCCCCCCCCACATTATGTATGTCAATCATAATGTCCCCTAATCCCCTTCTCCCTCCTTCCCAACCAATCTACCCCAACCCCTTCCCTTTGGTAACCACTAGTCCATTCTTGGAGTCTGTGAGTCTGCTGCTGTTTTGTTTCTTCAGCTTTGCTTTGTTGCTATACTCCACAAATGAGGGAGATCATTTGGTATTTGTCTTTCTCCACCTGGCTTATTTCACTGAGCATAATACCCTCTAGCTCCATCCATGTTGTGCAAATTGTAAGATTTTTTTTCTTCTTATGGCTGAATAGTATTCCATTGTGTATATGTACCACGACTTCTTTATCTACTCATCTACTAGTGGACACTTAGGTTGCTTCCATATCTTGGCAATTGTAAATAGTGCTGCAGTAAACATAGGGGTGCATATGTTTTTTTCAATCTGAGAAGTTGTTTTCTTTGGGTAAATTCCTAGGTGTGGAATTCCCAGGGAAAATGGTATTTCTGTTTTTAGTTTTTTGAGGAGCCTCCATATTACATTCCAAAATGGTTGAATGAATTTACATTCCCACCAACAGTGTAGGAGGGTTCCGCATTCTCTGCATCATGATCAGCATTTGTTGTTTCTTGACTTTTGGATGTTGGCCATCCTAACTGGTGTGAGGTGATACCTCATTGTGGTTTAAATTTGCATTTCCCTGATAATTAGCAATGTGGAGCATCTTTTCCTGTGCCGGATGGCCATCTGAATTTTTTCTTTGGAGAAGTGTCAGTTCAGATCCTCTGTCCATTTTTTAATTGGATTATTTTCTTTTGGGTGTTGAGGTGTATGAGTTCCTTATGTATATTTTGGATGTTAACCCCTTGTCGGATATTTCATTTATGAATATATTCTCCCATACTGTAGGATGCCTTTTTTTTTTAATTAATTACTTTTTTTTCTATTATTAATATACAATTACATGAGCAACATTACGGTTACTAGACTCCCCCTATTATCAATTCTCCACCATATACCCCATTGCAGTCACTGTCCATCAGCACAGAAGGATGTTAAAGAATCACGACTTGTCTTCTCTGTGTTATACTGCCTTCCCCGTATCCCCCACCCCACCCCCACACCCGCTACATTATGTGTGCTAATTGTAATAGCCCTTTTTCCCCCTTACCCCTCCCTTCCCACCCATCTTCCCCAGTCCCTTTCCCTTCGGTAACTGTTCTTGGGTTCTGTGAGTCTGCTGCTGTTGTGTTCCTTCAGTTTTTTCTTTGTTCTTATACTACACATATGAGTGAAATCATTTGATACTTGTCTTTCTCTGCCTGGCTTATGTCACTGAGCATAATACCCTCTAGCTCTGTCCATGTTGTTGCAAATGGTAGGATTTGTTTTCTTCTTATGGCTGAATAATATTCCATGGTGTATATGTACCACATCTTCTTTATCCATTCATCTACTGATGGACACTTAGGTTGCTTCCATTTCTTGGCTATTGTAAACAGTGCTGTGATAAACATAGGGGTGCATATATCTTTTTCAAACTGGGCTGCTGCCTTCTTAGGGTAAAATTCTTAGGAGTGGAATTCCTGGGTCAAATGGTATTTCTATTTTGAGTTTTTTGAGGAACCTCCATACTGCTTTCCACAATGGTTGTACTAATTGACATTCCCACCAGCAGGGTAGGAGAGTTCCCCTTTCTCCACATCCTTGCCAACATTTGTTGTTTGTCTTTTGGATGGTGGCCATCCTAACTGGTGTGACGTGATATCTCATTGTGGTTTTGATCTGCATTTCTCTGATGATTAGCGATGTGGAGCATCTTTTCATGTGCCTGTAGGCCATCTGAATTTCTTCTTTAGAGAAGTGTCTATTCATGTCCTCTGCCCATTTCTTAATTGGATTATTTGCTTTTTGTTTGTTAAGGTGCATGAGTTCTTTATATATTTTGGATATCAACCCCTTATCACATACATCATTTATGAATATATTCTCCTATACTGTAGGATGTCTTTATGTTCTACTGATGGTGTCCTTTGTTGTACAGAAGCTTTTCAGCTTGATATAGTCCCACTTGTTCATTTTTGCTTTTGTTTACCTTGCCCAGAGAGGTATGTTCATGAAGAAACACTCATGTTTATGTCCAAGAGATTTTTGCCTATGTTTTTTTCTAAGAGTTTTATGGTTTCATGACTTACATTCAGGTCTTTGATCCACCTTGAGTTTATCTTTGTGTATGGGTTAGACAGTAGTCCAGTTTCATTCTCTTACATGTAGCGCTCCAGTTTTTCCAACACCAGCTGCTGAAGAGGCTGTCATCTCCCCATTGTATATCCAAGGCTCCTTTATCAAATATTAATTGACTGTATATGTTTGGGTTAATGTTTGGATTTTCTATTCTGTTCCACTGGTCTGTGGGTCTGTTTTTGTGCCAATACCAAATTGTCTTGATTACTGTGGCTTTGTAGTAGAGCTTGAAGTCAGGGAGCATAATTCCCCTGTTTGATTCCTCCTTCTCAGGATTGCTTTGGCTATTCAGGGTCTTTTGTTGTTCCCTGTGAATTTTAGAATTATTTGTTGCAGTTCATTGAAGAAAGCTGTTGGTAGTTTGATAGGGATTGCATTGAATCTGTAGATTGCTTTAGGTAGTATAGCTATTTTGACAATATTTATTCTTCCTAGCCAAGAGCATTGGATGCATTTCCATTTGTTAGTGTCCTCTTTGATTTCTCTTAGGAGTGTCTTGTAGTTTTCAGAGTACAGGTCTTTCACTTCCTTGGTTAGGTTTATTCTTAGGTATTTTATTCTTTTTGATGCAATTGTGAGTGGAATTGTTTTTCTGATTTCTCTTTCGGTTAGTTCATCATTAGTGTATAGGAAAGCAACAGATTCCTGTGTGTTAATTTTGTATCCTGCAACTTTGCTGAATTCAGATATTAGTTCTAGTAGTTTTGGAGTGGAGTCTTTAGGGTTTTTTATGTACAGTATCATGTCATCTGCAAATAGTGACAATTTGACTTCTTCTTTACCAATCTGGATGCCTTGTATGTCTTTGTTTTGTCTGATTGCCATGGCTAGGACCTCCAGTACTATGTTGAATAACAGTGGAGAGAGTGGGCACCCCCGTCTTGTTCCCGATCTTAGATGAAAAGCTTTCAGCTTCTCGCTGTTAAGTATGATGTTAGCTGTGGGCTTGTCATATATGGCCTTTATGATGTTGAGGTACTTGCCGTCTATACCCATTTTGTTGAGAGTTTTAATCATGAATGGATGCTGAATTTTGTCAAATGCTTTTTCAGTATCTATGGAGATGATCATGTGGATTTTGTTCTTCTTTTTGTTGATGTGGTGGATGATGTTGTTGGATTTTCGAATGTTGTACCATCCTTGCATCCCTGGGATGAATCCCACTTGATCATGGTGTATGATCCTTTTGATGTATTTTTGAATTCGGTTTGCTAATATTTTGTTGAGTATTTTTGCATCTATGTTCATCAGGGATATTGGTCTGTAATTTTCTTTTTTGGTGAGGTCTTTGCCTGGTTTTGATATTAGAGTGATGCTGGCTTCATAGAATGAGTTTGGAAGTATTCCCTCCTCTTCTATTTTTTGGAAAACTTTAAAGAGAATGGGTGTTATTTCTTCTCTATATGTCTGGTAGAATTCAGAGGTGAATCCATCAGGTCCGGGGGTTTTGTTCTTGGGTAATTTTTTGATTACTGATTCAATATCCTTGCTGGTGATTGGTCTGTTTAGTTTTTCTGTTTCTTGCTTGGTCAGTCTTGGAAGGTTGTATTTTTCTAAGAAGTTGTCCATTTCTTCTATGTTTTGCAGCTTGTTAGCATATAGATGCTTATAATATTCTCTTATAATTCTTTGTATTTCTGTGGGGTCCGTTGTTATTTTTCCTTTCTCATTTGTGATTCTGTTTATATGTGTAGATTCTCTTTTTCTCTTAATGAGTCGGTCTAGGGGTTTATCTATTTTGTTTATTTTTTCAAAGAACGAGCTCTTGGTTTCATTGATTTTTTCTATTGTTTTATTCTTCTCAATTTTATTTATTTCTTCTCTGATCTTTATTATATCCCTCCTTCTGGTGACTTTGGGCCTTCTTTGTTCTTCTTTTTCCAATTTCAGTTATTGTGTTTTTAGGCTGTTCATTTGGGAATGTTCTTCCTTCTTTAAATAGGCCTGGACTGCAATATACTTTCCTCTTAGAACTGCCTTTGCTGCGTCCCACAGAAGTTGTGGCTTTGTGTTGTTGTTGTCATTAGTCTCCATATATTCTTTGATTTCTGTTTTGATTTGGTCGTTAACCCATTGATTAATTAGGAGAATGTTGTTAAATCTCTATGTATTTGTGAGCCTTTTTGATTTCTTTCTAAAATTTATTTCTAGTTATATACCTTTCTGATCTGAGAAGTTGGTTGGTAGAATTTCAATATTTTTGAAGTTACCGAGGTTCTTTTTGTGGCCTAGTATGTGGTCTATTCTGGAAAATGTTCCATGTGCACTTGAGAAGAATATGTATCCTGCTGCTTTTGGGTGCAGAGTTCTGTAGATGTCTGTTAGGTCCATCTGTTCTAGTGTGTTGTTCAGTGCCTCTGTGTCTTTACTTATCCTCTGTCTGGTTGATCTGTCCTTTGGAGTGAGTGGTGTGTTGAAGTCTCCTAAAATGAATGCATTGTTGTCTATTTCTTTCTTTAATTCTGTTAGTATTTGTTTCACATATGCTGGTGCTCCTGTGTTGGGTGCATATATATTTATAATGGTTATATCTTCCTGTTGGACTGACCCCTTTATCATTATGTAATGTCGTTCTTTATCTCTTGCTACTTTCTTCGTTTTGAAGTCTATTTTGTCTGATACAAGTACTGCAACACCTGCTTTTTTCTCTTTGTTGTTTGCGTGAAATATCTTTTTCCATCCCTTCACTTTTAGTGTGTGTATATCTTTGGGTTTGAGGTGAGTCTCTTGTAAGCAGCATATAGATGGGTCTTGCTTTTTTATCCACTCTGTTACTCTGTGTCTTTTGATTGGTGCATTCAGTCCATTTACATTTAGGGTGATTATCGATAGATATGTACTTATTGCCGTTGCTGGCTTTAGATTCATGGTTACCAAAGGTTCAAGAGTTGTTTCTTTACTATCTAACAATCTAACTTAACTTTCTTTTTAAGTTATTGTAAACACTGTGTGATGTTTCTTTACTTCTCTCCCTTCTTATTCTTCCTCCTCTATTCTTTATATACTGGGTGTTTTATTCTTTGCCTTTAGTTAGTATTTGGATGGTCTGCTTTCTTTGCTATGATTGTATTTTCTCTGGTGACATCTTTTTAGCCTTAGGGGTGCTTTCCTCTAGAGCAGTCCGTTTAAGATATCCTGTAGTGGTGGTTTATGAGAGGCAAACTCTCTCAACTTTCCTTTGTCTTGAAATTGCTTAATCCCTCCATCATATTTAAATGATAATCATGCTGGATACAATATTCTTGGTTCGAGGCCCTTGTGTTTCATTACGTTAAATATATCACGCCATTCTCTTCTGGCCTGTAAGGTTTCTGTTGAGAAGTCTGATGATAGTCTTGTGGGTTTTCCTTTGTAGGTGATCTTTTTTTTCTCTCTAGCTGCCTTTAATACTCTGTCTTTATCTTTGATCTTTGCCATTTTAATTATGATGTTTCTTGGGTCCCTTGTGTTGGGAGATCTGTGGGCTTCCATGGACTGCGAGACTATTTCCTTCACCAGCGTGGGAAAGTTTTCAGCAATTATTTCTTCAAAGACACTTTCTATCCCTTTTTCTCTCTCTTCTTCCTCTGGTACTCCTATAATGCGAATATTGTTCCGTTTGGATTGATCACACAATTCTCTTAATATTCTTTCATTCCTAGAGATCCTTTTATCTCATTCTGCCTCAGTTTCTCTGTATTCCTGTTCTCTGATTTCTATTCCATTAACAGTCTCTTGCATCTCATCCAGTCTGCTGTTAAGCCTGTCCAGGGCTTGTCTGATTTCTGCATTGTCTTTCCTCACTTCCCTCACTTCCTCCCTCAGCTCTTGCACATTTCTCTGTAGATCCATCAGTATGGTTATGACTTTTATTCTGAATTCTTTTTCAGGAAGATTGTGCATTTCCATCCCTTCAGGCTCCCTCTCTGGGGTTGTCTGGTTGATCTTAGTCTGGACCATATTCCTCTGTGTTTTCATGGCTATAGATGTGGTCGCTGGTAGGTGCCACATATATCAGCTGGGCTCTTTGAGACTTTAAAAAGAAAAAGAAAAAAGAAAGAAAGAGAAAAAAAGAGAAAAAGAAAGAGAAGGAAAAACAAAAAACAAAACAAAACAAAACAAAAAAACAAAAACAAAAACAAAAATTGCCCACTGGGAGTAGATTCTGTGGGGATGCTGTAGGTCGCGCTGTTGCTCCACTATACCGTAGCTGTGCCGCTCCGCAGGGCCCTTTATAGCTGTGGCCAGGGTGGGAACGAATGGGTGGCTGTTGATCTGTGTGGGAAGTCTAAGTGCGGGCACCCTTTCCCTGTCGCCAGCTAAGGGGTCCGAAACTTCCCAGGACTCCCAGCCTGCTGTGCTGAGTGTGCCAGGACGATCTGGCTCCTCCGCTGGGCTCCTCTCTATTTAAGACCGCTGAAAAACGTGCGCGCTTTTCTTTTCTTTTTTTTTTACTTCCTACGAGCCGGCTGCAAGAACCCGGGCGCGTTCCATGCTCAGATCTTGCACCCTCTGTCTCTCCAATCTCCGCTACACTGTGCGATGTGTGTCAGCACTCCCGGCATAGATAACCGCAGCTGGTTATTTCATGGGCCTGTTCTTCCACTCCCTCCTGGCTCTGAATCCTCTCCTCCCGCCGGTGCGCTGGGGTGGGGGAGCGCTCAGGTTCAGCCGGGTTGCGGCTCTGTATATTACTCGCCTCGCGGGGTGCCGAGTCTGTAGCTGCAGGCTATGTGCTGTCCTGTATCTTCTGGTCTGTTTTTTAGGAATAGTTGTACTTGTTGTATTTTCATAAGTACATATGATTTTGGGAGGAGATTTCCACCGACCTGCTCTCTCCGCCATCTTCCCGGAAGTCAGATATGGTATTTCTTAATTATTGAATGTCCATCTTAAATTTGTTCCAGAGGGCTTGAATATTTTTCTGTACCTCCATAAGCATGTTTATAATTTTTATTTTGAACTCTCTTTCTGGAAGATTTGTGAGTTCGGTTTCATTTGACCCTCTTTCTGGGGTGATTGAGATTTGGGTCTGAACCATGTTCTTTTGACATTTCATATTTCTTTTGGTGCCCACTAGTGTGCAGAAACTCCAGTGTCTGGAGCTTCTCAGCCCCTAGAGTGAGGTTGGGGGACATAGGGGAGCAGAGCTTGTGCCTGGGGGGAGGAAAGATCTGTTTCCTGCTTCCCATCTGCGGTGCCTGTCTCCAGTGTCAGAGGCAGTGGGCCAGGCACACACGGATAATCTTCTGTGGTTTGCATCTCTAGCTGTTGTAGGCGGGAGCTCCCTCTGGCTGGCCTGATGTCTGCTCAGTGATTGCGGGTTTGCCAGCAGGTGCCTGCAGGCCAGTAGGAAGGCTTGGCAGGCTGTGTGTCACAGTTGGAGGCCTCAGAGCTGAGTAGTCAGTGAGGAGGATGGAGCATCTGAAGCTCCTCAAAGTTCCCAATCAGCTGGACAGATCGCGCCCAGGCAACCTTGTCCAGCTCTCCCTTCTCCCGCACAGCAGGCTCCATGCAAATCCCACCCCTTCAGCAGCCCTCTCGCTGCTAGGAAGCCTCTCAGACTCCCTGCCTTTCCTCTGACACAGAGTGGCCAGGTGTGGATCCCCTCCTCCAGAAATGGCCAGAATGTCAATTTCGCAAGCACTCTGCCCTCCCCAACACCCAGGGCACCACACAATATAGGATTCTGCTCACAAAGCAGATGTCCCAGGATAGGTGTCCAGCAGTCCCAGGCTTTCAGCCCCTCCATGCCCCGTTTCTTTTCCGCCTGCTGGTGAGCTGGCGTGGGGGAAGGGTCCCGCTGGATTAAGGCTTTCGTACGTTACCCTGTTTCTTGAGTTCTGCTCTCTGTTCGTGAGGTCTGTATTCAGCCTTCTTTCTTGTTGCTGTCTGAAGGTTAGTTGTATTTATTAACTGTATTTTTGTTCTGGTTTTGGTTTTGGGAGGAGCTCTCTGTCTCACCTCTCACGCCACAAACTTGAATCTTGTAGGATGCCTTTTTGTCTGCTGATGGTGTCCTTTACTGTATAGAAGCTTTTTAGTTTGATGTAGTCCCACTTGTTCATTTTTGCTTTTGTTTCCCTTGCCCAAGTAGAAGTGTTCAGGAAAGAGTTGCTTATGGTTATATTTAAGAGATTTTTGCCGATGTTTTCTTCTAAGAGTTTTATGGTTTCATGACTTACATTCAGGTCTTTCATCCATTTCTAGTTTACTTTTGTGTATGGAGTTAGAAAATAATCCAGTTTCATTCTCTTAAATGTACTGTCCAATTTTGCCAACACCAGTTGTTGAAGAGGCTGTCATTTCCCTATTGTATGTCCATGGCTCCTTTATTGTATATTAATTGGCCGTATATGTGTGGGTTTATATCTGAGCTCTCTATTCTGTTCCATTGATCTATGGGTCTGCTCTTGTGACAGTACCAAATTGTTTTGATTACTGTGGCTTTGTAGTAAAGCTTCAAGTTAGGAAGTATGTAATCCCCCCATCTTTGTTCTTTCTCTGGATTGCTTTGGCTGTTCCGGGTCTTTTGTGATTCTGTATGAATTTGGAAACTGTTTGTTCTAGTTCCTTGAAGAATGCTTTGGTATCTTGATAGGGATTGCATTGAATCTATAGATTACTTTAGGTTGGCCAACTGATTTTTGACAAGGCTGCCAAGATCTTTCAGTGAGGAAAAGATAATCTTTTTCCATGAATGGTTCTGGGAAAACTGAACATACAAAAGATGAACCTTTACCTTAAACATATTTAAAAAAATTAACTCATTGGACCAAAGTTCTAAACTTAAGAGCTAAAACTATAAAACTCTTAGAAGAAAACATAGGGGAAAATCTGAATGACATTGGATTTGGCAATCATTTCCTGGATAAGACAACCAAAAGCATAGGCAACAAAGGAAAAATAATAAATTGGACTTCATCGATATTAAAAACTTTTGTACATCAAAGAGTACTATGGAGAGTGAAAAGAACCAATGTAATACTGTGTATCAACTTTATTCCAATTAAAAAAAATAGAGTGAGAAGACAGGTCACAGAATGGAAGAAAATATATGCAAATCACAAATGCAATGAAGAATTAATATCCAGAACATATAAAGAACTCAGTTCAGCAAAAAAAAAAAAAAAAAAGAATTCAAAAATGCACAAAGGATTTGAATAGACATTTCTCCAAGGAACATTTAAAAATGACCAATAAGCCCATGAAAAAATCCTCAACATCATCAGTTATTAGAGAAATGCAAATCAAAACCACAATAAGATCAGTTCACATCCACTAGGATCGCTATTATCACAAACAGAAAAACAAGCACTGGCAAGGATGTGGAGATGTTTAAACTGTCATGAATTGCTAGTGGGAATGTAAAATGGCTTGGTGCTATGGAAAAGTTTAATAGTTCCTCAGACAGTTAAACATAGAATTACCATGATCTAACCAAATCTTCTTCCCGGTATATCCTGAAAAGAACTGAAAGTAGGCACTCAAATACTTGTACACCAATGTTCATAGCAATATTATTCACAGTAGTTCCACCAAAAGTTGGAAACAACCCAAGTTTTCATCAACAGATGAATGGGTAAACAATGTGGTATAGACATGTAATGCAATATTTATTACTCATACCCAAGAATGAAATTCTGTGCATGCCACAACATGGATGAACCTTGAAAATATTATGCTAAGTGAAATAAGAGGACAAAGATGGTATGGTTCCACTTATATGAGGGACCAAGTGTAGGCGAATTCATGGAGGTAGAAAGTAGAATGCAGGTTTCCAGGGGCTGAGAGGGTGGGGATGGGAATGGGGAGTAAGGTGTTATTATTTAATGGGTACAGAGTTTCTGTTTGTGATGATGAAAAGTTCTGAAGGTACATTATGATGATGATTACACAACATTGTGAATGTACTTAATACCACTGAATTGTATGCTTAAAGATTGATTGTATTTAATGATATATTTTGTATATTATGATATATATATACATAATGATATATTTTGTATATTATGTATATTTTACCACAATTAAAAAATAACTCAAAGTGGATCATAGACCTGAGTGTGAGACTAAAACTATAAAATTGTTAGAAGGAAACAAAGAAATAAATCTTTGTGACCTTGGATTAGGCAGTGATTTCTTAGATATGACACCAAAGCACAAACAAAAAAGAAAAAATAGATAAATTGAGATTCTTCAAAATTAAAAACTTGTGCTTCAAAGGTCACCATCAAGAAAATGAAAAGACAACCCACAAAATGAAAGAGTTTACAAATCATATATCTGATCAACAATTTATATCTAGATTATATAAAGAACTCTTAAAATCTAACAAAAGACCACCTTCTTAAAAAGTAGGCAAAGTATTTGAATAGACATGTCTCTACTCAATACACAATATTCAATATTCTCTGTATACAGTTGACACATAAGCAATTGAAAAGATGCTCCATATCAACCACAATGAGATGGCACATCATACCAGTTAAAATATTCTCAAACTTAAAAACTCAGACTTTTTGCCACACTGAGCATGTCTGTGAATAACCATGTCAACACCATGAGTATTTATTTTGGGCTTAGAAATAAGTGTTACTGAGTAGGCAAATTTGCAAATACAGAATCCATGAATAATGATTGACTGTAGGTCTTTAAAGGGCAATCAGTAGCTGTCTTGGTTGTTCTAAATCTCACAACAGATCAGCCAAGTCAGTCGGTCATTCCCTCATCTGTTCATCCAGATACTTATTTAGCATAAAATAAAATCACTGAACAGGTGACTCTGATGATAGGCCAAGTTGTGAATTCACTGATGGGGTCCAGCCTCTCAGTGTTATACATCATGAGCTGATAGATGGAATATCCATTGCTGGACATCACATATCAAAACAAAAACAAAATAGTAACAATGTATCTGCTGCAAGGATATGGAGAAATTGGAATCCTTAGGTTCTGCTAGTGGTAGTGGAGAATGTTGTAGCCACTGTGGAAACAATCTGTCAGTTCCTCCAGAAGTTCAACAGTTAACCGTATAACCCAAGAATTCTACTTCTTGGGTTATATGGTTATATACTCTACAAGTATATTAAAAACATGTCTACACAACAATGTTTACATGAATATTCATAGCAACATAGCTAAAAAGAGTGGTATATACTCTAAGAATATTAAAAACATGTCTACACAATGTTTACATGAATATTCATAGCAACATAGCTAAAAAGAGGAAACAACCCAAACGCCCATCATTTGATGAATGGATAAACAAAATGTAGCAGTATATCCATATAATGAAATGCTATTCATCATTAGAAAAGAATAAAAGTACTGATAGATGCTACACGATGGATGAACCTTGAAAACATGCCAAGTATAAGAAGCTAGTTACAGAGGATCTCATAATGTGACTCCATATTATGAAATGTCCATAGTGGGCAAATCCAGAGACAGAAAAACTGGCAGCTACCTAGAGCTGTGGGACTTGGTGGGGAAATGAGGAGGGACAGCTAATCAGTGTGAGATTCCTTTTTGGGACAATGAAAAGGGTCTGGAACTGGGTAGTGGTGATATTGTACAATTCTTTGAATATATTTTTAAAAATCACAACTGTATCTTCCATAAGTGTGAATTTTATGGTTTGTGAATTACACCTTGATAAAACTAAATTTTTTTAATTTCAAAGAATAGGAAAAAATCTAAAACAATTGACTATTTATATGACAGCTAAAGTAAATATTTAATGTTTAAATTTGTTATTTTTTATAAACAATAGAATGAGCTTTTTTTTATTAAAGTATCATTGCTGTACAATCTTATGTTGATTTCATATACACAACACAGTGGTTCAACAGTTACCCGTATTATCAAATCCTCACCCCCTCCAGTGCAGTCACTATCTATCAACATAATAAGATGTTACAGAATCATTAACTGTATTCTCCATGCTGTACTGCTTTCTCTGTGACCAACCTATATTGTGATTGCAAATTATTGTGCCCCTTTATCCACTTCCCCATCCCCTGTCATCCTCCCCCAAAACCAGTAGTCCCTTCTCTGTGTCTGTGAGTCTGCTGCTATTTTGTTCCTTCTGTTTTGCTTTGTTTTTGTTTTTGTTTTTATTGTATTTTTTTATTTTTGTATCATTAATATACACTTACATGAGCGAACATTGTGGTTACTAGATTCCCCCCGTTATCAAGTCCCCACCACATACCCCATTATAGTCACATCCATCAGCATAGTAAGGTACTATAGAATCACTACTTGTCTCCTCTGTGCCATACTGCCTTCGCCGTGCCCACCCCCCTACATTATGTGTGCTAATCATAATGCCCCTTTTTCCTCTTCTCCCTCCCTTCCCACCCACCCTCCCCAGTCCCTTTCCCTTTGGTAACTGTTAGTCCATTCCTGGGTTCTGGGAGTCTGCTGCTGTTTTGTTCCTTCAGTTTTTGCTTTGTTTTTATATTCCACAAATAAGTGAAATCATGTGGTATTTGGAATGAGCCTTATTTTTTGTAATAAAAAACAGCACAGTAGTTCCCCCAACCTTACCCATGGTTTTGCTTTCCACGGGTTCAGTTCCCTGCAGTCCACTGGGGTCTGGAGGCAGATGATCCTCCTTCTGACTTCTCATCATCAGGTCAATAGCCTAATGCTATATCACAAAGCTTATGTCATTCACTTCACTTTATCTCATCATATAGGCATTTTATCATCTCACATCATTATAAGAAGAGCAAGTAAGGTATTTTAAGAGAGAGACCACATTCATATAACTTTTAGTACAGTATATTATTATAATCTATTATTTTTGTTAATCTCTTACTGTGTCTACTTTATAAGTAAAACTTTATCACAGATATGTGTGTATAGGAAAAAACATAGTATATATAGGGTTTGGTACTGTCTGTGGTTTCAGGCATCCATTAGGGGTCTTAGATCATATCCCCTGTGAATAAGTAGAGACTACTGTACAAAACTATAGAAAGTGAGGCCTCTCATAACCTCACCACCCACGTATCCTTCCCAGTTTGCATCCTTCTAAAAAAGGGAATTTAAGTCCTAAGCAAGAATAAATTTGAATCCTGAGAAGCTCATCTGATATGGTCAGTCAGCATACCTTGATTCACTTGATTTTCTAGTCCCATATGTAGAGGCATTGGTGGGGACCTTCTTTATGAGAAAGTATCTGCTTTTTGAATAACGGAGCTGTTCGTGGGCTGTATTACTTCTATGTAAAGACATAGTATTCTTGTGTGTCATTTTAGTCAACATTTTTTAAATTCCAAGAGTGTTTCTTTGGCTCCCAGGGAGAAGCAAGAATATGAAGCAGGATTCTAAATTGTTGTCTTTAACCTAGAGGCAGAGCACTTGTACAAACCTTTACTGAGTGCTTACAGATCAATGATTTTTAATTGGATGACTATTTAGCTTTTACATGGTAGCAGATAAATTGCAATAAATACCTGAATCAATACTCCTTTGGTGGCTTTTTGAATATATGTAGATATATTAGTTGAAGAGAAGTGGCTTTTATGTAAGTATGGGGGTGGTTAATTATATCAGTGTTATATATTGGAACATCTTTAATAATTAAGGTTTGTTTAAAAGAAATATTTATTTATTCTTTCAGATGTTTTTATACCTATGCCAGAGAACTTATTAGTAAATTTAAATGAAAGTAAAGAGGTAAGACACATTTTCCTATCTGACATGTTTAATTGAAATATTGAAGGAATATATTTTTGAAATGGACTTCTAAGTCCATTTTGCTTTCTGTGACATTTCTAAGATGTGTAATATTTTATATTTGCTGTTAGTTAAAATTCATCAGGTGAACAGCTCTTGAGTTTGCCCTTGAACTGAATGGTTTTAAGTGTAATGTGGCAAGCTATTTGTAGTAGGGTAGAAGATAAGCCTATTCCATAAAGGAGGAAAACCTGAAGGAAACCTGCCTTGCCAGCCATTTGGGAAATTGGGAGGGTTGCTGAGATAATAAGCTTCTGGTCACTGCATAGAAGCACTTTAGCCAGGCTGCTTTCAGTGCCCTTTGCTTTTCTGATTCACAGAGTGTCATTGGGGTCAGTTCAGAAGAAACTCTTATTACCTGCCTGGAAATTGCCATGACATAATACAGTGAGAGGTGAACAGAATGTGTCTGAAGGGGGGATGTTGTCTACCCTGTATATGCACATATGCTGTAGGGGTAACATTTTAACTAGCAAGTCTATAGTCTCAGCTGTTGGCAATGGTGACTTCACCATAGCGTGAAGTATTTTTTTTCCCATTAACTCTCTTTATTTGTACAACCTAACATGAATAGGTAGTTGTTTTTTGTTTTGTTTTTCTTTTGTAGTGTTATTACTAGTTGGCAAATTTACTGGCTATCTTAGATTTTACCATAGGTAAGAGTTAAACTCACTTTGAAACTGAAAAGAATAAAGTGTATAGAGGTGATTGAGAAGGCCATATATCATGGCATTAAAATAAACCAAATCTAAACTGTGATAGTTCTTTTGATGCATTTTGGACTTATAGTCTTGCTGGACTACTGCATGTGCAAGAACAGTAAGGCCCCAATTTTGATTTGTCTTGCTTGCCAATTTACAATGTTGACTTAAAATGGCTTTTTTGTCATTTGACCAACTTCATTGTTTACTGTACTGTCTGTAGATTCTCTGATCATCATCATGACTCAATGTCTTGTCTGTTGTACTAGTTACTGACTTATTGTTAAAAAAAATTTTAATTGTAACGGTCTTGAGTTTTGTTGCTTTATTTCACAAGCTTGTTCAAGAATTACTGAAAACTTTGCCGCAAATGTTCACCAAGACCCTGGAAACCCAGAGTGCCTTGGGTCCTGCGCTTCAGGCTGCTTTCAAGCTGATGTCCCCAACTGGTGGTCGAATGTCGGTTTTTCAAACACAGCTTCCAACTCTTGGTGTAGGAGCCCTGAGACCACGAGAGGAACCTAACCAAAGGTCCTCTGCTAAGGTTAGAAAGTTTTCAAATGTGTTTAAGTTAAGGTTATGCTGACGCTCTGTCCCTTTGAGCACAAAACTTGTTTTCTATTTATTTTTTTGGTTGTGGAGAGGAGGGAGTTATCAGGAAATGGATAAAGTGTTTCTTTTTTATGTAGATATTTATTACATTATTTTCTACCTAATTATTTATACCTTATTTTTGATCTTTAGCAGGCCACTAGAAATGCAGCCTGCCTTTCATGAGAAAGTCTGGCAGACTAAGAGAATATGCCTGCTGGGGGCAACAAAGAATCTGGGTGACCTGTAAAAAGCAGTCCTAGTTTGGCATATTGACTGCCATGGATTGCTTTTGAGCACCTTGTGTGTATAAACTCAGTTTGAGAATTGTATTTCTCAAAAGATTATGAGAATGCAGCCATATATTATATATACTGCTTATAGTGTCAGTCCTGGAGTCAACCTACCTAAGTTCCACTGCTTTTTAGAGATGTGAACTTGAATAGTTACTTAATTTCTTTGCTCCTCAGTTTTCTTGTATTTATGAAGTGAAAATGATAGTACTCCTCTTAGGTAGTTGAAAAGACTAAAAAGATATTACATATGAATTGTTTAGAACAGCTTTTAACATACTAAGCATTTAATAGATTATTGAAATGAGTGTAATAGATATGTTTTTTTAAGTAAAACAAAATAGAAAATTCTTAAGCAGTACCTGTTTTTTACTGAAAAAAAAACAGAAAATATTACAAAGTAAAATGATTTTGTAGACTGCCCAAGTATATTGTTAACATCTTGGTATATATAGATAAGTATTTAAATTTTATGATAATTTAATGATTTTTTACTTTTTCTCTTTGTAATTTATTATTAATAGGAAATTCACTTGACACCATCTACTGACTTTTATAAGAAATTAGCCTTGGACTGTTCAGGTCAGCAGGTAGCTGTTGACTTATTCCTTCTCAGTGGACAGTATTCTGATTTAGCCTCTATGGGTAAGTTATTTCTGATGATTGTTTTCCTCAAATAAATGCTAGAATGGTATTTATCTGATGGTATTCTAAATAGAAGACAAAGTGAAATAATTTTTATTCCTTTGGGAGAGTTTAATCTATTACAAACCTTATAGTCTTCTACTCTAAACATTTAGAGTAGAGAAATTTCTATACTTCTATTTAAAGGAATGAAATAATTGTTTTTTTTGACAATACCTTGGGTGGTTAAAGAAAGATTTAAATGCCTGTAGTTGCTTTGGTGCAATAATGGTAGTTAATGACAGAATTTAAAAGGAGTGTGTGTTTTCTCCCAGGTTGTATTTCTCGGTATTCAGCAGGCAGTGTCTATTACTATCCTTCTTACCACCATCAGCAGAACCCAATCCAAGTACAAAAATTACAGAAGGAACTACAGAGATACCTTACTCGGAAGATTGGCTTTGAGGCAGTCATGAGAATTCGTTGCACCAAAGGTGAGGGCATTTTTTTTTTTTGGATACTTACATAGGAGAAATGTTTTTGATAATAGTAAATATACATGTTTCTCTTTTTCTTTTTTATGGTAAATGTTATTGCAAGTGAAATAATACGTATACTCTTGGTAAAGTTATAAAAAAAGGTACAGTACAAAAAGATGTAAAATAAGAAATGCTATTTAACCCAGGATATTTTATTTCACAGTTTCTCTTATGCCCTTGAAAAGTTTTTCCATGCATATATGAGCACATATTTTAGCTTTCAAATACAAGCAGTGGGGATCACATCTGGCTTCATTTTAACCACATCTTTTTTTTTTTACATGAAGATTTATATCCTTTTTTTCTGATGACTGTTTTAAAGTTGGCTTTTATTTCACAAGCAACATATACAGCCCTTGTAAAAAATAAAAACATTATTGAAAAAGCTAAAATCCTTTTGTATCAGCTTGTGTGTGTGCATACTTTGACTTTTCTTCCATTCTTATGTAGTCACTGAAACCACATTGGTCGGTATATCAGGCTTTTCTATCTATTTATATACTTACATATATATCCATGGAAAATATATAGTAAAGTGCATTAGCCTAAATAACATTGTACATGTTTTTAGCAAATCTGGAAGATCCCTTAAAATTAGCTTATGTAGATCTATCTCATTCTTTGTAACTTCTATCTAGTATTCAGGAAAAGGTACGAATCATAATTTGGTTATTTTCCTACTGATTGGCATTGAGGACATCTCTGATATTTTTTGTTATGGTGAACAGAAACAGTACTGCTTTATTTTTTTGCACATAAAAATTTGGAACTTGAATGAGTATATCTGTAGGATAAATTTTTAGATATGGAATTACTAGGGTTAAAGTAAGTATTTATTTAGAATCTTAGTAGATATCAAACAAATTATCCTCCAAAAAAACTTTTTGAAAATTTAATCTCCATTTTCATTTAACACGGTATGTATTACCTCTCCCGCCCTTAATATGGTGTATTAACTAATATGATTCTGATTCTAGTTCCAGTGTGTGGGTTCTTCCCCACACCACCAAGCAGTCAACTCAATTCTGACACTGTCTACCTAGAGACAGCATCAGTTCCCACAGGTTAAGTGATCAACCTCACAAGACTCCTCACACACACACACTGCAGCCACCAATTGCAAGTCAGAAGTGCTTCTGACCAACTAGCAATACAGTGGAGGTTCCAACTATCCCCTCTGTGGCTTTAATTAATTTGCTAGAGTGACTTACAGAACTCAGAGAAACATTTTATTTCCTAGATTACCAGTTTATTATAAAAGGATATAACTCAGAAACGGCCAGGTGGAAGTGATACGTAGGGCAAGGCATATAGGGAATTGGCACAGAGCTTCCATGCTTTCTCCGAGCAGTCCACTCTCCCCAAACCTCCCTCCTCATGTTCACCAACCTGTAAGCTCTCCAAAGGACCCCATCCTTTTGGGTATTTTTTTGTTTTTTTTTTTACAATTTATTTTGGTATCGTTAACCTACAATTACATGTGCAATATTATGGTGGTTAAACTACCCCCTTCATCAGGTCCCCCCCACCAATCCCATTACAGTCACTGTCCATCAGCATAGTGAGGTGCTATAGAATCACTACTTGTCTTCCTGAGTTGTACAGCCCGCCCCGTGCCCCCCATACCTTACGTCTGCTAATCGTACTGCCCCTTTTACCCTCTTATCCCTCCCTTCCCACCCATCTTCCCCAGTCCCTTTCCCTTTGGTAACTATTAGTCCGTTCTTGGGTTCTGTGAGTCTGCTGCTGTTTTGTTCCTTCAGTTTTTTCCTTTGTTCTTATACTCCACATATGAGTGAAATCATTTGATAGTTGTCTTTTTCGGCTTGGCTTATTTCACTGAGCATAATACCCTCTAGCTCTGTCCATGTTGTTGCAAATGGTAGGATTTGTTTTCTTCTTATGGCTGAATAATATTCCATTGTGTATATGTACCACATCTTAATCCATTCATCTTCTGATGGACACTTAGGTTGCTTCCATTTCTTGGCTATTATAAATAGTGCTGCAATAAACATAGGGGTGCTTCTGTCTTTTTGAAACTGGGATGCTGCATTCCTTGGGTAAATTCCTAGGAGTGGGATTCCTGGGTCAAATGGTATTTCTATTTTGAGTTTTTTGAGGAACCTCCATACTGCTTTCCACAATGGTTGAACTAATTTGCATTCCCACCAGCAGTGTAGGAGGGTTCCCTTTTCTCCACATCCTCGCCAACATTTGTTGTTTGTGTTTTGGATGTTGGCCATCCTCACTGGTGTGAGGTGATATCTCATTGTGGTTTTAATCTGCATTTCTCTGATGATTAGCGATGTGGAGCATCTTTTCATGTGCCTGTTGGCCATCTGAATTTCTTCTTTAGAGAAGTGTCTATTCATGTCCTCTGCCCAATTCTTTTTTTTTTTTTTTTAATAATTTATTTTATTTTAGTATCATTAACCTACAATTACATGAGCAATACCGTGATAATTGAACTCCCCCCTTCACCAGGTCCCCCCCACCAACCCCACCACAGTCACTGTCCATCAGCATAGTGAGATGAGAATCACTACTTTTCTTCTCTGAGCTGTACAGTCCCCCCCGTGCCCCCCCACCCTATGTCTGCCAATCGTAATGCCCCTTTTACCCTCTTATCCCTCCCTTCCCACCCATCTCCCCAGTCCCCTTCCCTCTGCCCATTTCTTAATTGGATTATTTGCCTTTTGTTTGTTAAGGTGCGTGAGTTCTTTATATATTTTGGATGTCAACCCCTTATCACATACATCATTTATGAATATATTTTCCCATACTGTTGGATGTCTTTTTGTTCTACTGATGGTGTCCTTTGCTGTACAGAAGCTTTTCAACTTGATATAATCCCATTTGTTCATTTTTGCTTTTGTTTCCCTTGCCCAAGGGGATATGTTCATGAAGAAGTCGCTCATGTTTATGTCCAAGAGATTTTTGCCTATGTTTTTTTCTAAGAGTTTTATGGTTTCATGACTTACATTCAGGTCTTTGATCCACCTTGAGTTTACCTTTGTGTATGGGGCTAGACAGTAGTCCAGTTTCATTCTCTTACATGTAGCTCTCCAGTTTTTCCAACACCAGCTGCTGAAGAGGCTGTCATCTCCCCATTGTATATCCAAGGCTCCTTTATCAAATATTAATTGACTGTAAATGTTTGGGTTAATGTTTGGATTTTCTGTTCTGTTCCACTGGTCTGTGGGTCTGTTTTTGTGCCAGTACCAAATTCTCTTGATTACTGTGGCTTTGTAGTAGAGCTTGAAGTCAGGGAGTGTAATTCCCCTGTTTGATTCCTCCTTCTCAGGATTGCTTTGGCTATTCAGGGTCTTTTCTGGTTCCATATGAATTTTAGAATTATTTGTTGCAGTTCATTGAAGAAAGCTGTTGGTAGTTTGATAGGGATTGCGTTGAATATGTAGACTGCTTTAGGTGGTATAGCCATTTTGACAATATTTATTCTTCCTAGCCAAGAGCATTGGATGCATTTCCATTTGTTAGTGTCCTCTTTAATTTCTCCTAGGAGTGTCTTGTAGTTTTCAGAGTACAGGTCTTTCACTTCCTTCGTTAGGTTTATTCCTAGGTGTTTTATTCTTTTTGATGCACTTGTGAATGGAATTGTTTTTCTGATTTCTCTTTCTGTTAATTTATCATTAGTGTATAGGAAAGCAACAGATTTCTGTGTGTTAATTTTGTATCCTGCAACTTTGCTGAGTTCAGATATTAGTTTTAGTAGTTTTGGAGTGAAGTCTTTAGGGTGTTTTATGTACAGTATCATATCATCTGCAAATAGTGACAATTTCACTTCTTCTTTACCATTCTGGATGCCTTGTATGTCTTTGTTTTGTCTGATTGCCGTGGCTAGGGCCTCCAGTACTATGTTGAATAACAGTGGAGAGAGTGGGCATCCCTGTCTTGTTCCTGATCTTAGATGAAAAGCTTTCAGCTTCTCGCTGTTAAGTATGATGTTAGCTGTGGGTTTGTCATATATAACCTTTATGATGTTGAGGTACTTGCCATCTATACCCATTTTGTTGAGAGTTTTAATCATGAATGGATGCTGAATTTTGTCAAATGCTTTTTCAGCATCTATGGAGATGATCATGTGGATTTTGTTCTTCTTTTTGTTGATGTGGTGGATGATGTTGATGGATTTTTGAATGTTGTACCATCCTTGCATCCTTGGGATGAATCCTACTTGATCATGGTGTATGATCCTTTTGATGTATTTTTGAATTCGGTTTGCTAATATTTTGTTGAGTATTTTTGCATCTATGTTCTTCAGGGATATTGGTCTGTAATTTTCTTTTTTGGTGAGGTCTTTGCCTGGTTTTGGTATTAGAGTGATGCTGGCTTCATAGAAAGAGTTTGGAAGTATTCCCTCCTCTTCTATTTTTTGGAAAACTTTAAGGAGAATGGGTGTTATTTCTTCTCTATATGTCTGGTAGAATTCAGAGGTGAATCCATCAGGTCCGGGGGTTTTGTTCTTGGGTAGTTTTTTGATTACTGATTCAATTTCGTTGCTGGTGATTGGTCTGTTTAGTTTTTCTGTTTCTTGCTTGGTCAGTCTTGGAAGGTTGTAGTTTTCTAAGAAGTTGGCCATTTCTTCTAGGTTTTGCAGCTTGTTAGCATATAGATGCTCATAATATTCCTTTTGGGTTTTTAATAGAGGCTTCACCGCATAGTCATGATTGATTAAATTATTGACCAGTGGCAATTGGTTCAACCTCCAGCCCCTTTTCCCTCCCTAGAGGTGGAGGGGTAGGGTGTCGGACTAAAAGTCCAACCCTCTAATCATGTGGTTGGGTCCTCTGTCAATCAGCCTCCATTCTTAGGTTACCTAGGTGCTTTCCAGAAGTCACCTCAGTAACAGCAAAAGAAACCTTTGTACCACTCATCACTTAGGAAATTCTGAGGGTTTTGGGAGTTCTGTGCCAAAAACAGTAAAGACCAAATATGTATTTCTTATTATAAATCACAATGTCATACCTAAACTTTTAAAATTTACTCTGCTTCTCTGATAAGTGACAAGGATAAAATATAAATATCCATAAACAGGTGACATATAAGCCATTATAATAAATTTTTCTCTTTTAGGTCTTTCCATTCATACTTTCCATGGGAACTTCTTTGTTCGGTCAACAGACTTACTGTCTTTGCCTAATGTAAACCCTGATGCTGGGTATGCAGTACAGATGTCAGTGGAAGAGAGTCTTACTGACACTCAGTTGGTTTCCTTCCAGTCAGCACTCTTGTATACATCCAGCAAAGGTAAATTTTTGTCTTTCTGTGTGTGTGGCAAAAAACACATGAGAATTACCATCTTAACAAAGTTTTAAGTCTACAGTATAGTGTTGTTAAATATAAGCACAATGTTGTACAAAAGAAGTTTTTGATTTGGTCATGATTGTATGGCTTGTGATAAATTCCCTCTCCCTTGGAGGTAATACCAATTTCTAGTAAGCCAAAAAAATATTCCCAACCTTAAGAGCTTTGTTGCTATTCTCTCTAAATCCAAGATGTGTGTTTTCTTCAAAGGTGAAAGAAGAATTCGTGTTCATACTTTGTGTTTGCCAGTAGTTTCAACTCTGAATGAAGTCTTTCTTGGAGCTGATGTTCAAGCAATTTCAGGGTTATTAGCCAATATGGGTAAGAATTATTACCACCTATTATAAATACTTTGTAAGTAATAATATAAGAAAAAGCCACATAGCTTTGTTTTCCCTTAAATAATTAGCTATAAGGGTTTTAGTGTTTTGGATCCTGTCTGTGCCTGCTGAGTAACTATTTGAATGACAGGATCTCCTGCAGATAACCTTATCTTTTAAAAAAAATTTAAGCAGCTTTATTATTGAGGTATAATTTATGTGCCAAATCACTAAACCCATTTTAAATTTACAATTTCATTGTTTTTAGGATGTTTAGAGTTGTGTGGCCATCACCTCAGTCTAATTATAGAACATTTCTACCATCCCAAAGAGAACCTGATGCCCATTAGCAGTTACTACCCACTCCCTTCTGCTTCCCTCACTGGTCTCAGGCAACCACTAAACTGCTTTCCATCTGATAATCTGCATGAAATAACCATATTTTACTCTTTTTTTTTTAAATTAAGGTATCATTGATATATACTGTTATGAAGGTTTCACATAAAAAACAATGTACATTCACCTATATTATCGAGTCCCCCCATACTCCATTGCAGTCACTGTCCATCAATGTAGTAAGATGCCAAAGAGTCACTATTGTCTTCTCTGTGCTACATGGTCTTCCCCATGATCCTCCCCACACCATGTGTACTAATCATGATACCCCTCAATTCTCTTCTCCCTCCCTCCCTCCCTGCCCTCCCCCACCCCTCCCCTTTGGTAACCTCTAGCCCCTTCTTGAGTTTGTGAGTCTGCTGCTGTTTTGTTCTTTCAGTTTTGCTTTGTTGTTATACACCACAAATGAGGGAAATCATTTGGTATTCGTCTTTCTCTGCCTGACTTATTTCACTGAGCATAATATCTTCCAGCTCCATCCATGTTGTTGCAAATGGTAGGATTTGTTTCTTACGGCTGAATAGTATTCCATTGTGTATATGTACCACATCTTCTTAATCCATTCATCTACTGATGGACACTTAGGTTGCTTCCATTTCTTGGCAATTGTAAATAGTGCTGCAATAAACATAGGGGTGCATCTGTCTTTTTGAATCTGAGAAGTTGTTTTCTTTGGATAAATTCCTAGGAGTGGAATTCCTGGGTCAGATGGTATTTCTATTTTTAGTTTTTTGAGGAACTTCCATATTGCTTTCCACAATGGTTCAACTAGCTTACATTCCCACCAGCATTCTCCGCATCCTCGCAGCATTTGTTGTTCCTAGTCTTTTCGATGTTGACCATCCTAACTGGTGTGAGGTGATATCTCATTGTGGTTTTAATTTGCATTTCCCTGGTAATTAGCGATGTGGAGCATCTTTTCATGTGCCTGTTGGCCATCTGAATTTCTTCTTTGGAGAATTGTCTGTTTATATCCTCTGCCGTTTTTTATTCAGGTTATTTGCTTTTTGGGTGTTGAGGCATGTGAGTTCTTTATATATTTTGGATGTCAACCCTTTATCGAATATGTCGTTTATGAATATATTCTCCCATACTGTAGGATGCCTTTTCTGTTGATGGTGTCCTTTGCTGTACAGAAGCTTTTTAGCTTGATGTGGTCCCATTTGTTCAGTTTTGCTTTTGTTGTCCTTGCCCAAGGAGGTGCGTTCAGGAAAAGTTGTTCATGTTTATATTCAAGAGATTTTTGCCTATGTTTTCTTCTAAGAGTTTTATGGTTTCCTGAATTACATTCATGTCTTTGATCCATTATAACCATATTTTACTTAATGTTTAATATTGGTGGTTAATAGCTATTTTATGATCTCTGTAGCTTGGATTACTGTAAAGATGATTAGACTTAGGCATCATGGATTTGGGGATTGAAAACCAGTATCCTGTCATATGTAAATTTGTAGCCTTGGCCAAATCACATGGACTAGCAGAAAATTTACTGATACCTCATCTCTTTACTTCCATCTCAGATACAGTTGCCTTCTTGATTTTCTTTTTGTCCCTTTTTCAAATTATAGAGCTTAACATCATTTTGGTTCTTGCTACCTTTCTCCTTCAGGAAAAACTGCCAGTGAGTCCATTTGCTTCAAACTCAAATTACCTGTAATAGTAATAATTATCCATTTTCTTGAATTTCCTAGTGGGAAAATTGTTCTTTATTGGAGCCTGGTAAAAGATCCAACTCCACTTAGTCTCATGTTGTTAAAAGTTAAAGATTGTGACATAAGAGATTTGAGAGTCACTGCCTTCATATTTTGTTGAACTAATACTTTTTGGTAACAGTATGAACATTATTATCTTTATCTTTATCATCATCAACAACAACTATAAGTCAGCCAGTATTTGTGAATTTAAAAATGCTTCCCAACAACTTGCTTCACAACAAGTATTGGTTCTATTACTAAATTTGGTTGATCCCATTATGCACATTTTTTCACATTTTATCAGAGTCTTTAAAATCAGGATATCTTTAGTTGATGAAGTCTTAGAGTTACTGTTGACCCAGTAACAGTAGTCTTCATTTATTCTTGCCTATGTATAAATTTGGTCAAAGCAGTTAATAACATCACTTAATTGTATTTTTGGTAGCACTTGAGTTGAGTTTAATATTAGTTTGAGAAGTCTTCAAAACAAATGTAGTTTTTTTAGTATTGAAAACATTTTTTGAGTATGCAGAAATGCATGTACACAGAATGTGGCATGACAGATAATAATCGTCTAAATAGCTAAGAGCTCTTACAAGAAATATAAAATAAAAATTCTCTGTGTTAAGAAGGCATGTGTATTTAACTGCAGAATTTTTCCTTTCTCAGTGGTATATACAACATGGTGGATTACAATTAATAACATCGTAGGCTGACAAAATAGTTTTCCCATTTTATAGATAAGGAAACTGAGGCTTATGAAGGTTAAATTACTTGCGAAATTGCCACACAGCTAGGTAATAGCAAGCAGCATTTCAACAGAGGTTGGTTTCATTTTCCAAAGTATGTGCCTTTAACTGTTATGTTTAGTTCCTTGTTTGTTAATAAATTGAAGAGAGAATTTGTACAGTTAAGAAACTTGTTTCTTCTGTCCTTAACAGTGGGGTGGGTAAACTTCTGTCTTATTGCTCTTTTGTCCTTACCTCTACCTCTGTTAGCTGTTGACAGGTCTGTGACTGCCAGTTTGAGTGATGCCCGGGATGCCCTCGTCAATGCCGTCATAGACTCTCTTTCAGCTTATCGTTCTTCAGTCCTAAGTAACCAGCAGCCTGGACTCATGGTTCCTTTTTCTTTGCGGCTTTTCCCACTCTTTGTGTTGGCTCTTCTTAAACAGGTAAGAGAAGCAAAACCAGACACTGATACAGAGAAAATGTCAAAAGCCAAAGTTTTTATCCTGGATCCATTAAACATTATATATATAAAACTTACGCCAGTTAAGTTTTCTGAGGACAGGAACTTTAACTCTTATTTGAAACTTGAAAGGATTTTAACCAAAAAAAGTCACCAAATACTGATTTAAAGCATGTGCCTTGTTTGTAAGATATGCTCACCAAGTATTCACTGATGTTATTAAAGATGCAAATGTTGACCAGTTTTCCAGTTTTCCAAAACAAGAACTGAATATTTTACTGCTAGAGTAAGAAGTCACATTTGAGACTTTTCTTTTGGCTTTTTCCCACTCCCTATTGTATTTCAGCCACATTCCACTTCTTAATCTTAGATACACCTTTTCATTCATGTGTACCTATTTTCATGGCCTGCATTGCACTTTCGTATCTTTTTCTTTGAGCTCAAATGTTAACTCTGGCAGATGCCTTTCATTCTATGGTCCTCTAGCTCTTTGTGTATATATTTATTTATACAGTTTTTATTTAATTTTGTTAATTGTCTCCTCTGCCTGCCCTTTGCCCCTATTTCTGGCTCCCCTTGGCCCCTCCTCCCCCTCCAAAAAAAAGATAGAGAAAGGAAATGCTGGGTTGGTGGAAGAGGTTTATATTCCCAACATCCAAAATATAATGTGCAAGCTTGTAGACTCAGGATAACCTTCCCTTATAAAATTTTATTAAAAAGCTCATGTTAATAAATCACCTGGGGAAGCACTCCAGATTCCAGAATTGATCAAGGACTGCTCTGGATCTTGTCAAATTTTATACTTTTATGAACTCCAGAGTTAACCTGTCCAGTATATGTTGTCTCTTCTAAGTGAGCAGGGTAACCCACTATACCCTAATAGGAATGGCTTTTGAATCTTTGAATTTCTTTGATTCAAATTAGGTATTTCCATTTCTGGATAAAATATAAATACACAGATATTATATAAATATTTAAATTTTAATGCTAAAAAATTTGAGCTTTTCCCTTTTTCCTTGAATGGTATCCTTTCACTGAGGCCTGCCTTCCCTGATCTCCCCAATTAATATGCAGCTCTCTCCTTCCACACCACCCTGACATTCTTTATCTTTCTTCCCTCCTTTATTTTTTTCCATAGCACTTAATCCTGACATTCCTCATATTTTACTATTTACAGTTATTTACTTAATTATGCTATTTACTTCGCCCTTACTAGGATTTTTGTCCATGAGGACAAGCATTTTATTCTTTTTTTAATTATTATTATTATTTATTTATTTATTGGTATCATTAATCTACAGTTACATGTGCAACATTATGGTTACTAAACTCCCCACTTCATCAGGTCCCCCCCCACCTACCCCATTACAGTCACTGTCCATCAGCGTAGTGAGATGCTGTAGAGTCACTACTTGTCTTCTCTGAGTTGTACAGCCCTCCCCGTGTCCCCCCAACATTATGTCTGCTAATCGTGCATTTTATTCTTTTTTAAATTAAAGTATCATCAATATACAATCTTATGAAAGTTTCACATGAACAACACTGTAATTGAGGACAAGCATTTTTTATCTTTTTTGTTCACCACTTGGTCCCAGCATCTAGAACAGTTCCTGGCACATAGTAGACACTCAGTAAATATCTGTTGAATGAGTAAATGAAACTTTTCCTTCTTTCATTTCCCATTTTTTAGTTATTATCCACATACCAATTTGAAAACCTAAGAGCGTTTTCTAATACTGCTTTATTTATAGTTAGTGCACTTGTTTTAAAGCATAAGTTCTTAGCTGAAATTCTGCCTCTTTCTACTCTTTCCATCAATAGGAATGCTTAAACCTTACCTCAAAACTTCATTATCTCCCTAAAAGTTAATATGTCAGTTAAAACTCATAAATACTTATTAACCCTATTCTGCTATGTAGCTACCCCCATTTTTAAAAACATTTATTTTGGTATCATTAATCTACATTTACATGTGCAATATTATGGTTATTAAACTACCCACTTCATCAGGTCCCCCCCACCAACTGCATTACAGTCACTGTCCATCAGCATAGGCTACCCCCATTTTTAAAATTATTTTTCCCTGTTGATTTTTAGATTTTATTACATTATTTAATTTCTCTAACTGTAGGAGAAACGAGGATACTGTTTAACCACCATTAATCATCACCTAGCATTTATAGAACACTGATTTTTTGGTCCTTCATATGTGTCTTTGTTTTTGTCATCTGCAAGATACAACTTTATCCTTCTCCTGGAGATGTTTGGATTTTTACATCACTATTGCTATATAGTAGTGTTTAGATCTATTTCACTGTTTAGGAAACAGGTGCCAGAGAGATCTAATGACTTTGCTATGGTCAGGTAATTAATTTCTTAAGACTTTAGGTAGGGATATGGCCACAACTTAATAGATGTGTGTCACTTCTTGAAAGATATTTTTCAAAGAATAATTAACAGTAAATCTCCTAATTCTGTCTGAAGATAGTCTTTTAACAACTGATTTGCAAAGTTTTATATGTATTTGTTAAATACTTCTTTTTTGGGTGGGGGGGTGGTTTTTATTACAGAAATCATTCCAGACTGGGACTAATGCACGTCTGGATGAACGCATTTTTGCTATGTGTCAAGTGAAAAATCAGCCCTTGGTTTACCTTATGCTTACAACTCATCCCAGTTTGTATAGAGTTGACAATCTTTCAGATGAGGTAAGATTGAGTCTTTTTTTAGTGACTTTTATTTAAAGATTTATAAGCCTAATTATGTTGAATCAATTGCAGAAATGAGAAAAGACCTGTTTTCAGTTATTAAAACAATACATTTTATTAAGTTTATTTAAGACAAATCTCTGGAGCAGATCTAAGTAAATGAAGAGATTGTCAGATTGACCAAAGCAACCTCTGATTTATTTATTTAAACAAATATGAAAGGAGTATCCTAAAGTGAAATTACATCTGAACACCCCTGCTCATTGTTTATTATAGCACTGTTCTTGAGTTAAAGAAACCAAACTTACCCAAGTTGTAGCACTGCTTGCCCTTAATAGGAAATGTACCTGTGTTAAAGTCACAAGCATGAAAATATTAAGTCACAACCTTTCTAAAGTTGGTAGCAAGTTAGTATATGTGTGTTGGAAAAAATTTTGGTTAAAAACCTCTAAAATTATTTTTTTATTAAAGTATCATTAATATACAATCTTATGTTGGTTTCAAATGTACATCACAGTGCTTCAACAGTCCCCATGATCAAATTATATTGTGATTGCAAATTATTGTGCCCTTTTATCCCCCTCTCCCTCCCTGCAACCCCCGCCCCTTCTCCCCCTTGGTAACGACTAGTCACTTCTCAGTATCTGAGTTCAGTGCTGTTTTGTTCCTTCTGTTTTGCTTTGTTTTTATATTCCACGAACAAGTGAAATGCCTGGCTTATTTCACTGAACATAATACCCTCTAGATGCATACATGTTGTTGAAAATGGGATTTCTTTTCTTTTTATGGATAAATAATATTCCATTGTGTATATGTACCACATCTTCTTTATCCATTCATCTGCTGATGGACACTTAGATTGCTTCCACATCTTGGCTATTGAAAATAGTGGGGCGATAAACATAGGGGTGCGTATGTATTTTCGTATCAGGGATTTTCTTTTCTCCAGATAAATTCCTAGAAGTGGAATTATGGGTCAAATGGTATTTCTGTTTTTAGTTTTTTGAGGAACCTCCATACTGCTTTCCACAGCAGTTGCACCAATTTGCATTCCCACCAACAGTGTAGGAGGGTTCCTATTGCTCTGCATTGTCGCCAGCATTTGTTTCTTGCTTTTTAGATAGTGACCATTCTAACTGGATGAGGTGCTATCTCATTGTGGTTTTAATTTGCATTTCCCAGATGATTAGCAATGTGGAGCATGTTTTCATGTGCTTGTTGGCCATCTGTATTCCTTCTTTGGAGAAGTGTCTGTTCAGGTACTCTGCCCATTTTCTAATTGGCTTATTTGTGTTTTGTGTTTTGTGTGTTGAGGCCCATGAGTTCTTTATGTATTTTGGATGTTAATGCCTATCAGATGAGTCATTGACAAATATATCCTCCTATACTGTAGGATGCCTTTTGTTCTGTTGATGGTGTCCTTTGCTGTACAGATATTTTTTAGTTTGATGTAGTCCCACTTGTTCATTTTTTATTTTGTTTCCCTTGCCTGCGGTGATGTATCCAGAAAAAAATTGCTCATGCTTATTTTCAAGATATTTTTGCCTTTGTTTTTTTCTAAGAGTTTTATAATCTCATGACTTACATTCGAGTTTACTTTAGTTTATGGAGTTAGACAATAATCCAGTTTTATTCTTTCATGTAGTTGTCCAGTTTTCTGAATACCATTTGTTGAAGAGGCTGTCTCTTCCACATTGTATATTCATGGCTCATTTATCATATATTAATTGACCTTATGTGTGTGGATTTATATCTGGGCTCTCTATTCTATTCCACTGATCTATGGGTCTGTTATTGTGCTAGTACCAAATTGTTTTGATAACTGTGGCTTTGTAGTAGAGCTTGAAGTCAGGGAGCTTAATCCCTCCAGCTTCGTTCTTCTTTCTCAGGATTTCTTTGGCTATTTGGAGTCTTTTGTGATTCCATATGAATTTTAGAACAGGGCTTGCATTGAATCTGTACATTGTTTTGGGCAAGATGGCCATTTTGACAATATTATTTCTTCCTATCCATGAGGAAGTATTTCCAGTTTTTGGTGTTTTTAATTTCTCTCGTGAGTGTCTTATAGTTCAGAGTAGAGGTTTTTCACCTCCTTGGTCAAGTTCATTTCTAGGTATTTTATTATTTTCTTGATGCATTTGTAAATAGAGTTTTTTTTTCCTGATTTCTCTTTCTGCTACTTTATTTTTAGTTTATAGGAATGTGACAGATTTCTGTGTATTAATTCTGTATCCTGCAACTTTGGTGAATTCAGTTATTAATTCTAGTAGTTTTTTCATGAATCATTTAGGATTTTCTATATAAAATATAATCTCATTAGCAAATAGTGAGAGTTTAACTTCTTCCATACCAGTTTGGGTGCCTTTTATCTCTTTGTGTTGTCTGATTGCCATGGCTAGGGCATCCAGTGTTATGTTGAATTAAAGTGGTGAGACTGGGCGTCTTTGTCTTTTCCTGATCTTAGAGGAAAAGCTTTGATCTTTTTGCTATTAACTACATCAAAGCTGACTGGGGGTTTGTCATATATGGCCTTTATTATGTTAAGGTACTGGCCCTCTATACCCATTTTGTTGAGAGTTTTTATCATGAATGGATGTTGAATTTTGTCAAATGCTTTTTCAGTATCTATGGAGATGATCATGTGGTTTTTGTTCTTCTTTTTGTTGATGTGGTGGATGATGTTGATGGATTTTCGAATGTTGTACCATCCTTGCATCCCTGGGATGAATCCCACTTGATCATGATGGATGATCTTTTTTATGTATTTTTGAATTCGGTTTGCTAATATTTTGTTGAGTATTTTTGTGTGTATGTTCATCAGGGATATTGGTCTGTAATTTTCTTTTTTTGTGGTGTCTTTGCCTGGTTTTGGTATTAGAGTGATGTTGGTCTTGTAGAATGAGTTTGGGAATATTCCTTCCTCTTCTACTTTTTGGAAAACTTTAAGGAGGATGGGTATTAGGTCTTCACTAAATGTTTGATAAAATTCAGCAGTGAAACCATCTGTTCTTAGGTAGTTTTTTGATTACCAATTCAATTTCTTTGCTGGTAATTGGTCTATTCAGATTTTCTGTTTCTTTTTGGGTCAGCCTTGGAAGGTTGTATTTTTCTAGAAAGTTGTCCATTTCTTCTAGGTTATCCAGTTTGTTAGCATATAATTTTTCATAGTATTCTCTCATAATTCTTTGTATTTCTGTGGTGTCTGTAGTGATTTTTCCTTTCTCATTTCTGATTCTGTTTATGTGTGTAGACTCTCTCTTTTTCTTGATAAGTTTGGCTAGGGGTTTATCTATTTTGTTTATTTTCTCAAAGAACCAGCTCCTGCTTTCATTGATTCTTTATATTTTATTCTTCTCAATTTTATTTAGTTCTGCTCTAATCTTTATTATGTCCTTCCTTCTACTGACTGGGCCTCATTTGTTCTTCCTTTTCTAGTTTCGTTAATTGTGAGTTTAGACTGTTCATAGTATTTGTTTATTCTTTCCTGAGGTAGGCCTGTATTGCAATATATTTCCCTCTTAGCACAGCCTTCGCTGCATCCCACAGATTTTGCGGTGTTATTGTTGTCATTTGTGTCCATATATATTGCTTGATCTCTGTTTTTATTTGGTCATTGATCCATTGATTATTTAGGAGCATGTTATTAAGCCTCCATATATTTGGGAGCTTTTTTTGTTTTCTTTGTGTAATTTATTTCTAGTTTCATACCTTTGTGATTTGAGAAGCTGGTTGGTACAATTTCAATCTTTTTGAATTTGCTGAGGCTCTTTTTGTGGCATAGTATATGATTTATTCTTGAAAATGTTCCATGTGCACTTGAGAAGAATGTGTATCCTGTTACTTTTGGATGAAGTGTTCTGCAGATGTCAGTTAGGCCCATCTGTTCTAATACGTTGTTGAGTGCCTCTGTTTCTTTACTTATTTTCTGTCTGGTTGATCTGTCCTTTGGAGTGAGTGGTGTTTTGAAGTCTCCTAAAATGAATGCATTGCATTCTATTTCCCCCTTTAATTCTGTTCATACTTGTTTCACATATGTAGGTGATCCTGTATTGGGTGCCTAGATATTTATAATAGTTATATCCTCTTGTTCGACTGGTCCCTTTATCATTATGTAATGTCCTTCTTTGTCTCTTGTGACTTTCTTGTTTTGAAGCCTAATTTTCTGATACAAGTACTGCAACTCCTGCTTTTTTCTCCCTATTAGTTGCCTGAAATATCTTTTTCTATTCCTTTATTTTCAGTCTCTGTATGTCTTTGGGTTTGAAGTGAGTCTCTTATAGGCAGCATATAGACAGGTGTTGTTTTTTTATCCATTCAGTGACTCTGTGTCTTTTGATTGGTGCATTCAGACCATTTACATTTTTTTTTTTACAATTTATTTTATTTTAGTATCATTAACCTACAATTACATGAGCAATATTGTGATGATTAAACTACCCCCTTCATCAGGTCCCCCCCACCAACCCTATTACAGACCATTTACATTTAAGGTGATTATCGATAGGTATGTACTTACTGCCATTGCAGGCTTCAGATTTGTGGTTACCAAAGGTTCAAGAGTAATTACTTTACTATCTAACAGTCTAATTTAACTCACTTTGTGTGCTATTACAAAGACAACCTAAAGGTTCTTTTTTTCCTTCTTTTTCTTCCTCCTCCATTCTTTATATGCTAGGTATCATATTCTGTACTCTTTGTCTATCCCTTGATTGACTTGATAGTTGATTTGATTTTGCATCTGCTTAGTAATTAATTGTTCTACTTTGCTGTGGTTTTATTTCCCCTGGTGACATCTATTTAGCCTTAGGAATACTTCCATCTATAGCAGTCCCTCCAAAATGCACTGTAGAGGTGGTTTGTGGGAGGTAAATTCTCTCAGCTTTTGCTTATCTGAAAATTGTTTAATCCCTCCTTCAAACTTAAATGATAACCTTGCTGGGTAGAGTATTCTTGGTTCGAGGCCCTTCTGCTTCATTGCATTAAATATATCATGCCACTCCCTTCTGGCCTGTAGTGTTTCTGTTGAGAAGTCTGGTGATAGCTTGATGGAATTTCCTTTATAAGTAATCTCTTATCTCTGCTTGTTGCTTTCAACACTCTCTCCTTATCCTTCATCTTCGTTTTGCCATTTTAATTATTATATGTCTTGGTGTTGTCTTCCTGGGGTTCCTCTTGTTAGGGGATCACTGCACTTCCAAATCCAATTACAACACTAAACCAAGGAAATATCATGTCTATTTACTTCGCCAAATTGGGGAAGTTTTCATCAGTTATTTCCTTAAAGAGACTTTCTATCCCCTTGTCTTCCTCTTCTCCTTCTGGTACCCCTAGTATGCAAATACTGTTTCATCTAGATTGGTCACATAGCTCTTGTATCATTCTTTCATTCCAGAGATCCTTTTTTCTCTCTGTTTTTCGGTTTCTTTGTTTCACTGTTCTCTAATTTCCATTTCATATACCGTGTCCTCTACATGTTCTAGTCTACACTTAAATTCCTCCATTGTATATTTTATTTCAGGTACTATATTCTTCAGCTCTGAGTGGGTCTTTTCAGATTTTCTCTCTTTGTTGATGTCTTCCCTGAGATCTTGAATACTTTTCTGTAAATCTGTGAGCATGTTTATGACTTTTATTTATGGTGATCTGTTTTTCATTTAGCCCTCTTTCTAGGGTTCTGTCCTGTAGTTTTGTTTGGATCATATTCCTCTGTCTACTCATTTTGTCCAGGTTTCTTTGTTTCTTCCTTTTTATTAAATATCTCTGCCATGCTTTCTGACCTATAGAGTAATAGCTTTATGAAGAAGGCATCTTATGGTGTCCATAAGCTTAAGAATCTTTACTCTCCAGTGTTGGTTCTATTTTGTGGGGGCCCCAGCTTTTGGTGTGCTGTGGGCGGGACCACCTTTCTGCCTGGTTTCTGTAGTGGTCTAAGTCTGGGCGGGCAGTTTGCTTGGCCTCGCCTTTGTGATCAGCTCAGGAATCTGTAAGGTCACTGTGGGTGGGGCTGCCCTCTGCCTGGGGCTGCAGGGTCAATTTGTTGGGTGGACTGATGTTTGGCTCTGCCCCAACCAGAAGTGCAGCATTGGGTTTGGACACCTGCAGGGAGTAAGAAGCTCTTGGGACTGGCTCCTTAAGGCATCTCTCTTATTGGGCTCAAACGGAGCCAAGCAAGCTGGGAGAGTCTCCCTCTGTCTGCCAGGCAGCAAAGTTTGATGCCGCCACTGGGCCAAGTGGGTTGGATCTCAGCAGCTCAGGCAGGGAGGAGCCTTGGGTCTGTGTTGCCAGCATGGGGGATGGAGCATCTGGGGCTTCCGAGAGTTCCCGATTGTTGGGCCAAGGGAGGCTGGAGAGGTATGGTCCACCTGCCTTTCCTCCTGTGGCGAGAATTCCTTCCAACCCTTGCCCCTCTGGTACCCCTCCCACTGCTGGCAAGTCTTTCAGACTGCTGCCTCTGCTTTGGGTCTCAGGACTGGTGGAGCATGCCTGCCCTCCACACTGGATGGAGTCTCAGTCTCCCAGAGTGTTCCTCCTGCACCTGGTGTCCAGCCTTGCTATTCACCAGAACCCAGTGTAATGTGGGCCTGTGATCCTAAGTCAGAGCTCCAGGGCCAGGTGGCAGCACTCCTGGGCTCCTACACCTTCCCTGCTCTGTTCCTCTTTCTTCTACCTATAGGCTGGGGTGGAGGTCATTCTTGGGTCCCACTCAATCCCAGCTCTGCTACTTTACCCTTTTCTGTGTGGTCTTCTCTTCTTCCTCATGTGTAAGGGGGTCTGTTCTGAAGTCTTCAGGTCATTTTCAGGTTTAGTTGTATTTGCTGTGTTTTCTTCTTTTATGTGTTTTTGGGAGGAGATTCCTGCCTTGCATTTGTATTCTGCCATGTTTAATCCAATGTACTGCGTATGAAAAAATTTTTTTCTTGACATCATTTAAAAAAAATTTTGGTATCGTTAATGTACAATCACTTGAACAACATTATGGTTACTAGACCCCCTATTATCAAGTCCCTCCCCACATACCCCACTACACTGACTGTCTATCAGCGTAGTAAGATGCTATAGAATCATTACTTGTCTTCTCTATAAATACTGCCTTTCTCGTGTCCCCCGCCGCTGCATTACATGTGCTAATTGTAATGCCCCTTTTCCCCCCTTATCCCTCCCTTCCCAACCATCCTCCCCAGTCCCTTTCCCTTTGGTAACTGTTAGTCCATTCTTGGGTTCTGTTGCTGTTTTGTTCCTTCAGTTTTCGCTTTATTCTTATACTCCACAGATGAGTGAAATCATTTGATACTTGTCTTTCTCTGCCTGGCTTAGTACCCTCTAGCTCCATCCATGTTGTTGCAAATGGTAGGATTTGTTTTCTTCTTATGGCTGAATAATATTCCATTGTGTATATATACCACATCTTCTTTATCCATTCATCTACTGATGGACACTTAGGTTGCTTCCATTTCTTGGCTATGGTAAATAATGCTGCAATAAACATACGGGTGCATATGTCTTTTTCAAACTGGGCTGCTGTATTCTTAGGGTAATTTCCTACGAGTGGAATTCCTGGGTCAAATGGTATTTCTATTTTGAGTTTTTTGAGGAACATCCATACTGCTTTCCACAATGGTTGAACTAGTTTACATTTCCACCAGCAATGTAGGAGGGTTCCCCTTTCTCCACATCTTTGCCAACATTTGTTGTTGTTTGTCTTTTGGATGATGGCCATCCTAACTGGTGTGAGGTGATATCTCATTGTGGTTTTAATTTGCATTTCTCTGATGATTAATGATGTGGAGCATCTTTTCATGTGCCTGTTGGCCATCTGAATTTCTTCTTTGGAGAAATGTCTGTTCAGCTCCTCTGCCCATTTTTTAATTGGCTTATTTGCTTTTTGTTTGTTGAGGTGTGTGAGCTCTTTATATATTTTGGATGTCAACCCCTTATCGGATATGTCATTTATGAATATATTCTCCCATACTGTAGGATGTCTTTTTGTTCTACTGATGGTGTCCTTTGCTGTACAGAAGTTTTTAGTTTGATGTAGTCCCACTTGTTCATTTTTGCTTTTGTTTCCCTTGCCCGGGGAGATATGTTCATGAAGAAGTTGCTCATGTTTATGTCCAAGAGATTTTTGCCTATGTTTTTTTCTAAGAGTTTTATGGTTTCATGACTTACATTCAGGTCTTTGATCCATTTTGAATTTACTTTTGTGTATGGGGTTAGACAGTAATCCAGTTTCATTCTCTTACATGTACCTGTCCAGTTTTGTGAACACCAGTTGTTGAAGAGGCTATCATTTCCCCATTGCATCCATGACTCCTTTATCATATATTAATTGACCATATATGCTTGGGTTTATATCTGGGCTGTCTGTTCTGTTCCACTGGTCTGTGGGTCTGTTCTTGTGCCAGTACCAAATTGTCTTGATTACTGTGGCTTTGTAGTAGAGCTTGAAGTCAGGGAGTGTAATTCCCCCTGCTTTATTCTTCCTTCTCAGGATAGCTTTGGCTATTTGGGGTTTTTTGTCATTGCATATGAATTTTAGAACTATTTGCTCTAGTTCATTGAAGAATGCTGTTGGTATTTTGATAGGGATTGCATTGAATCTGTAGATTGCTTTAGGCAGGATGGCCATTTTGACAATATTAATTCTTCCTAGCCAAGAGCATGGGATGAATTTCCATTTATTAGTGTCCTCTTTAATTTCTCTTAAGAGTGTCTTATAGTTTTCAGGGTATAGGTCTTTCACTTTCTTGGTTAGGTTTATTCCTAGGTATTTGCCTATGAAATTTGAAGTAACTTTTTTGCAAATGAAAACTGTTGAAAACATCATTGGTTTATATTATAAAAATAACAACTCATGATTAATTCTGTGTTTGACATGTCCAACTAACTGTGCTTACCTTTTTCTCACATTAAAAAGTGGCAAACTAACATAAAAATATAAATGCAATATATTATAAGTCCATAACATGGAAACTACCAGAAAGATGAAGATATCACTCATAATAGTTACATCCATAAACAAGCACTATTACCCTATCAGTGGTGTATTTCTCAGGAATCTTTTGGTAGCAAGAATACTTAGGAGAAAAAGGGGGCTGATATGGCACTCATAAACAAACCACAGGAAAGGCTAAGGTAGAGTTAGATTCAGGTCTGGCTCAGAGATACTCTTTGCAGGTACAGACTTCCAGTTATAAAACAAGAAGTCATGGGAATGAAAGAACAGCATAAGGAATAGTCAGTATTATTATAACAACTCTGTATGATGACAGCAATTACATACACAGTGATGAACATTTTATAATGTATATAAATGTTGAAACACTATGTTGTACACCTGAAACTTATAGTATTCTAATAAGTCAACTATTCTTCATAAAATATAAACAAAACCAATCAACCAACCCAAATCCCAAGGACTCTCTACATTACATCATTCTTTCAGATCAGCCCTCTCTACAAGACTAGAAAACTGAGACACCAAAGAGAGACAAGGCTCTTTTCTTAGTTCTGATTAGAAATCCTCTCAGGGAAATTTCTTATTGACTATATTTGGGTTATAGTTTCTCTCCTATTCTCCACATGCCCTAAAGTCAGAGGTATTAAGGTACTATGGTTAATAGTTCCTGATAGAAATAATGCCTCTTCACTGGCAGGTGAGTACCCCTTGTTAGGTCAGTATTTTACTTACTTCCTCCCTTAGATAAGGCTTAATTAAGTATCTAGTTTAAGTACTTAAGTTTATTTTTGGTCAAAATGAATACTTATGAATATTTAAAAGGTAGGTGTGTGTTTTCAGGTAACAGTATTATGATCCATTATAAATGAGAAACTCCATTTCTGGTCTTAATAAATAAATTTCAAATCGGAGAGAACTTTTAAAATCTCGTTTGTATTAGGGTTTTTATTCCTCCCTATTTAAGCCAGGCAATCAGCCATTTTTATCAGCTGAGTTCCAGACTTTATTTGGATTTCAGTCATGTAATTTATCTGTCCAGGATACATGGATATTGATTGTGTTTATTGTATTCATTTTTAAAATAATAGTTAAGATTGGAAGTTAATTTGGTTTTTTGGGATTCACAGTGACTTTGTTTAAATAAGTGATAAATATTTTTTCATCTTCTTTATATTTAAATATGAATAACTGTGAGTTACCTAAGTAACTTTAGAAGTCTCAGAGGTAACATTCATTAAACATCTTTTGTTGTTTAATTGTGCCTTCGTATTACCTGTCTCTAAAAGCTTTAATCTTTTGCTTAATTCCTCAGGGAGCACTCAACATCAGTGATCGCACTATACCTCAGCCACCTATTCTTCAGCTTTCAGTGGAGAAGCTGAGCAGGGATGGAGCTTTCCTCATGGATGCAGGCTCTGTGAGTAGTCTGACTGATCCAGATTCTCCTCTGCATACTACTGTATTTCCATTCTCCTTGATATCTCTCTCTTCCTGAAAAGATTGTGTGCTATTTAATCTATATATTTTTGTGTTAGCCACCTTCTCCCACCATAGACTTCTTTCATGCCAATATCTTGTCATGGTAAATAGTAATTATTATTAGTTCAGTGGAAGGCTGCACAATCTCACTAATCGTACTCATCGTTTTGATCTTTTAAAATGTACTCCGTGATAAAGATGAGCCCACAGATCACTGTTATGCTACATCTCAAAATAATTTTGTTTTTGTCCCCAGGTACTGATGCTTTGGGTTGGAAAAAACTGTGGGCAGAATTTTCTCAGCCAAGTTCTAGGAGTTCAAAACTATGCATCAATTCCACAGACTATGGTAAAACTGTCTTATTATAGTGATTGTTGTAGACTTAAAGGACATTTCAGATGTGGCAAAAACATGAATATTCCACCTTGGAATCATAGCATAATACTCAAGAGTTTTTCCAAAACAGAATATGTTCCCAGAGATTATGTTTTTAATACTCATTTTATGTTTTTTTTTAGAAGGCATTCTTTAGGTTATTTTGCATCACTGACTTACCTTTTCTTATGTCTATGACAGTGTACTATTTTATGGAGAAAATAATAGTTTAGCTAAGGGCAGAAAAAAAAGTAGTTTGCTGCAGTTAGCATTAGTTTCAAGGCTTTTTGTTTTTGTGATTTTGGCAAGTGATTTTATTGTTACTCGGCTGGGTCCTTTTAACTTCTGCTTTGGAGAAAGAATTAAGTTAATGGCCTCACAAGAAAATCTCTTGTGATCAGTGTCAGCAGATTAATATTGAGTATTGAAGAAGATAATAATGGACTATCACTAGTTCGGTGACCTTGGACAAGTCACTAATAGCCTCATTTGTGAAATAAGAATATTGTTGCTTATGGAAGAGTAATTGAAATAATCCATGAGAAAGCATTTATTAAATTATATAGCATTTGGACAGTTTTTAATTTTAAAGTTAGAATTAATTATAACATGGTCTTAATATAGTGTCATTTTCAGCACCTACTATCAGTTTTTCACCAGCTTTGGAGTATGTATTGTAAGTCAGCACATTTTCATATTTACAGATTTAACTCTATTTATAGAGGTCATTAGGAGAGCAACATAAGTAAAAGACTTGTAAATTAGGATTATAGCTAGGATAAGCATTAGCTTTCATACTTTGAGTAACACTACTGGTTCGGATGACTAGGCATTTTAAGTAATGAGATAAGAAATTGTCATATTTGTAATAACTGCCTGAATGAATTGATTCTAATGAAGAGAAGAGGTAAAATATTGTCTAGTTCAGGACTTGGCAAACTATGCCTAAAGCGGTCTGCCACCTGTTTTTTAAGTAAAGTTTTATTGCAATATAGCTGTGTTGGTTCACTTGTGTATATACTATGGCTACATCAGTGGAACAACAGTGGAGTTGAGCAGTTGCAACAAAGACCTGCAAGCCTAAAATATTTATAGTCTGGCAGTTTAAGAAGTTACCCCTTACTAGAGAATTGTGGCACACAGAATCTCACACCCCTCCCCAGACCTCCTAAATCAGTATCTGCAGTTCAGCCAAATTCTTAGGTGGTTCATTTACATGATAAAGTTGACAAGCACTGTAGATGTCCATTAGATATATGATGAGAGTAAGTTGGATATTGCTGTTTTGCTAAATAGACAGACCTTCCGGAACTTGATACACCAGAATCTGCCAGAACAGTAGCTTTCATCTCTTGGCTTAGAGAGCAGAGACCGTTTTTCCCAATACTTTATATAATACGGTAAGTTGAATTTTTCATTTGATAATAATGAAACCATTTGGCCTTTCAAAGACCGTTTTTGAGTGATAGAAATATATGACCCACTGCTTATTACCAGCCCTTCAGAATAATATGGAAAAAAAGAAAAAAAGAATTTTAAATAGTACTAAATTATGCTTTATATCTACTTTTAGTAAAAAGTATGTGAAAAGCCTCATGACAAACCCAATGTTTATTTTACTATTACATTTTATCTAATGTATATAAATATTTTTATATTTTATTCCTAAGGGATGAGAGTCCAATGAAAGCAAACTTCCTTCAAAACATGATAGAAGACAGAACAGAATCTGCATTATCATATTATGAATTCCTCTTGCATATACAGCAGCAAGTGAGTAAATGAACAAATGAAGATCTTTGACTTAGTGATTTCTAAGGAAAGTCACGATAATGCAGAACACCTGAGAATGTTTAATACCTTCTGTTTCTATTAGGTTTGTAGACTAATGTGATGTTTATATGTTCTCACTGTGATTTCAACAAACTATAGCAAATAAAGGACCACAGCAGAGAATCAAACATGCAAATCTGAAATACTGTATTTTTAAAATCAAAATGTATGTACATGTGATTGGATACCTTTTTTCCTTTCCTGCCAATTATGTTTAAGTTGTTATGGATTGAAATAAGATGAGACAATATTGCAGAGGCAAAGTATATTTTGTAAAATAAAGACTTCTGTGTTCCAAATGTATATTTCTCATTTTTTTCCTGAAATTTTGGCTGCTATGTTTAAAACCTCACAAGACTAAGTGTTGCAGGGAAATTACAAATCCATTGATAATGCCTTTTTTTAAATAAAAAAATTTCAGAAGTAAATTATATGTAGAAAAACTAGAATCCATTCCCCACAACACTGGTTTTTTTTTCTTAAGGAAGAGAAAGGATCATCATGTTAACTAAAACTAGAGTAAACTAACTCTTGTGTAGCTTGAGAAGAATATAATGTTCCTAAAATAATATAAAAATAGTAACAGTCAAGCTTTAAAATCTGTCAGTATTTTCTGTACTTGAAGAACAAAGTCACTTTGATTTGAAGTGAAAAGTATAATTAAGTGGTTTTCTGATTTGACTGCAGAAGACTTGAACCATACTATTTTATTTGCAGTGAAAAATCTGAGCTGTGTTCATAAATATGTTGGGACTGGCAATGATATAATAGGGAGAAGAGAAACTTTAGTTATCTTGATCCTTTAAAAGTGGGTTTTGTTTGGTACATTTCTGCTCTGTGATGTATAAGTGTTATATTGGTGAAATGAGGATGAATGAAAAAAAGGTTTCTTAAATGTCTCAAATGCATCAGTAACATTTTTATGAGGAGCTTAATAATTAAATTGGAACTTGCTTATAAGATTTATTATTGGATATTAAAACTTATTAAAGCATCAATGCTGCTGTTTGATTTGGTGGCTATTAAGATTATACAAATCAAGTATATTGAAGTTGATTTCTAAATATGCTAAGAGACTACTTTATTGATTCAGCTAGAGAAATACTATAGTCAAAACCATTAAGTGAATTTTGTTTACAAATAGGTGAATTACACATTTGTATATTTAAAGTGCTGTGATAGAATATTTTTTAAAGAGTTTGTCTCAATTTTCACAGATTCATCTTGTCTTGTATGAACTTCTTAAAGTAAAAGATGTTCATGTGTAATACTTGATGAAGAGATTTTTGTTTCTTTGCTTTAATGGTTTAGGAAAATGTGTTTACAATCTTGGTCTCATATGATCACCAATGAAATAATAACTTTCAGGTTTACATCAATATGAGCTGACTTTAACTGAGTTGTTTTGAGATAGGGAAGAAGCAGGTCCCACTAGAGTAAACACTACTTGCTTGCCAGCAAGACCAGAATAATTGTGTTTTATATCCCTTAAGCAGTGTTAAGATTTATTTTCAATATGCAAATGGTTCATTGAACTGGAAATTTTCTCAAAAGCTTCATTTATGAGGAAGCAGTTTTCAAATTGTAGCAAAATTAGATTTACATTTTCCCCTCTGAAAGAAACTGAGAGTCATTATGCACTGATGTTTCTTAAAATAACTAAAATTCTCTTCTTAATGTGAATTTTAAATGTTGGTATTTATAGGTCCTTTCTTAATAGTAGCAAAGAATGTTCCACCAGAAAAGTTTGTGCTTCTAAGACAGTAATCTTCCTTGTACCTCACTTCATCCTTAAGTGGGTATGACTCTTGTTCTTACCACATTCTTTGTTAGCATATTTCACAAATTTACTTTAAAAAATTATTTTAGATATTGTGTAACATGTGCGATCCAGAATCATTTTATAATAGCCAGGTCCAAAAACAACTTCAGTTAGGATTCACAGTATTTGTTCCCTGGATAATGAGGGAATGAGTGAACCTTTTGGAGATACTGATATTAAGCAATTATTTTTGGCAAGATTGAATGTTTTTTAGTTTAATTATTTTTTGCAGTAGTGCACACTACCTGCTGTCTCATCTTGTATTACTTTTTGATGGAAAGTAACTAATATTTACACTATGCCATTTTTTTTATTGTAGTTGTAAATTATGAAAGATCCTTGAATTTTCTACAGATCTACAACTACTAAAGTAACAGACAAGGGCAATCTTGGTATTTAAATCTGAGCATGGAAGTTCTACCATAAAAAGTACTCTATTTTTCTAATTTATAGGATTTTTAAAATAACATTCTGTAAGTCTGACATACTAATATTCACTCAAGCCATACCATTTATTTTAGTTTGCATATACTTCATTGTTTTAATTTAACGTGATGTATTGAGTCTAACAGACTGTTTTACAATAATTAGAATAAAAGATTTATTTCTTCTAATCAAAGATGCATAATAGCTATTATCTAGGGGACCACCAAATGTGATTTCAAGATTTTGTTAACTACTAAAATATAATCCTTACATAGAAATTTTAATTTTGTAAAGTAGTGTATAATATTGTAACATTAAATTCTTGTCCTCAAATTCCAATATGTATTGATCTTCCATGTGCTGTGTTACATCTTGCTTCTCTGATACACTACTAGAGACAAGGTTTGTCTTCCTTTTTACAGTTTGTAATTTTCACTGTTTTATTCCTGTAAAAAAAAAATGTCATTTGTAACCCATGCAAATAATCGTTTGAACTGTGCTAACTTATCGATTTGGCTATTCAATAAAGTTAATTGAAAGAGCTTATATCTAGTGACTGGTTATTTATAGTGATATGGATACTTTGTCAATCACTGCATAGTGTTATGTTGTACATCCAGGTTAAGTCAATGGAAAACTGCTGGAAGTGCTTTAACTCTAAGTCAGTGCCTGGGAGGTCATAAACTGAATTCTTGATTCTTACATTTCAAGGATAGCTGGATTTAAAGTCTAGATTGAAAGGGCTTTTTTCATTCTCAGTATGTTTAAGATACCACTACCTTATCTTCTGGACCCTTTTGTTACTGATAAGATGCCTACTGTCAGTCTAATTATTCATTTGAAGATAATCTGTTAGCCTTAAAGCTTTTTTCCTTTATCTTTAATATTTTTTAATTTTATTATTCTGAGTTTCTCATTTATCCTGTTTTTAAATTTTTTACTTTTTTTGAAGTGTAATTGACATTTAAAGCTAATTTTCTTCTAAAATATTTGCTGCTTTGCCATTTCTTCTATTCTTTTTTTACCCTCAGAATTCCTGTAAGATGTGTTTTTTCAATAATTTCTCTTGTGACTAGCTCTAGATTGGAGTTTATTCTCATCTACTGAACTTCATATTTGCATGACTAGATTTTTCATTTATATTTTAGATTTTTTAATATCCATCTTTTTTATTTCTGTTTTTGTTCAATAATGTATGAAAACTGTTCTATAAAATTAATTGCTTCTACAGTGAGTTCCAATTCCAATTTTTAATTTGGCTGACATAATTTAAATGTACTCGTGTTTGTTAGAATTTGGGTTTGTAGGCTCACTTGAGTGGAAGGGTTTTTATTTTCATTTTTATTTTTGCTCATCTCTGTCTAAGTTTTCCCCCTCCCTGCCTATGGGTTTTCTTAGCTGAGTTCCCTGTCCCGTTCTCCAAAACCAGGGCTTATCATGGTGTTTTAGGGCTCCTGTCCTGCAAAGATTTGTGATATCACCAGTCCAGTCAACAACAGTGGGAAGTCTAGATGTTGCCCTGCTTAACAAAGCTGAGGTCCAAGGCCATGTGGGTCAATAGCAAATGATGTTTTGAGTATATTTAGAGGGAGGACAGATGCCAAGCACTGCGTTTGACCTGTTTCATCCCTGGGTCTCATGTAGAGTACTTGCAGTGCTCTTAGTCTGGGAATGTGCTACTGTTGCCTACTTCTGGACCTGCAGCTCAACAGGCACCCGACTTGAGCTCCACAATGCCGTGTTTCTGATACTTAGATCTGCTGAGATGTTTCTCTTGTTTTTGAGTCCAACTATTTCGTTTTCTCCCTTTATATTTTTAACTGTTATTACTGTGTGGAGTAGAGAAGGCTCCAAGGATGAACTTAACTGCCTAAATTTAACCTCAGAAACTGAATTCTGGTTTTATCACTCAACTGGTTCAGCTTTGTATCTACAGTTCATCAATAAAGTGTTAGTATTAGCCTACCTAAACAATGCGAGGGTCAAATAAAAATTATATGTAGAATTCATAGAAAATGCCAAGTTTCGACACTTCACTTCCTCTAACAGGAAATTTTCTGCAATTATTCCAGTAGGTTTAATCTAGTGCTTTTCAGTGCTAGGCTTGGGGCAAAGTGGTAAAAAAGAAAAAATGGGCTTTCCCTCGGAAAATCTATAGTGAGGGAGATAGAAATTAATGCGGAATTGTAAATATGCACATCATTTATCAAAGAATCACATATACCACTGAGAAGTACTAGGAAGTTCAATTAATAAACTATAGAAACCCCAAAGGGAAATGGTTCCTCAGAAGTAAGAAGGCATGTAATATGAAATCTTGATATCTTACCTGACTAAATGACCCCTTGTACATCAACACATCTATATAGAACCCAAACTTTCATTTGGTTTCTATAGGCTCTCAGAGGTGAAAAAATATTTTCTTTTTCCTGGAATTACATCTGGTCTTGACTCGTCAGGACTGTCTGTACCTTAGGAAGTTCTGCACATGTTACTATTTTACAATGAGTTCAGCTGTAGAATTCTTTTAGGCACACTCTGAGGCTGAGAGATGTAGGTCTGTACAAATATGCAGAGGAACGTTTTCTAATGCTTTAAAGTTATTAACTAGGGTGTGCCTTGGGATCTATAACTCCCTGGGGGAAAATATTTTCCCAGCCTGGGGCAAAATACCTTTGAAACCGAAATCAGTCAAAGGGAGAAATAAAGTGGGAGAAACCTGTTTTTGCTTACAAGCGGTCAGTCGTCCACTTCTGCTCGCCCGTGTCTCTCGCGACATGGCTGTAAAAAGGGACCCCAACAAACTTCGCCGGTCCAGTTACACCCTCGCTCCCCCTACCCTTGTAATCAATCACCTATTGATATGGAGATGGTACTTTCCCCCTTGGAAGCACGTATTGATGTGGATTAACAAGGCCCGGCAAGAGATTCTGGAAATACTGCAATTTACCCACAGGATCAATCTTTGATCCGATCAAGGGGGAAAGTTCAGTATTTATACTTGAGCTCTTTATATTGTTGAACTCTGAAGATAGTTTTTGTTTTTCACACTTTTTTTCTGAAGCTCCTTTTGTCTTGAGACAGGGTCAGGTGACTAGCAGTTACATATGGTTATTTTATTACCTTCTGTCTGAGTGGGATTTCACCCACTTCCCTGATTTTGAGCATGATCATGCAGAGACGCACTAGGTGGCTTCACCCTCTGTATCCTCAGGTGTGAACTGGCCATGGCGTTCTTACAGCAAGGGTTGATGGGGGATTCAATTCCTTCATTCGTTTACTCATTTCTTTAGTTCTTAGGAGCACCAGGGCTCCGTCATGCTTTTGTGGGCCCTAGGCACTTTGGTTTCTTGGGTTCCTTTCTCCATAAAAGGATACTTAAATTTACATTTGATGACTGTGTTAGTGATACAGGCAGGGACCTGAGACAAGCATCCTAATTTTCCAAACAGGCTGAGATATAAGCAGTATAGTAAGAACAGGAGAGATTCCCTCTTAAGGCTAAAATTCTGTTTTAAAAGCCAGGAAGTTAGGAAGTAAGGTTCCTAACATATTCTTTAGCAAACAGACAATAACTCAGCCCATTTTTGGGGCAGGGCAGGCAGTCTTGATTGATATGTTCCCAGAGGGAAGCTGCTATCCTGGGGAGAAACCGGATCAATAAATTTCTTGTGTTGTTTATTCTGCAGAATTAGCTGGAGGACTGATAATAGAAGAAAGGAGGCATGGTGTCTATCACCGGAGATGAGCATCTTGAGACCACTTGAAATTCTACACCCCTAGCCCTTTGTCACATTCCTGAAAAGTACTTAACAGTTTATAAAACCCAGACCCTAAACCCTTACGTATGCCTCCTTTCTGAGGACGCCCACACTTTTCTCTCTTTAAGTATGTAACTTTAAATAAAGCTTTCTCATTGCTGAACTTAATTGCATTTTGTCTCTCTGCACTTTTCCAGTGGTAAGCTTTCATTTGATTTCCAAGTCTTCACTTAGTCTCTGCTTTACTCCTGATAAATACGGAGAGGCTGCTGAGAGCTCACATTTGGGCCTGCGAGTTCCCTACGCCCGGGTGACCTGGAGGAAACTGCAGCAGCCTACCTGAAAATCTACCATTTTGGGGAAGTTCTCAGAACACAGTCTCACTCCATTCTGTGCCCCACTGCTCCCCCAAATCTTTGGGTGGTAGAGGCTAGCCCCCACACTGTGCAGATCCAGCGGACACGAGAGACCAGGTAACACTGGCTTCAGAAGCTGGTGAGGGAGACTTCCCTATGCTGAGTTTAGCAAACTCCCCTCCCTCCCTCTGCACTTTCCTGCCCTCAGCTGCTTGCAAGGCTGCTGCCATTCACTACTACTCTCACTCTAACGAATTCCTTCTTTACCCACATTCTCTGACCTGCTTGAGAATTTTTTCCCATTCAGAGTCGAGAACCCTTCCCCGAACAGGTTGAAGTTTCCACCTGGTGCGCAGGGAAACACCTCCCAGACACAGCTGTCCGGGGACATTAACATTAAGGATGACTGTAATCCAAGATACCTTATTTATTATTACATTTCAAAGAAAAACATTCTCTTGTTCTCCTTTAACACTATAGAGGGCCCTCAACACCAATGGATAAGTTGCTGAGCACTAACGTTGTTTTAGGAGTTGCAGCAGTGAACAAAACACGATGCTTGTATTTATGGAGCTTATATTTTAGTTAGTGAGAAACAATAAACTAAGTACATTTAGCTTGTGAGTCAATTACAAGTGTTGAGGAAAATAAGGCAGATAAGGAGAATATGCAGTGTTAAGGTGGGATGGTATGGACAAAATGAAGGTTCCTGTGGCCAGGATTCTCACCTGGCCCTGGTTGTCTAGCTCACTACACACGTGTGGGCAATACGTTGCTATTGACTGTATATAAAGAGCTCCGCCCAGTGGTCTGGGCGACACGGTGGCATGGCTGCAAGGCTGTAGGAGAGCAGAGATTGGAGTGGTGGCAGCGCCAAGGACAGAGGCACAGAGGACAGCTGTGTGGGACAGCTGTGCAGAGAGGCCCAGAGGTCGGCTGTGCGGGTAGAAGGGCCCAGAGGCAGAGACTGGCTTGTTGCATGCAGAACTAACTCTGAATGGACGGGATTTTAGTGACTGACCTGCCACCATGGAAATAGAGTGGGGTATAACCCTTTCACCCCAAGAACGTTTTACTGTCATTTCTTTGGTCACACTGAATCTATAGTGAACTTGCCCCGGGGCTGAAATCCATTGGCAAGACAGATGGCAATTTAAATAGAATGGACAGGGAGAGAGTTTCCCTGGGAAAATCTTGAACAAAGACGTGTGGAACGCCTGGAACAAACTGTTAGGCAGGAAAATAGATATGAGGGGGGTGGGAAGAGAATAAGGTCAGTAAAACCCCTTAGAAAGGACTCAGTTAACCAGTTAAAACTAGAAAGCCAGAAAAGACTCAGAGTTAATCAGTTAATCAGTTAAAGCTCAAAAGATCAGGAGCAACTGACCTCGAATGTTTGAATAATCCCCAGATTAAGAGAAATATCTCAGTGTGGGTAAAATTGTAATATTTCCAGAATATCTCACCTGGCTTTAGTGCATCTGCATATCAACAGGTGTTCAGAGGTGAAAAGAAGTATGGCTTTAGTGCATTTGCATCATTCCTCAGGAGTGGAGAGAAGTTTATCTCCATATCAATGGGTAATTACCTGGGCTAGGAGGGCTCCTCTGTACCTGAGAGGTGAGGGAACGGCCCGTTTTGCTTCTGCTGTAGTAGGAAAGAGAGAAGGACCCGGACTGCAGCTTGTAAGCAATAAATGGATTTAAAATTTTATTTCTTCCTTTGGCTGATTTCAGTTTTTAGAGGTATTTTGCTCCGGGATTTCCTCTCCCCGGACTTACTCAGCATAACCCATTCTTCATTGTGTCAATTAGATCATGTGCCATTGTAAAATTTACTTAAGCCTGCCTGCTACAAGGCCCAGATATATAAACAGCGTAAGACAGGAAGATCTCACCTTAAAGCCAAAATTATGTTTAAAAAAATCCAGGAAGTTAAGAAGTAAGATTTTTAACATACCATTTAGCAAACAAATAACTCGGCCCACCCTGGGGGGGGCAGGGCAAGTGGTCTTAATTGTAATAACCCCAGACCAAAAAAGCTGCTATTCTGGCAAGAAATCAGCAGTAAATTTCTTATGTTAAATTTGCAGAATTACCTGGAAAACTAATCAAAAGAAAGATGTAATGACTCATCAAAGTCGGGAACACTTAACAAGTCCACACCCCTAGCCCTCTGAAAATCCTTAACCGCCTATAAAACCCCAGACCCTACAGCCTTAGGGGCGCCTCTTCTCTGAGGTAGCCTGCACTCGCCCTTCTCTGAGTGTGCACCTTTTTGCTTTAAATAAACGTCTCACTTATAACGTTGTGCCTGGGCTTTTCCAGTGGTGTTTTTATTACTTTGCTTTTTCATTCTAATCACCTTATACTCTGACTTCCCTGAGTCTCCGAACCGACTTCCCCCCCAACAAATCCAGACACTTGGAAATGAAAGGGCCATTGAATACGAGGAGTCAGCACCAAGAGCAATTTCTAAACGCCACGCTCCAAGAAGCGCCGCTCGAGCTATTACGTAGTCCAGTGGCCTATAAACGAGGCCGCGGAAGGTCACCAGAAACAAGTGTTTACTGCTGCATCCTCCATTTTGCTTCCTGGCACGGCTCCCCGTACGTTTTTGTCTTTGCTCCCATTCCTTTCCCGTTTGTCAGGTTGGGTGCCGGTTTTCTTCGCCTCCGACTGAAGCGGAGGCCCTTGGTGGCGAGGGAGAAGAGCATGGCGGGACAGCCTTGTGGTGGGGAACGGGCATCTAGCGCTGCCCTCATTCATGATGGCGGAGCAAGCCTCGCGTTTGGTCCCATCAGGCAGCGCGCGAGCTTAGTCCGCAACTCCGGCCTTGCGCTGGCGGGGCGGGGCGGGCCTATGTTGGGAGGGGAGTTCGCGCCCGGCAGTCGGTCCTGAAGTCGTGGCTGCTGCTGTTCCGCTGTAAGCACCGTCGCCGCCACTCCCGGATTGCGGAGAGGAAGATGGAGCCGGGGACCATCGGTGACAGCGGGGACAGGCCGGGGGCCCCGGCGGGCTCAGGCCTGTCGGCTTCCCAGCGTCGGGCTGAGCTTCGGCGGAGAAAGCTGCTCATGAACTCGGAGCAGCGCATCAACCGTATCATGGGCTTTCACAGGCCGGGGAGCGGCGCGGGTGAGAACCTCCCATTTCCCTTCAGTCCTCCGCTCACGCCAGCGTCTTTAGGATCATTCTTCCTTTCCTTTTGTCACCTTCCTGACCTTTTTGACCAAACCTGCTTTCTGACCTCATCTCTGTTCCCGCTTCTTAGGTGAATGTCTCAAGTTCTCCCTTCGTAACCCCCGACGTCTCTAGTTGCCCTCAGGTTTTTGGGGACTCCGTCCCGAGGTCGTCCCCACCTCCGCGGGGGCTCAAGTCCTCGCTCCTGAGCGCCTGTGCCGGCGTCCTCGGCCCTTTCCCCGCGACGGCCCTGTCCCCCTTCGCCACCCCCTCGCCTTCCTTGAAGGCGCACATTGTATCTCCGCTCCGGTTGGAACGCTCTGCCTGTTGTGCCTCTCAGGAAGATCGCTTTCCTTCTGCGGCCCAAATGCTTTCCCCTCTAGCGCCTTCACTAGCGTCTGTTCTCTTTTGCCTTGTGCTATAACTCTTGCCGGCGTACGAGCTTATTTTTTCAAAATTGCCCTCTAGTTCTTCGTACGTGAATCAGGGACTCTTACGGTCATATCCTAGTGTCTGTGTGGAGTGCCCTTAATACTGTCAACTACAGGCATTCTAAAACGAGTGAAAAAAAATGGAGAGACTATTTTTTATAGACCTCAAAAGTGGAATGTGTCCACCCGAAGTCTTTTTTTCCTGGCGTGCTGGGATTGATGTCAGGAACTGCATTTAACCCTGAAGAGAGTCCCTTAATTTTCCCCCAATGACATGTATAATGAGTTTCTTTAAAAAGAAAAGTGAATATTTATTGAACACTTACTATGTGCTAGTGCTAAGTTTCCGTGGAGTGCTGCCTTTAGTCACTAGTTGCAAACTCTTTCGAGCGTCGTGACTTCTGCTTTGTGGGGTTTTAGTGTAGCTTTGAATTGTAGACAGTTCAAAGGTTTGTGGCGGAAAACCACCAAGAGTGGTTTCAAATTCTTCTAGAACAAGAGGTAAAAGATCTATTTCTTCCTTTAACAATCGGCTATTTATTGTTTACCAAAGTATTTATTATCTTTATCGAGGTACGTTATTTTCTTTTATCTCGAAAATCTTATCTGTCGTTAAAGCGTTTGTTGTTTTAAACCAGAATAGCATCCTAAAACTGCCCTTAAGACCCTAGTAATGGCTCCTTGACTACAGTAGATGGATTATGTAAATAGTAGCTGTAGGATATGCCACGCCCTGTGCTGGACTCCGTGCTGTCAAGGACTCTGGATTCAGAAATGCAGTATTAAAATACAGATTTTAAAAAGCTTTAATGATTTCATATTTTAACTAAATAAACTAGAGCAGGCAATGCAGTCATACTTCTGAAGGATATATTATCTGAAAAGGATAGAGGGGATAGATGAAAGAAAAGGGGGATGCGAACTCAACAGTCCAAGCAGGTTTATTGCTGAATCTGAGAGGGACCCCTCTGTTCTGGCCAGCAGAACAAAGGAAAAAGGTCTCTAACAGGTCAAGAGGCTTTTTATGGCCAGAGTTTTTGGCGGGCTTTTTGAGGGGAAGGGTCGGGAAAGCTGGGCTTATGGCTTGCTGACGTGTGCTCTGGAGAATACTTGTAGCCTAGGTAAGATGACACCTAGGTCTCTCTGTGATGGTGAGTGGGCTTATTTGAAAGTTGGTACTTAGGTCCAGATTCTATCATTATCCATGAAAACTTGGTCTTTATAGCTTGCTGCATCCCCATATTTCCCAATTTGTCTACCAGTCTTATTTTCTGCCCCAAAGTTTGGATTATTTCTTCCTCAGGAATACTTTTTTTGTATGATAAATTATAAGGGTGTAGAGGAAGGAACTAGTTTACGTTTTATGCAGAACCAGTATTGATTTAGATAAAGAAACTGCTGAGTTCTAGATACAGTGGTGTATTTATTAATATTAACATGAAGGGTATTGTCAGTATGTAATACATAAGGCTTCTAAATTTCTTTTCTCAGAAGAAGAAAGTCAAACAAAATCAAAACATCAGGACAGTGATAAACTGAACTCCCTCACCATTCCTTCAGTTTCAAAACGAGTAGTGCTGGGTGATTCGGTCAGTACAGGAACAACTGACCAGCAGATTGGTGTGGCTGAAGTAAAAGGGACTCAGCTGGGAGACAAACTGGACTCTTTGATTAAACCACCTGAGTGCAGTAATGATGTAAGCCTTGAGCTCCGGCCGCGGAACAGAGGGGACCTGACTGCAGACACTGTCCAGAGGGGTTCTCGCCAAGGCCTAGAGCAGTACCTCTCCAGATTTGAAGAAGCAATGAAACTAAGGAAACAGCTGATTAGTGAAAAACCCAATCAAGAGGATGGGAACACAACAGAAGAATTTGACTCTTTTCGGATATTTAGATTGGTGGGATGTGCTCTTCTTGCTTTTGGAGTCAGAGCTTTTGTTTGCAAATACTTGGTAAGAAACATAATGGAAAGTGCAAATTGGTAACAATAATAATGAGTGCTTTTAATCCATAGAATTCATTGCCAATATTAACTTAATATTTACCAGATCGCATGGCTATTTGGAGATATATTATAAACTGCTATTCACCTTAGTTATACAGTGAGGAGTTCAGTTACATACAGAGCCTAGTAATAACTGCCAAACTCTTTTCTACCTTCTGAGTGCTTTACATTTATTGATTCATTTAACCTCAGCCTTATGAACTAGGTACATTTGAATCTGTGTTTTTAGATGAGGGAATGAAGACTCAGAGGCTAGGTCATTTACCCAAGGTCACACAGCTGCTAACTGACATAATGGAAAATGCAAATTGGTAATAATAATGAGTGCTGAGATTAAATATTAAATGAGTGCTGAGGTTAAAAATGAGAGCTGAGATTAAATCTTGGCAGTTTCGGTCCAAGAGCAAAGGGTTAAGTACCCACGTATACCATATATTAATTACCACTTTTCAAGCAATTTGAAACATTAAAATGCAGTTCTTGTGGTCCTGAACATTATGTAAATTTTCTGCAGTTCAGAAGGCATTTCAGCATTTTGTAACGTTGTAGTGTTTCCATAATGGCAGTTCCTGCCTGTTGTACCCTCAGGTGCCAATGGCTGGCTCTTCCTAATCAGTTGGGATTTACTGGTTGTTTTCCAGTATGTGGAGGAATGAAGAAAAGCATAGTTCATAGTTCAATGTCTTCCTCTTTGAGGTATTTCCACTCTGCAGACATTTTTTAAGAATACCTACCAAATACCAGGCACATAAGATAATTAAGGTTTGTACTATTAAAAAGTTCTTAAAAATCTTTTATGCAAATTTTTTCTTAAAGAGAATAGGTTTTTTTTTTTTAACTGATGGTAAATGTCATCATAGCTTTCAGCATTTAGTGAGATGTGTAACTGCTTTTTCTCTCATGTTAAGGTCGCTGTATGCTTTCATGTGTTTAAAGATAATGTCTTATTTTTGTGCCTTGTTTTCATGTGAGGTTTTTTTTTGGCTTTCTGGTTTTCTTTGGTATCAGATTTTCAACTGTTATTTCACAGTGCTCTGCTCTACATCCATCTAGTAATATTTGCTTCTTTACTCCCTTCGTATTTTTAATGTTAGAAATGTAAGTTAAGTAATACTTTGATCTTTTCTATTTTACTGTGTGGAAAGCAAGGTAACCAAGCCATTTTATCTATACTAAGAGTCACTTGTTTGAAGGCCAAAAATGCGCTATATGAATTTCTTGCCCCAAAGTCAGGAAGGTATGGCATCTATTTTGAGTTCTGGGCCTCCTTTTATGTGTGCTTTTAAATCGTCATCTAATTAGCTCTAGGTGAGTGCGATGTTACTGCATGATGTTACATGCCTGTCAACCATTGAATACTTTAAATCATTTAAAAGGTAAGTGTTTATGAGAGAAGACATTTTTGGGGATATTAAAAGACTGACTTGAGAAACATTTTTTTTGATAAATCCCTTCATCTTTCTGCAGAAACAATAGTGTTTTCAGCTGCTAAAATTAAAGATTTTATTAACAGTTTTATTTTGCTAGGAATTTTATAGCTGCTGTTAGTTTGGTTTATCTTCTCTGAATGATTATGTTGGAAATATATAATTTTATCTTTATCTTCACAGTCCATATTTGCTCCATTTCTTACTTTACAACTTGCGTACATGGGACTATACAAATATTTTCCTAAGGTAAATTAATTTTTTTTCTAAGTTGTGATATATTTAGATTAATTACTAGATAATTTTGTGAAATTTAAAAAATTTAGTCATGCTTGCAAGAAGAAACTAGCAATTACCAAAGGGATAGGTGTGAGGAAGGTGGGTGGGGAGGGAGGGAGAAGAGGATTAAGGGGCATTATGATTGACACACCTAATGTAGGGGTGTCACAGGGCAGGCAGTATCACACAGCATACAAGTAGTGACTCTATAGCATCTTACTATGTTGATGGACAATGACTGCAATGGAGTGTGGTGGGCGCCTCAATAATATGGGTGAATGTAGTAACCATAATGTTCTTCATTTGCAACCTTCATATTGTATATCAGTGATACCTTAATTAAAAAAAAATTTAGTCATACTTACAGTTTAAATCTTCAGACCTTCTGTTTGTAATGAGTTCAGAAAGTAATTAGAAATTCTATAGACATTTGATATTGCCATAACATTTTTTTATCATATTTTACAAAAATATTGGACTACTATGTATTGAGGGGAAAGCTTCAGGACAGAGTTTGAATAGTACTTGACTAAGAAAGTGTTTAATTATTTAGTAAACTTCACAATGTGTTTGTTAATAATAAAGAAAATTAACTTAAAAATGAGTTCAGTTATCTTATTATACTTTTAATTTACCGTTAATGTACTGTATCTTTATTGCAAAGGGCCTGATAGATAAATATTTTAGCCAAAATTGCAGAACAGAGTCACGGGGTGTGTGTTTACCTGGTCCACTTGACTCCAGATGTATACAGTTTTATGGGGATGTCATAGAAGATAACCTTACTTGTGTGATTGAGGTTTTGTGAGTTTTTTGAGTTTGTGAAAAATGGCTACTTGGCTGTTTGCTTAGTCATTTGTAATGCCCTGGTAGACCTCGTGTGTTTTTTTGTTTTGTTTTGTTTTTTATTAAAGTGTCATTGATATACAATTTTATGATGGTTTCAAATACACAACACAGTGGTTCAACATTCATCCATATTATCAAGTCCTCATCCATTCCACTATGATCACTATCAATGTAGTAAGATGTTACAGAGTCATTAATATTCTCTGTGCTGTACTACCGTCCCCATAACCTACCTATATTGTGATTGTGAATTACTGTGTCCCTTAATCCCTTCTCCCTCTCCAACCCCTCCCCTTTGGTAACCACTAGTTCCTTCTTGGGGTCTATGAGTACACTGCTACTCTGTTCCTTCTGTTTTGCTTTGTTATAGTCCACAAATGAGGGAAATCATTTGGTATTTGTCTTTCTCCACCTGGCTTATTTCACAGCATGACACCCTCCAGATCCATCTATGTTGTTGCAAACAGGAGGATTTATTTTCTTTTTATGGTTGAATGATATTCCATGGTGTCTGTGTACTACATCTTTATACATTCATCTATTGATGGACACTTAGGTTGCTTCCATATCTTGGCTATTGTAAGTAGTGCAGCAATAAACATAGGGGTGCATATGTTTTTTTGAATCAGGGATCTTGGTTTCTTCGGGTAGATTCTTAGGAGTGGAATTACTAGGTCAAATAGTATTTCTATTTTTAGTTTTCTGAGGGACCTCCATATTGCTCTCCACAGTGGTTGAATCAGTTTACATTCCCACCACAGTATAGGAGGGCTCCCCTTTCTCCGCATTCTTGCCTACATTTGTTTCTTGTCTTTTGGATAGTGGCCATTCTAACTGGTGTGAGGTAATACCTCATTGTGATTTTAATTTGCATTTCCCTGAGTAGTGATGTGGAGCATCTTTTCATGTGCCTGTTGTCCATCTGTATTTCTTCTTTGGAGAAGTGTCTGTTCAAGACCTTGTGTGTGTTTAGTGGATTAGAGACAGATAGTTTGAGGGGTCAGGTAGGTGAAGTACAGAGTGAATGAGTAAAGAAAATTTAATTTTGTTTTTAAATTAATTTTTTTGGGTGATACAGATGTATATTTATTAACCCCCCAAAATAATTTTAATTAAAACATTTGTTTAGAAATTTGTAGTTTTGCAATAGCAAAAGTTTGGATTCAACCTAAATGTCTACTAACAAGTGACTAGTTAGAAAAATTATGACATATCCATTCACAATGATGCTTTCCATGTACTGATAATGGTAACCTTACCAAGAAATAATAAGAAAAAAGCCAAAATACAGGGTAATATCCATACTGAACTCATTTTTTTTATAAAAAGGGAAAATAATATGTTTTATTTTGCTTGTTATGTATATGAAGAAACTGGAAGAATATTACATGAAACTATTAACAATGGTTATTTATGATAGGAGTGTATGTGAGAGGGGAGAGTAAAGGAAGGGAGACCACTGTATACTTTTCTCAACAAAGCATTTTATCACAGTCTTTAAACACAGATGTAATTAACATTTTATTCTATTATATTTCCAGTTTTCTATCCATTTTGAGTATTTTTTTTCTTGGTGCATTTCAAAGTATGTCAGAAACAGACATCAGTACACTTTACCCCTACACATTTCAGCCTGCATATCATTGACTATAATTCAGTGTTTGTTTATAGTTCTTTGTCTTTGAGGTAAAATTTTCATATAGTGAAGCACTCATCTTTAGTATAACAGTTAATAAGTTACGACACCTTGTGAAATCCAAATACTTTCAAGGTTTAGAACATTGCTGTCAGTCAGGAAGTTACGTCATGACCCTTTCTGGGCAGCCTCAGCCCCTATACACTGAAGGTCTGTTTTTTTCTTTTTCCCACTGTGGATTAGCTTTGCCTGTTTTATTACTCCATATAAATGAGATTGTTCCTGTACGTACTATTTTGGAGATTCATCCATGTTGCTGAGTGTATCAGTTCATTTTCTTCTCCCTCCTTCCTTTTTTTTGGCTGAATAGTACTCCATCATGTAAATAATATACATTTGTTTATCTAATCTCCTGCTGATGGACATTTTTATTTCCAGTTTTTGATACATTATGACTAAAGCAGCTAAGAACTTTCTGGTATGAGTCTTTGTGGACCATAAACTTTGATTTATTTTGGTTAACTATAGCTTTTTATATTTTTAAAACTTTTGAACCATGTGACTGGATTTGATGATACCAGATCAAGAAAATGAAAATTCAGCCTTGAATCTCTTAAAAAATGCGACTAGAAAATTATATTAGAAAATAAATGCTCGGTGATAAATGGCAAGTGTAATCAAAGTGTGATTCCTCTGCATGGCAATTAGGGCTCTGCAGAATGTTCCTATGATTGTTACTCACTGTCTTCCAGTCTCCTGAATGCTTCTGACTTTTGTTGTCATGAAGCTTAACCTTACAGTAAGATTTCTCCTCTTCTGCCCATTGCTCATTCTTGAAGGCCTTTTTTTTTAAATTAAAGGGTTGTTAATAGACAATCTTACATTGGTTTCAAATGTACATCACAGTGGCTCAAGGGTCCTCTTGATCAGCTTACATTGTGATAAAGGCCTGTTTTTAATTCCACTTCCTCCTGAAATCTTTCCTGTGCTTTATTCATAAAACCCTGGAGTAATTTCTGTCTCGCTTGTGACACTATGCCACACATCATCTGTGTTATATATTTTAGCAGTTATGTCTTGTCTATGTTTTTCCTGTTTTCATCTTGTGCTGTTGTGTATATGCTGAATTGTTATTTATGTTTTGCCCCCCCAGATAAGACTATTTTTTTAACTTTTGATAGCAAGAATGGTCTTCCCTACTGCCATAGTTTGCTGCTTTACATATTAATATGCTCAGTAAATATGTGTTGATACATTATTGATTGATGCTTTGAAATTTTATTAACAGTTTTGAAATAAAGTAAAAGCACTGGCAATGTTTTTATAGAGCTTAAGTAGTCTGAAAGCTGTAAGATTTACAAATTTATAAATTACAGATTTATAAATCTATCTTTGTACAGGGTGAAAAGAAGATTAAGACAACAGTACTAACAGCTGCACTTCTATTATCTGGGATTCCTGCTGAAGTGATAAATCGATCAATGGATACCTATAGCAAAATGGGCGAAGTTTTCACAGATCTCTGTGTTTACTTTTTCACTTTTATCTTTTGTCATGAACTGCTTGATTATTGGGGTTCTGAAGTACCATGAAACCTGCAGAATTCAGAAGGCAGAAGCTTACAGAAAAACAATTTTTCTTCTACACTGCAGTGTCTCTAAAGGAAGCAAATTGGTTTACACCTTTATGTAATTCTTTTGCTTTATAGGGGCTGTAAAACCACTTGAAGTGGAATGGCAGGTTCCCTGATGTATTTATTTGTTTTTTTTCCAAACAAGTTGGAAGTTTATTTCTCTCTTATGAAACAGCCCAGAATTTGGCAGGCAGTCATTTCAGGTAGGTCCCTCTGTCCTGTAAGGTTGTTAGAGACCCAGTTTCCTTCTATCTTGTTCTTCCATATGTAGATTTCATTAGGATATTTTTGGCCTGAAAGTACCCAAAAACTCAACTCACTATGGCACACTCAGTGAGGTGATTTGTTAAATATTATCTGGAGTAGTTTCTAGATTGGTTACAGGATTAATTCAGTGGCTCAACAATGCTATTAAGAAATAGGTTTCTTCCATTTTCTGCTCTTCCATTCCCAGTACATCCTCTTTAGTGAAGTCTCCTCACAGTTCACAATTTCGGGAATGCCACACAGCTATGGCAATATCCAGTAGCAGATGAGGGAATGTTTTCCTGCAATGTCTTTTTTTATTATTATTATTGAGGTATCATTGATAATACACTCTTATGAAGGTTTCACATGAAAAACAATGTGGTACTACATTCACCCATATTATTGAAGTCCCCGCCCCCTTACCCCATTGCAGTCACTGTCCATCAATGTAGTAAGATGCCTCAGAGTCACTATTTACCTTCTCTGTGCTACACTGTCTTCCTCATGATCCCCCCACACCATGTGTGCCAATCATAATACCCCTCAATCCCCTTTCCCCCTCCCTCCCCACCCAGCAGGTTCCCTGATTTAAAAGGGTTGAGTTTGTATTAATACTGATACGAAGAATAGAGCATCAGTGTCATTAATTGATTCTTGTTTAATTAGAATTCCTAGTTTACACCTTTCCCTAACTTCTCAAATTTGTAATTCCTTTTTTGAGGCTGAGCTAGTGCGTTTAGGAGAGCAGATGGACATGGTCCCACCCAGTCCCAAGGATTGTATCTTGTGTTTGTGGTGGTCTGTCCTGAGAAGTGGAGCCATTTTAAAAATAAAAGGAAAGAAACTGAATTGTCTGATATTAAGTCTGCATATTTTACCTTATAAGGGCTGAATAAAGTAGCCAACTTTATCTTGTTGAGTATCTTAATTTTTACTCCAGCACAGATATTTAATGGAAGAAATGATTAAGATTCATACATGTGAAATTAGTATTCATGAAATCTTTATTTCAACTTATGAAAATTTTCATTACCAAACTCAGAATTGGAAATTTTCATTTTGAATTTTCAATTTTCAAAAGTATCTTTTTGAGCAAACTGGAGTAGAATGATTAGATATAAAAATGCAATTTGAAAAATTGACTGAGTTATGTGACCCAAAAGCATTAATATCCTTTTAACTAACTTGGTAATACTATCATATTTGGAAGGTTTGTTTTCTTGAGTATAAAACATAAGTGTTGTATTGTTTGGAATTACATTTCCTTACAGATTTTTGTATGGTCTATTTGCTTAAACCTTGTTATATTAAAAACATAACACTTGTAATTTACTCACAAAGTCTTGATTATTGTCATTTTATTTTGAACCAAAATAACGGAGAGTAAGCATAATAGTAAAGTCTAGGCCACTGGCTTAGGATAAGATTGCAAGCACACATTTTTTCTGTTGCCATAATGAATCTAGTATCTGTAAGATTGGGAAGCATCCTTGGATTTGTCAACTTTGCCCAGTTACTGGGAAGACACTAGTGGTCCTCAATTACTCATATTTACTTTTTTTTGTTTTTTAAACATAAAGGCTCCATTTAGTCACTTGACACAGTTGGTATATGGGTTAAACCTAGATTGGTAAGTGACTTTTTTTGACCTGTAGCTTTTTAGTCTTGATAGTTGTATAAATGGACATGTGTGCATCATAATTGGTACTAAAAACTTCAAGAGGGTTATGAAATAGTCAGAACTGAGTTAATTAGAATCAAAATCTGCTTTGGAAGCCAGGCAGTTTGTTACAAGTGATGTATTTGAGATACAGTGGATTATAATTACTTTGAGCTGTGGTAATGGATAATGCAGCTGCTGCTAGGATATAGGCGTGCTATGAACTTATCCATAGTATATTGTAAACATAAGAATTTATGCCAGACAGAATTGTCATGTATGTTCTCTTAAAGGGGAGTTGGAAATGGAGTACAGGCATACCTTGGAGATACTGCAGGTTTGTTTCCAGACCATCACAATAAAGCAAGTATCACAAAGAGACAAATGAATTGTCTGGTTTCTCAGTGGATATAAAAGTGTTACTGCACTACACTGTAATCTAGTAAGTGCAATAGCATGTCTAAAGAAACAATGTATGTATCTCAAGAAATGCTGCTAAAAAATGCCACCCGTCATCTGAGCTTTCCGTGAGTTATAATCACATCAGAGATGTACGTAACAAATACAATGATGAAAAGGTTTGAAATGTGGGAATTACCAAAATGTGACACGGAGATACAAAGTGAACAAACACTGTTGGGAAAATGGCACTGATAGACTTGCTCACGACAGGGTCACCACAAACCTTCAATTTGTAAAAACGCAATATGTGCAAAGCAAAATAAAGTGAAGCACAATAAAACGAGATATGCCTCTGTCTTAAAACATGCTTGGGTATCAGATACCTGGGTTCTGGTTCCAGCTTGGATTCCAAAAAGATTAATGATCTAGGATTCAATTTGCTTCCCTTGTCTTGGTTCTCTCCCTTAAAGAAATTTGATTAGTGAAAAAAAAAATGTTGAGTATGTGATTTAAAAAATTTGTTCCAGCTGTAACAGCATGGCTTCATTTAGTTCCACAGCTTCAAATACCATGTATTATTACACATTCTGTAAAATGCTTAGGACCCTTATTTCTCCAACCTGTTTCTCCCTTGAACTCCTGACGCCTGTGTCTTCTTATGTATTCATCTGTATGTCTAGTAGGCCTCTCAAACATCACATTACTAACACAGAACCATTGATTTTCTCTCCCGCTCCCTCCCCCCCAAATATGCTGCTCCCTACCCTTCTCATCTAAACAAATTCACCACAATACGCAGTAGCTCTGTTCAAATCTGGGTAGTCATTTTAATTCCTCTTTTCTTTTACGGTTCACATCCACCTTATCGGTGTTATGGGAGCTGCCTCGAATACATCCATAATCTGACCATTTGTCAGCATCTCCACTGTTTAAGTAACTAGTGTTTCCTATTAGACTGAAACTCACTTTCAGCCCATACACAAGCATTTGACGATGGTTCTGATAGCTGACTCACTAGTGTCCATTCTGTCACATACTAGCTCAGGTCTTCCTTACCCGACAGACACTGCACTGTTGTCACAGTGGGCAGTAAGTCACAGAGGAAGAACAGGCTTGGAATCAACTCATTTTTTAAAAGTCAAGTTTGTTGAGGTAAAGTTTACATACAGTAAAATGGATCAGTTTCAAGTGTACAGTTCAATTAATTTTGACAAACACTGAACACAAAGATACAGAAGTTATCTATCATCCTTAGGTGTAAGACAGGACAGAGGCATGTAAAGTAAATACTAGATCCTCTCCCTAACTGCATTGCAGCTTTATGCTAAAACAACTGACATTTTGGTGTTCCACTAGGTAAGTGCTTCTCAACCTTGGCTGCCCTTTGGAATCACCAAGAAGATTGAAAATTTCCAATGTACAGGAAGCACTCCAGACCAATTTCATAAGAATATACTTGATTGGAATAATGCATTTTGTTTTTGGGTTTTTGTTTTTAAACTTACAAGCACAGGTAATGTTGAGAACTGTTAAATCTTATGCATGTATATATTTAGCTCTTCACCAGGTTAATTCCTACTCAATCTTCAAATCTCACCTCAAAGTTCACTTCCTTAGGGAACTCTTGCTGAACCCCTCCGCTTTGGTGGAATTTCTTTCTTGTGTCTTTAGTAATCCCTATATGCCCCACTTGATTGTAAGCAACCGGGATCTAGCATCCGCCTGACACCAAAATATACATCCATGTGAGTGAGTGAGTGAGTGAGAGTGAATGGTTGGTGGCTCCACTTAGTGCGGGTTAAGGCAGACGCCAGTACACGGTTTGGGACAGCTTGGGGATGTACATGGCTCCTCGGTGGCCCTTGCAGGCACGGCCCTCCTAGGGCCCTCAGGGCTGGGCACCTCCCTCTTCCACACATCCACGCTGAGGTTTCGGCGGCAGTTCAGGGAAAACGCAGCAGGCATTTTTCGGTGTGACCGGCGCTGTGCGGCCTCCAGCCGAGAGGGGGCGCTGTGGAGAGACAGCAGCTTCCGGTCCGCTTTCTCCTTTTTTCTGCCTCGGCAACAGTACGTCCTGTGTTCGTTGGCTGCTTTCGGATGGGTGCTATCGGTATAGCGGCTGCTATCCTCTAAGGCTGTTCCTCGCTCGGCGGGCCTTCTCTTTTGTCCGGATCTCCTGCGCGTCGTCCCGAAGGGCGCTGCTTTCTCGTTGCCGGCAGCATGGGCCGGGAGTCACGGTGAGGCGGTGCCCCGGGCGGGCGGGCGGCTTCCTGGGAGTGAGGGAAGAGGCGGGAGTTGAGGCGGCCGCGGAGCCAGGCCTGATTCGGCGCGGCACACGTGCGGCCGGCGCTGCCCGAGGCCACTGGAGGGGCTGGGCGACCTCGGCTGGGGGAGCGGCTGTGCTTGGGCCGGTCACGGGCACTCGGTTCCCCTGCGCCACCTCGGCGGGTTCGAGTCCCTCCAGCGGAACTCCCCTTTAGGATGTCAGTGATTCGGCACCACATCCCGCCATTTCCGCGGAGCCTACTCCGAGCCGTCAGTCAGTAGTGATCGCAGTTGAATTACTTACCGCTTCGCTTTTGCACCTTTCCTTGGCGCCCATAGCTCTCTATTTCAGTTCTTTGTGTGTGTGTAAAGGAGCTTGTGGACATTTTTACATTACCTACAATACTGTGCATGACTAGGCTTTTAGTGGGCTACAGTAAATACTTGTTGCATGGATATTTATTCCGCAAATAGATTTCATTGTTATGTGCTTTTTCTCCTTTTAAAGTTATGGGCTGGGCAGTCTTATTAGAACTATGATACCTCTTCGAAACTTTAGATTGTTACGTTGTTTGGGACCTTGGAGTTTTATCTTATGAGCGTTTGCTATGTATTTAATAGTGACTAGTGACTGAAAGACTCTTTATATCTAGGATATAAATAGTAAAATAAAATAATAGTAGTTTATTTGAGGTATAATTAATATTCAGGGAAATGGACAAAGCGTAAGGGTAGAGTTTGATGAAATTTAGCAAATATATAAATTGTGTAACCATAACCTGGATAGAGATAAAGAATATTTCCATTACTACAGAAAATTCCTGTAAAGGTCTTTTAAATCTCTCTGAAGGCATTGCTGCGCATCTAGTCACCCAGGCCAGAAACCTGAAAGTGATATTTATTTGACTCATTCTCTTCTCTTAATGCCTACAGCCATTAAGATTCTGTGCTGTGTCTCTATTCCTCTTACCCCTGACATAATTCAGGCCCTAATTTTTTATTGTTCAGACTGCAACACTCACCTCAACTTGATTATCTTTCTCTAATAGATTTCTCACACTGCAGCCAGACTGGCACTTCTGAAATAAAAATCATGTCATTCCCCTGCTTTCATCTCCATTGGTTCTTCCTGCTTCCAAGATGAATTTAGACTCTAGCACAACCTTCAAAGCCCTTTGGAAGAAATTCCCTTCCAACCCTCCCCTGCCCCCATTCTTCTCTGCTCTTCACGGCCTGTGCTGTAAGTTTGTTCAGGAAATAATTCAGAGATGGGAAAGAGCAGGGTGTTAAGAGAAATAAGTAAAGAGTCCAGTTTGCCTACATACATAAGCTTCATGAAGGGTTGAAGAGAAGTAGGAGGAGGTAGGTTCTGAAAGGATCTTGGGCCCAGAAGGTGGATGGATTGTATATTTAGCTTTGAAGATAAAATTTATTTCAGAGCCTTTGAAGATTTTGAGTAAGAGAGAGAGTGTGTGTGTGTTTGTGTGTGTAATAGAATCAAAATTGTGCTTTTTAAAGATTACCTTAACAGTGATGAGTAGAACAGATTGATGAAATGTACTAAGTAGATGGGTCCTATATGGAGTAGCAACAGTAGGGACTCTGAGGAGGTGATAGGTGAAAATAATTACAAAAGTGAAATTGGTCATACTTGGTATTTTATTGGTTGTGTAGAATGAGAAAAACAAAAATATTGACAGCAACTGATACTGTGAGCCTACTGATGGGATGATAAATGGTTTGGGAAGGGAAAGGTAACAAGTTTGGGTTTCCACATTTTGAGTTTCACATCCTCGAGGGATAATGAGGTGCGCTTATTCCTTAGTGATCTTATCTAGGTTTATTGTTTCAAGTAGCCTTTATACACTGATGACTTCATTTATATTTCTTTCATGAACTCTAGACTCATACTTGAACTACCTGCTGTACATATACACTTGGATGCCTAATATCCTTATTTCCCACAATACATCCAAATCTACTCCTCAGCCTTCCCCTCTTAGTAAATGGTAACTTCTGTCTTTCTGCTTGATTCAGCCAAGTATCTTGGAGACACCCAGGATTTCTACCTTGTTGTCACACTTGACATTTAATTAATCATTAAATCCAATCAGCTGTAGACACTTTTCAACAACTCAGACCTGGCATTCTGATCTAAGACACCACTGTCTCTTGGATGATTGTGACAGCATCCTGTTTTCCTTGCTTGTGCCCTTGCCTCTCCTCATTCTCCCCTCAGGAGAGAGAGGAGAGTGATGCTTCACAAACATTAGTGAGATTATGTCCCTCATCTACTTAATATCTTCCAGTTGCTTCTCATCTTAACTCAGAGTAAAAGAGAAAGTCCTTGTAATGGCCTAAGAGACTCTACACGTTTGACTGCCCTGCTGTATCTCTGACCTCGTCCCATGGCTGGCTGGCTGGCTGGCTTCTTCTCCCTTTCTTCCTCTTTTCCTCTCTCCCTGGAAAGTTCCTCCGTGATGTATTTACATGATTCCTTTTACTTCCTTCAGGCCTCTGAAATACCACTTTATTAGCAAGACCTTCTCTAATCACCTAGTATAAAATAGCAAACCTCCTGCCTCCCATTTTCTCTTTTTCCTTTACTCTGCTCTGTTTTTCTCCATAGCACTACGTGATGTATTATACATTTATTTCTTTACCTGCCAGTCATCCCTTCCTTTACCACAGTGCAGGCTGCTTGGGGCCTAAAAGCAGGAGCTTGGTCTGTTTTGTTTATGGCGTTTACTTCTTTTTCAAGACAGTTTTTTAGGCACGTGTTATAGCAGAAGAGTTCATTCTTTCCCCCCAATTTTAAACAAGTGTATATATAAAAAGTTCTTTTAGTGTTTAATTTGTCTGCTGAGATATTTTGGGAAAACTTAATAAAATAAATAAGATACAGTGGAAGCTAAACTGTGTGTGCTAAGCTTAATCTTTAACTTAATATTCTAGCCACTATCGGAAGCGGTCAGCATCACGGGGACGCTCTGGAAGTCGATCTCGAAGTCGCTCACCCTCAGACAAAAGAAGTAAACGTGGAGATGACAGACGGTCTAGGAGCAGAGATAGAGATAGAAGGAGGGAGAGGTCTCGTAGTAGGGATAAAAGAAGATCTCGGTCAAGAGATAGGAAGCGTCTGAGGTAAGACATTAATTAATCTCCAGAAGACCCAGAGTAAATTGGGCTTTCTCAGCTAATTTAGAAGTCTTCCTTCAAAAGTATGTTTTGGACTAGAATTTAGTGACCCTTTGTGAGCCCTCTGCTTTAACCCCAGCTTCTTTAATTAGGTTCAGAAGTGATTTGCCCAGAACAAAGACTGTCTAAACAATACATTAAGTTTGGAAACTTTATGCTGTATTTCCTTGTAATCCAAAGAGAACCTTTGAAGTCCCCTGAAGAGATTAAAAAAAGAAGTAAAAGGTAAGGTAATATGCCATCAAGGGGGGTTCTATTCTAATTTGGTCCCAAGAGAGTTGACCACTGTGTTCAGAGCAGCCCCTAAAGGCGACAGGAGAAGGAAACAGGACAGAGCCATCTCCAAGCCCTGTTTACTGTTTCAAACTATTTTGAAGAGCTGTTTTAGACTTAAAACAAAGAATACCCTAATTTTTATGTTACTTTTACTTGTTTACATATTTCTTGGCACCAGTCAAGCAGTCATAACCTTATTGGAGGTGAAAAACAGTCTCTAAATAAAAGTTATCGCCCCTATACCAAAGTAAAATTTCCTCATTAAAATAGGAAAGAAAACAAGGTTGTATAGGTGCTGTGAACTGATCACAGTAAGAACTTTGACTTTATCTTTTTCATACATTGGAAAAAGAGATTGAAAAAAAGACATGATACTTGGAAAGTATTAATGCATGATGATGTGCCTAATGCTAATTTACTCAATTTTATATTGCTTGATCCCAGGGACAGTTTGGTAAAATTCAGTTAAGTAATTGTTAAGTGAAATTGGTGACTTAAGATTTGGTCTTCCCCTTCTTGGTATGAAAGTAGAATCATAAGATTTTAGCGCAAGAAGGATTTTGAGATTATCTAGTGATTCTCCATATTTTATAGAGGAAGTAACAGAACCAGAGAGTTGATTTGCTCGAATCAAATCACTAGTTAGTTGCAGCACCAGGATAGAAATTTTTGTCTCCTAATCTTAGTGTTTGTGATCCTTTCACAGCCCCATCCTTATATGTAGATTTAGGCTGTCTTTGAAATTTAGATTTTCCATTACAGGCTTTGTAGATGTGTTTTTTTTAACAAATATCATTTTGAAATTAATATCCTCATTTTTTTCTTGATGACTTATAAGAATTGGCTTTACTTATTCCGTATTTAGCTGATTTGGTAGTTAATTGAAATCTCTGCCTTTGATAGTGGTAATAATTAAGTTCTTTCAGCATGGGGAAGAACCATGGTCTGAACTAGAAGCACTCAGTCATAGAATAAATGAAAAGTGTTCCCATTTCAGGCGTTCCAGAAGTAGAGAAAGAGACAGAAGTCGAGAGCGAAGAAGGTCTCGAAGTCGAGACAGGAGACGCTCCAGGAGTAGGAGCCGTGGCCGGAGATCCCGATCCTCCAGTCCTGGAAATAAAAGCAAGAAAACTGAGAACAGGTAATAATTATCATTGGGTTGGATCTGTTGGGTAGGTTGGGAACTGACTCTCTTCCCTATACCTTCCTTTAAAAAAAAAAAAATTCTATAAATAACTACTGAATTTGGCTCCTACCATGAATTGTTGACTGAATTTTATTTTAATAGGTTATAAAACTTATAAACCTATTCAGTTGGAAATGCTAGATTCTGTTAGTTTGAACATTCATAGTGCATTGTTCCCTTATTATCTACTGTTAATGGTCAGAAATAAATTAAAAAAACATCTTTATAGGAACTTTTTTCCTTTGAAATTATTTTCTTAGTATTTCTAACATTGATTGACAAATAATTTTTTAACTCACGGTATGCATTGCTGAATTGGTATTCAGGATGAGTGAACTTGCTTGTGTATTAAATGTACATGTTTCCTTAAGATGCTGGTACTATTCAATCTTGAGATACTATTTATATCTGTTAGACATAATATGTTTACTCTCTATATTTCTCTTATCAATGGTTTGTTCTTTGTCTATTATTTTTAAAGTGTAGTAGGATAGTTGATACTTGGATTTGAAACTGTTTTCTGTATATTCTACTTATTAGTTATATTTTTCCCATATCACTTATTTCATTTTATAAAGTTTACTTTTATTTTACCAAGGTCAGTGAATAATACATATTGGGCTTATTTTAACTAAAAATAAAACATGAATTCAGAAAAGTGAATGAAATATAACATGAACTTTATTAAATAATGATAAAGCAACATCCATGTACCACCACCAAGGTCAAGAAATGGCACATTGTCAGTACCCTCAGTAGCCCCTCATGGCCCTTCTCTAACCCAGCACTCTACTTACCTAGGTAAAACCACTCTCAACTTTTGTGCTAGTAAGTTCCTTGTATTTCTTCATAGTTTTACCACCTGTGTTCACATGTGGAAGAACAGATTTATTTTTTTTAACTTTACGAATGAGATATATTGGAGACTCATCTGTGTTGCGTATAACAGTAGTTCATTTTCATTGCTGAGTACTATTCTGTGGTGTAAATATACTACTATTCATTCTACTGAGAAAGATGTTTGGGTTGTTTTAACTTTTGGACTGTTGTGGATTTTTGTATATATATCCTTGTATATATGTGCATGAATTTCCATAAGGTCTACATCCAGTAGTGAAATTACATGGTCATAGAATAAACATAGCTTCAGTTTTAGCAGGTAATCCCAAGTGCTTTTCAAAAGGTATGTACTAATTAAAACTCCCACCAGCAGTGTATGAGGATTGTGTTGTTTCATACTCTTGCCAGTATACTATTAGTCCTTTTAATTTTTGTTAATTAGTTAGACATGTAATACTAGTATCCTTGTGGTTTTAATTTGCATTTCCATGATTACTAATAAGGGTAAACACCATTTATATGTTTATTGGTCATTCCAATTTTTTTCTAAAGTACATGTTCAAATCTTTTGCCTATTTTCTTATGGGGTTATTTCTCTCTCTAAAAGTTGATTTATAGGAGGTTTCTGTTTTTCAATATCCTGGATAGTTGTTTTTGACACTTGTATGAGTGCAGATATATCCTCTACTCTGTGGTTTGTCCTTTCACTGAACAGAGACTTAAGAAAGAAGAAACAATTCGCAGTTCATTTTATGAATTGAGACTAACATAGACATTAAAACCTGACAAGGGCAGTATGAGAAAAGAAACTTATAGGGTATACTCAATCTAAACATAAAGAATTGCATGCCAAACCCAATAATACAGAAAAAAGATAATAAAATCATAGCCTAGTTGAATTTACTCCAGGGGTGGTAGGTTGGTTTAACATGAGAAAATCAGTATAATACTCTGTATTAATAAGATTGAAGGAGAAAAGTAATAGTTATCTAGGTAGATTCAGGAAAAGTCTTTTGTTCACATGTATTCATGTTTAAAAGTTCTTAGCAGACATAAGTAGAAAAGTATTTGACAAACTGATTATCAAATTAGAAATGTCATAATGTCAGACAAGTCATAAAGTCTTGATATCTTACAGAAATTAAAATAGTGTGATTTTAGTGTAAGGATAGGCATTTAGATTGGTGAAAACATAAAGAGTCTAGAAAGATCCACACATATATTGCAGTTTGATAAATTACTGTGGTGACTTTTTTTTATTAAGGTATTACTGATATACATTCTTATGAAGATTTCACATGAAAAACAATGTGGTTACTACATTCACCCATATTATTGGCCCCCCCCCCACCATACCCCATTGCAGTCACTGTCCATCAGTGTAGTAAGATGCCACAGAGTCACCATTTGCCTTCTCTGTGCTACACTATCTTCCCCGTGACCCCCCCCACACCATGTGTACTAAACATAATACCCCTCAATCCCCTTCTCCCTCCCTTCCCACATCCCTCCCACACTAGTCCCTTCTTGGAGTCTGTGAGTCTGCTGCTGTTCTGTTCCTTCAGTTTTGCTTCACTGTTATACTCCACAAATGAGGGAAATCATTTGGCCTTTGTCTTTCTCTGCCTGGCTTATTTCACTGAGCATAATATCCTCCAGCTTCACCCATCTTGTTGCAAATGGTAGGATTTGTTTCTTTCTTATGGCTGAATAGTATTCCATTGTTTATATGTACCACATCTTCTTTATCCATTCATCTATTGATGGACATTTAGGTTGCTTCCCTATCTTGACTATTGTAAATAGTGCTGTGATAAACATAGGGGTGCATATGTCTTTTTGAATCTGCGAATTTGTATTCTTTGGGTAAATTCCTAGCAGTGGAATTCCCGGGTCAAATGGTATTTCTATTTTTAGTTTTTTGAGGAACCTCCATATTGCTTTCCACAGTGGTTGAACTAGCTTACATTCCCACCAGCAGTGTAGGAGGGGTCCCCTTTCTCTGCATCCTTGCTAGCATTTGTTGTTCTTAGTTTTTTCGATGCTGGCCATCCTAAGTGGTGTGAGGTGATATCTCATTGTGGTTTTTATTTGCATTTCCCTAATAATTAGTGTTGTGGAGCATCTTTTCATGTGCCTGTTGGCCATCTGAATTTCTTCTTTGGATAATTGTCTCTTCAGATCCTCTGTCCATTTTTTAATCGGGTTATTTGCTTTTTGGGTGTTGAGGCAAGTGAGTTCTTTATGTATTTTGGATGTTAACTCCTTGTTGGATATGGTTGAATTAGTTGTTTACAAATATATTCTCCCATACTATAGGATGCCTTTTTGTTCTGTTGATGGTGTCCTTGCTGTACAGAAAGAAGCTTTTTAGTTTGATGTAGTCTCATGTGTTCATTTTTGCTTTTGTTTCCCTTGCTCAAGGAGATGCATTTAGGAAGAAGTTGTTTGTGTTTATATTCAGGAGATTTTTGCCTATATTTTCTTCTAAGAGTTTTATGGTTTCATGACTTACATTCAGGTCTTTGATCCATTTCGAGTTTACTTTTGTGTATGGGGTTAAACAATAATCCAGTTTCATTCTCTTGCATGTAGCTGTTCAGTTTTGTCAGCACCAGTTGTTGAAGAGGCTGTCATTTCCCAATTGTATGTCCATAGCTCCTTTATTGTATATTAATTGACCATATATGGTTGGGTTTATTCTGGGCTCTGTAGTCTGTTCCATTGGTCTATGGGTCTGTTCTTGTGCCAGTACCAAATTGTCTTAATTACTGTGGCTTTGTAGTAGAGCTTGAAGTTGGGGAGTGTAATCCCCCCAGCTTTATTCTTCCTTCTCAGAATTGTTTTGGCTATTTGGGGTCTTTTTTGATTCCATATGAATTTTAGAACTATTTGCTTTAGTTCATTGAAAAATGCTGTTGGTATTTTGATAGGAATTGCATTGAATCTGTAAATTGCTTTAGGCAGGATGGCCATTTTGACAATATTAATTCTTCCTGTCCATGTGGATGGGATATGTTTCCATTTATTGCTGTCTTCTTTAATTTGTCTCATGAGTGTCTTGTAGTTTTCGGAGTATAGGTCTTTCACTTCCTTGGTTAGGTTTATTCCTAGGTATTTTATTCTTTTTGATGCAATTGTGAATAATTGTTTTCTGATTTCTCTTTTTGCTAGTTTATCATTAGTCTATAGGGATGCAACAGATTTCTGTTTATTAATTTTGTATCCTGCAACTTTGCTGAATTCAGATATTAGATCTAGTAGTTTTGGAGTGGATTCTTTAGGGTTTTTTATGTACAATATCATGTCATCTGCAAACAGCGACAGTTTAACTTCTTCTTTACCAATTTGGATGCCTTTTATTTCTTTGTGTGCTGTGGTGACATTTTAACCAGTGAAAAAAAGTGTTTTCAGACCATACTAGGGACATTTGTTAGGTGTAATGAAATAGGACCGCCTACCTCATTCTGTATATAGAAAGCATTTCCAAGCATATTTAAGACTGTGTTAGATGGTAAAGCTGTGAACTTTTTTTTTTTTAGGAGAGCAGGGTACAGGCTTTTATTTAGAAATAAAGTGAAAGGACAGAGCTCCCGGCTCACACCAGGAGGGGACAAGAGAGTCCTGAAGCTGTGAACTTCTTATAATTTTATACAAGAGAAAATCTTTACCACTGGGTATCTTCATCTAATCTAGGAGAATTTCTAAGGCATTTTAAAAAGTACTGATCATAAGTAGGGAAAAAAGATCAACTAATTTGATTACATTAAAATTAAGAAATTTTATTATAACGTGTCATAAATATGGTCAAAATCAAGGCTATAGGGATTTAAAATATTACATACATAAGTTATCTTGTAGAATATTTATGTCTTGGTATGTTGCTCCATTTGTTAAATTTTACCTCTCCCATTTAAACTTTGCTATTATTATTATATATATCCACTGTTTTCTTGGGTGAATTTCCAAATATTTAATAATCTTTACAGTTAGTGTCACTGGATTAAATTTTCATTATATTTTCATGGTGTTTGTTAATGGAATATAAAAGTGCAGTTGACTCTTGGAAGTTTATTTCTTGCCTAAAAAGTAAAATGCGAGTCTGTAAAAGTATTTTAAAATAAATGTTTCCTAGTATAAGTAGATGATGTCTCACTCTTTCTCTCTCTGTTTTTGGTAGATCTAGGTCCAAAGAGAAAACAGATAGTGGGGAAGGTTCTAAAGAGAAGAAAAAAGACAAAGATGACAAGGAGGATGAAAAAGAAAAAGATGCTGGTGTATGTTTACTAACAAATAATCATACCTAATTTGTTTTTGCAATCACAAATTCTTGTTACTTTTTTTTTAATGCTGTTTTTTAAAAAAAATATTGTAATGTATGTAAAATAAACATAAAATAATAGTTGTTTCCATGAGAAATTTTTTTGAAATGTGTTGCATATCTATATGCATTATCTATCTGTTTTTATTTATAAATGTGATCATACCATATGCATTAATTCTGTACCTTGTTTTTGGTTGATTTTTAAGTTGCACATTTTATCGATAATGTGAGGACTTAAGAATGATAAGCACCAATATACCTACCATCCAACTTAAGAAATAGCATACTTGCTGTTTTCATTTGTTATATATTGGAGATCTTTCTATAGCTGCATACATAGATTTAACTTACTGTTTTTAATGCCTTCATAGTGTTCTGCTGAAATGGGTAAAGAGATCTGTCCACCTTTTCATGGATATTTAGGTTTTTTTCATTGTGCAACTATAAACAGTTGTGCATTAATCCTCATACGTATATTTTTTGTGAATATAGTATAAGGTAAATATCAGTGAAATGGTTTTGTCAATGGGTTTATTTAGATAAATAGTGTCAAATATTTCTCTAGAAAAGTTGCATCAATTTTGAAGTAAGATTTTAGACCTGAAAATGTTTGTTTCCTCACATCCTGGCCCACCTTGGAATTTTAGAACTTAATTTTTACTAGTGTGTTAGGAGGTGTTGGTATTTTGTTTTTGGAGTTGCATGTCTTAAAGATAAGTGAATATTTTTAAAAGCTATGAACATAATGTAAATTTGTAATATACATAAAGTATCTTAAGTTTATTTACTATTTGTACTTTGAATTGCCTGTTCATATTTTTTGTCCATTTTAGAATTCATTATAGCTTCACTTTTGTTTGAGTTTGTTCTGTTTTTTTAGTGTTTCTTTTTCTTGAGGGACTTTATTGTTGAGCAGGGTAGCTAAGAAAAGGATACAACGTGAGAAGTTTGGAGGTCTGGTTTCTGAACTAGTTTCTTCTATTGACTCACCAGGTGACCTTGAGAAAAACACACAAGGTTTCTGGGGCTTTAGAGAGAATGAAATTATAAAGAATATAAATTTAGGAGCAAAGCTTTTTTTTAAGAAATTTATTTGAAAAATACAAATATAACCATATTATAAAATATTTAGAAAGTCAGGAATACTTCTTTTTAATCCTAGCTGCCCAAAACATTATCACCATTACAATTTTGTAATATTTTCTTCAGCTGCTTTTCACATGTGTATACATATCTATAACACTAGCATATATAAAATTTTGACTTCTGTAATGCTTAATCTTTCAGTCCCTGGTTATGGCTGTGAAAGTGATTTGCTGTCTCCTCTTGAGAACATTATTGATAATCTTGATAAAGGCCTTCGAATGGCTATTTCTAGGAAATAGACCTAAAGCCTAAAAGACCAAAATTTCTTGATCACGTTGAGGACTAGCTTTTATTTGCTCACTAGTTTATAATAGGAAATTGCTCTTCATGGGGGCAAATGGTGGAGGAGTTTAGAAGATTTGAAGTAGAGAATAAGAAACAACTAGGGAATTTTGCTTGCTAATTCACTTAGTTTCTACTTTGGGGAAGAAATTGAATTCATTTGTGCATATTGCTTATAACCTAAATGAGATTAATTTATGATTGAAGTCTTTCTGCTTTCTTAATTGAAGATGCTTTTTATTGTGATTTCATTTTGCTGGTATATTTATGGATATATTTAAAAGATGTGATCTAAATCTGGTCTAAATTTAGGAATTTGCATATACATCTGTTTTTCATTATTTATACTTTGGAAGTTATTTTTGTACTTTGGAGAAGTTATTGTTTACTTGAAGTAATATTCTTAATCTTTGTTTCCCTCTTTCTTTCTCTTTTTTTCCCCAAGAATTTTGACCAAAATAAGCTAGAAGAAGAAATGAGAAAGCGAAAAGAAAGAGTAGAAAAATGGCGAGAAGAGCAGCGTAAAAAGGCCATGGAAAACATAGGGGAACTGAAAAAGGAAATTGAAGAGATGAAACAAGGGAAAAAATGGAGTTTAGAAGATGATGATGGTATATTCATTTGTTAAACTATGGCCTATGTAATAATTCATGTAGAATATTCTAGAACTATGAGTAATATTTCATATTGGGATTTATTATGGCAAAATATAACTTAATGTTTGCTACTTTAACTGTTTTTAAGTGTACAGTTCTGTGGCATTAAGTACATACACGTGTTGTACAACCATCACCACCGTCCCTTTCCAGAACTTTTTCATCATCCCAAACAGAAATTCTATACCCATTAAACACTAATTCTCCATTTTTCCCCATCCTCTACCCTGCTTCCTGGTAACTTGTTTTTTGCCTGTTTTAGGCACCTCATATAAGTGGAATCATATAATATTTGTCCTTTTGTGTCTGGCTATTTCACTTAGCATAATGTCTTCTAGGTTCATCCATGTTGTAGTATGTATCAGAATTTCCTTTTAATGGCTGAATAATATTCTGTTATATGTATATACCACATTTTGTTTACCTGTTCTTCTATTAGATAAATGGGTTGCTTCCACTCTTTTGGCTATTGTGAATAATGCTACTATGAACATGGGTGTGCAAGGATCTGTTTGAGTTCCTGATTTCAGTTCTTCAGGGTGTATACCTAGAGGTGGAGTTGCTGCATTAATATTGAGATTTTGAATGCTCCTTTTAATATTTTTGTTGAAATATAAATAGGTAGTGTTCAGTAAGCATCACTGGTTTTACTTTAGAATGGAGAGCTGGTGCTTATGGGCATAGTCAGTAAATAGCTCTTTAATTTTTTTACTACAGGTGTTAGTAATGAGGGTAAATTAAGGGCATGTTGTCAAGTCTTTCCTCTGATTTTCCATAACTTAGAAACATTTCCTCTCCATATCTGACTTTGACTTTTGAAGTTTTAGTAAAGTAGGAGAGTGTGGATTTTATAGGAAAATGGAATTTTGCTGAAATTTCTGTGAAAATTTCTGTGAATGTTTCATTTTCTGTGAAAGTACCTCAAAGTGGTTTAAGTAGATGAATGGATTAAATCTTTAAGTAGTAATGAATATCTTAGTTATATAAAAAGATTAGATTATCTTCAGTTAAGAATGCCATTTTTTTTCTGTGATTTAAAGAGAGGTAATTGAAAGGAAAGAAATAATTATAGCATTATTTAGCAGACAGTGTTTTAGTTCTGCTCCTAGTATTGTAGTTATAAAATTTAATACTGGAGATCCATTTTTTTTTTTTTTTTTTTTTAAATAATTTATTTTATTTTAGTATCATTAACCTACAATTACATGGGCAATACCGTGATGATTGAACTCCCCCCATCACAAGGTCCCCCCCACCAACCCCACCACAGTCACTGTCCATCAGCGTAGTGAGATGAGAATCGCTACTTGTCTTCTCTGAGCTGTACAGTACCCCCCGTGCCCCCCCACCCTATGTCTGCCAATCGTAATGCCCCTTTTACCCTCTTATCCCTCCCTTCCCATCCATCTCCCCAGTCCCTTTCCCTTTGGTAACTGTTAGTCCATTCGTGGGTTCTGTGAGTCTGCTGCTGTTTTGTTCCTTCATTTTTTTATTTATTTTTTTATTTTTTCTTTGTTCTTATACTCCACATATGAGTGAGATCATTTGGTACTTGTCTTTTTCGGCCTGGCTTATTTCACTGAGCATAATACCCTCTAGCCTGGAGATCCATTTTTTAGGCATTATTTTTTGCCTCTTTTCCATTAATAACATTAATTTTTTCATTATTATTATTAAAAACTTATATGTGCTTGATATGAACACTTCCAAATGTGAGTATTTGAAGTGCAGTATACCTGGGTTAACTGGAAAAGAGGGTGTTTGGGTAGTGAGAGAAAAAGTTATAATAGTGTTTGAGATCTGATTGTGAAGTATTTCTTTTTGACACATGTACAAAGAAAGTATTCTGGTATTTTAGATGATGAAGATGATCCTGCAGAAGCTGAAAAAGAAGGAAATGAAATGGAGGGTGAGGAACTAGATCCATTAGATGCTTACATGGAAGAAGTGAAAGAGGAAGTAAAAAAGTTTAACATGAGAAGTGTGAAAGGTGGTGGGGGAAATGAAAAGGTAGGAAATTTTTCCTTATTTTAGTTTTAAAGATTTATATTGCATAACTTTAATTCATTGTTGCATAGATCTGCTATTGACTTGAGTGGCTTTATAAAGTTAATGTTTTTGTTTCTTCCCTTTCTCAGAAATGCTGATTCTAGTGAATTTTAGCTATAAATGTTCTTTCAAGTCACTCTTACCACCATCATCTTGTTCAGTATCTTTACTTTCTGTTGCCTTCTCAGTAGGTCCTCTCCAAGACTTCTCCAGCACCTCCACTTTCATCACCTTTCATACTCCTGATTCCCTTTACCGTAATATTTTTTTTCTTTAATAGCAGTTAATACCTTTTGACAGATTATATAATTTGATTTATCATGTTTATTGTTTATCCCTTTTCTAAGATAAAAGCTCCCCAAGAGCAGTGACTATTGCCTGTTTTGTTTATTGATTTATCCTAAGCTCCCAGAATAGCATCTGGCTTGTTGAATAAGTGAAAAGTATCACTTAGTGATATTTGAAAATAAATTATATTACATTATACTATATGTAATTATATATTATGCAATAAACTGAGTATTAATATATTATAAAATATGTGATTATATTACATTTTAAAATTAAGCAAATTAATAAGGAGAAAACAGACTACTTTTTGTCTTTTACTAATTAAGTTGTCACTAATAACTGAGTTAATTCAGATTATAAATTGTGACAGTTATTGTTTCAGTTGGCATGTAATTTGTGTCTCAACTTTGCAAAATATTTTATATTTATTTTTTATTTTAGAAGTCTGGGCCAACAGTTACAAAAGTTGTCACTGTTGTGACAACCAAAAAAGCAGTTGTAGATTCTGATAAGAAGAAAGGTGAGCTGATGGAGAATGACCAGGATGCTATGGAGGTAATTCTTCATTGATTTTGACTTTGTTAATGATGCTATCCTAGAGGTACTTATTAGAAAGCTTTGATGGAGCTGTGCTTTTCAGTTATTCAAACTACTGTTAGGAGGAATTCTTACTTTCTCAACACTGTTGTACATAAATATCCAGTTGATAGATTCTAACATGTTTGACCTCTTAATGTATGCCCCTTTTTTTATTCCTCTTTGCCCTCATCAGCTCACATCAGGTATATAATAGAGAAGAAATGAAGTGACAGTAAATTAGTTTTCTTCCTAGTAATATGCATTATAAAGACTTATATAGAGAAAACTATAGCAAAACTTAATTAAAGCTATATGGAATCATTATTCTAGGTTTATGTTGTTGTAATTTTCTGTAAGGGCAAAGAAAAAAAGAAACAAGTTGAAAAACTCAGAAAGTAAAAAAGTAAAAGCCAAATAATATTTTCTAGGAGTGGAGGGTTATTTTTTTCCAAAGTGGTTTACTATTTTATTTATGTATTTATTTAGCATTGTTTCTTTTTTTTAAACTTGTTTTTATTGCAGTGAAGTTGATACACAGTGTTATGTTGGTTTCAGATGTACAACATACTGACTGGATAATTGTATACATTACTAGGTGCAGGAGTGAGGATTTTAAAAGCTAGGACTATTTCTTCCCATCAGGAGAAAATAGTAATGGATTTAATTTTTCACTTTGTGTTTTAATTATAGTATTCTTCAGAGGAGGAGGAAGTTGATCTTCAGACAGCCCTTACAGGCTATCAGACAAAACAGCGAAAACTTCTAGAACCAGTAGATCATGGAAAAATTGAATATGAACCATTCAGAAAAAACTTCTATGTTGAAGTTCCAGAACTAGGAAAAATGTCTCAAGAGGGTAAAAATTTTTTATTCATTTGTTGGTTATTGTGAGAGCAGAGGAGGATGTACTTTACTTTGCCTGGGAGGAATGTGGATAGACCTGCAAGTTAATGCATGAGGAGGAATTGGTTTACCTGGAGAAATGAGTGGAAACTAGTAGGGGAGAAGTCATTCTAGGAGTGGGAACATCATCTGCAAAGATTCAGAGCAGTGAATTATGTGGAAGTATTAAGAAAAAGCAAAAATTAGTTTGGCTTATGTAGTTAAAATTTTTAGGGTTGAAAGTACTTTTCATATGAAATTAAATAAATAAAATATGGTTAGCTTTTTCCTTCTGGGATTTGAGTTAGGAAACAATGTGAATCTGTAATATTGGTAGAATAAGAAAAATCTGGTCACCTCTTGCTTGGACAGCAAGTGGTTTTATTACTTGTCAGTCATTGTTCTTTTATTGCTGTTGCAATAAAAAGAAAGCCAAATTTGTGGAAATTAGGGTATTTCTTTTTGTCCTTAGTTGGTTACAACAGTAATTGCTGTAATGATCTCTCTGAGGTGTTGAATGCTTTGTCCTGTAGCTTTTCTATGGAAGTATCTTTGGTAGCACACAAAAAAAGGAATGGCAGTTTCTTAGTATTACTGTAATTGAGAAGAAGGAGGCACTACTTGAACAACATTTATGAGTTCTTAATCTGGATTTTGTTTTATAGAGGTGAATGTATTTCGGTTGGAAATGGAGGGCATTACCGTCAAGGGAAAAGGTTGCCCCAAACCAATTAAATCGTGGGTTCAATGTGGCATTTCCATGAAGATCTTAAATTCTCTCAAAAAGTAAGTGGTTTTTAGGCTGTCCACATTTTCCCACATTTTTCAGGGTCTTATTCCTCAAAATAGCTATTTCACATAATATCTCCCTTGCCTACATTTTTACCTTAATAGAAAAAGTTAACTTTTTTTCTTCAACAGCTTTATTGAGATATAATTTACATACTACAAATTTACCCTTCAAAGTGTACAAGTTCAGTGATTTTCAGTATAATTGTGGAGTTGTGCCATCTTCACCATAATCTAAGTTTAGAACATTTTCACCATCCCCCCAAAAGACCTGTATCCATTAGAAGTCAGTCTCTTACTCTTCCACCCTAGGCAGCCACAAATCTACTATCCCCATAGATTTGTCTATTCTGGACACTTGATATAAATGGAATCATACTAATGTAGTCTTTTGTGACTGGCTTCTTTCACTTAGCATAAAACAGTTCCAGAGTTCATTCGTGATGTAAAAGTTCTCAGTACTTCATTCCTCTTGGCCAAATAATATTTTATTGTATATGGTTATACCATATCTTGGGAAACCTTATTCTTGTAGGACTTAGGCCAGAAATTTCAATTCTTACCTTGTCCTTCTTTGGTTTGCTTTTTAAGGCATGGCTATGAAAAGCCCACACCAATTCAAACCCAGGCGATTCCTGCTATAATGTCTGGACGAGATTTGATCGGTATTGCCAAGACAGGAAGTGGAAAGACCATTGCTTTTCTCTTGCCCATGTTTAGACACATCATGGATCAAAGGTCATTAGAAGAAGGAGAGGGGCCAATAGGTACAATTCCTTTCATTAAACTATTGTTTTTTTAACAACTTTGTTGTCAGTTAACCAGAAAGACCTGATTCTTTATCATCATGTTCTAAATTATAACAATAAAGATGTCTTTATGTACATTTCCTTTATAAATTTGGCACTTTGGGGTTGATTTCCCCTTACCAGCAGGTGGAGTTGAGAATCTTCAGAGCACTGGAGTGACATCTCAGAAGTACAAAAACAGCCTCTCCTGGCACAGCTCAATTTTTAAGCTCTGACTTGGCAGGTAGACTCCTTGTGCATCTATCTGTTTATTTATACTGAGGTTTGTTCTTAGGCTAGTATCAGTGGATTTATAAACTCAGCATAGAAGATCATAGGGAAATTATTTTCCTTTTTTTTTTTTTTCAGCCTTAAAAGGCTATAGTGCCAATATTTCATTCAGGACTTAGGTATTCAGATTCAGATTTCTTGATTCATTTGGCAAAGATATCTTTAGCAAATTTGAATAGGGTTTTGGAAGGTTGTTCAACTCCTCTCTTGAAAATAGAGGGTATGGTATATTTCTCCTCTGTGCCCTTCAGACCAAGGTTGTTTCTGGAAGCCACAGTATGGCCCTGCAGCACAGTGAGTCACTTGATTATCTTTGCTTTGTGATTTGCCGTTGGGAATGATTTGTATTCCTTTCAACCAAGATCCTGATGATCGAGTGAGGCATTTAACTTTCATTTATCTTCCTATAGCATGTTCTTAAAAATCTACTAAAATTATCCTTCACCACAAGCTCTACTATTTATTATAAAGTTTCTGAAATAAGGTTTTCAGAGGTGTGTGAAACAAATTAAAATAGAAATGAATTAGACTAAGCAATCTGAATTTTATTGTAGAGGTTAAATTTAATACTTTAAAGCATAGCCTCAAGAATTTTGGTGGCTAGGCTTTTGACATATTTATCTTTTCAGCTGTCATCATGACTCCAACTCGAGAACTGGCTTTACAGATTACTAAAGAATGTAAGAAGTTTTCAAAGACCTTGGGACTCAGAGTGGTCTGTGTTTATGGAGGAACAGGAATCAGTGAGCAGGTAGTTAAAAGGAACCTTCAGTTTTTCTATTCTTTTTTTAAACGGAATGATTTAATACATAATGTAAAAGTGATTTTTTATTTTAGTGTTTTGTATGGTGGTTGTTTCTAGAATCTTAAAAATAGGTGTGAAAATAATATAATGAATTATGTTAGTTCTGTTTTAGAATTTTGCATCATTTTTATACCTTAGGTTTCCTGTTTCTCTTTGTCCTACCTCACTCAAGGCACATTTCTTTTCCATTTTACAAATAAAGAAATAGAAATGTTAAGTAAGTTGTCCAAAGTCTTCAGGTTAAGAAGAACCTTGGGTCGTCTGATTCCTGGACCAGCATTTATTTTCTCTTAATTCATGTGACATTCTTTAAAAGGTGGTGATGAATGGGATGCATTAACACCAGAGTTTCATCTGAAGTCTTAAATGATTTGAGCAAGAATTATTTAAACATGTCTTCATTCACTCTTCAGTTTGACATTTGTCCAAGTGTCTTCTAAAGAATGTTATTCTTTCATCAGATTACTTTGCTTTAACTAAAAAAAGATTAAAAACTGGATTCTGAGAGCAAATAAATTTTGGAAAAGTTGGATTATACAAACTTAAAAGAGGATTCTTTCCTTTAAGACTTCTTAATCTTTAATAAGCTAATATATATTGTGATGTTAGGAAAATGAGATAAATTAATTGGCGTTTTCTGAATTTAGCCACAAAACCCTTTCTGTAGACTAGTGTTCTCAGATTCTGGAACACACTTGGGGAACACTCCTTTTTTTACCCCATTGCTGTTTTAAACACTTGAAGTTAGTTTTCTGAGTTTTATCTCTGTCAATTTTTTTTTTTTTGACCACAGCCTATAGAAAATACATTTACAAAAGAAACTGGAATATGTGTGCATATTTATGTAGATGTCAGACAAAAGCTTTATGATGTCTAATACATTCTGGTATTTTCCTTTCTGTTTCATTTTTAAAATACAGGTTGTGACCCACTAACATTATGAATCACTAATAGAAACAACTCTCAGTTTGAAAAACATTGCTGCTCTGTATAATTATTTATTGCTCTATGTTCCTTTCTTGGTTTTGAGGGATCATGTCAGATCAAAGTCGGTAAAAATCTCTAGTTTTCATTGATTTCAGTTAACAGCACTGTGTGGTTGTGTTGCCACCGCCTGTGCTGTTGGCCCTGCTCCAGCGTTCTAGAGACACACGGAGGAGGTGGGAGAGTCTCCTAATCAAACTTCTTCGTCTTAACCTTTAGAGCCGTGCAAGGGCCCCAGACAGTATCGTGTTTTCAGATCTGCTTAAATAAGTATTAGTGATAAATAGACTATAAAATTTAATCTTTTTTACTAGATTGCTGAGCTGAAAAGAGGTGCTGAAATTATTGTTTGCACACCTGGCCGAATGATTGACATGTTAGCTGCTAACAGTGGTAAGTTAGGGGTATTTTTTGGTTCTCTTCTCTCCTTTTTGAATTCTATACATTTTTGTTAAATCAAAGTAGATACAAGAAACCACCAAGGGTTTCTACGTGTCTTCTTAAAGCTGTAATATCTTAAAATTTGTATTGTAACAAGCTTGTTGGAAGTTCGTAATATTTTTGCAATTTAATTTAGAATTTATTTTCAAAATTACCTCCATCTGATCTTTCTATCACTCAATGTAGACTTTTAATCCAATTTTGGTCTAACTTTCCTTTTAAAAGGGTGGAAGACTCTTTTTTTTTTTAATTATAAAATGTAGACTTTTTCCCAAGGACCTAGTATTTTTTTACAGTACTGGATACATTAAGATATTGCAGCTTCAGGAAGTTTTATCTTTTGTAAATACTGCATGTTTTAAGCTCAAATGTTGTGCTTGTTAAATAATTCCCTACCAAAACTGTTACTAAACTGTTGACATTATTTAACTTCTGTGGAGAAAGGCCCTTCAAGATATATAGAACTGGGCTTCCGAGACTTAAACCAGCAAAGGTAGGTAATTTAATGCTGTTCCCAACCTTGTAAAAGTAATTGGTGCTACAAATGTTAGTATGGAATACTTAAATATTAAAAGACATTTATTTTGGCTTATTTCTATTTTTTGAAGAAAATGCTTTTAAAGGTTTCTGTTGCAGTATTCAGTGTATACATAATAAGAGTATTAAAAACTGAGTAATGCATGTTTCTAACAGCATTCTGCTTGAATTCTTGTGTATATTTAATTGTTCATGAAGTTGACAAAGTGACATTACAATTGTTTGATAAGACATTGTGCTTGTACAACATAAGAAAAGTTTTGAGTTGGATGTTGATGAAATAATCCCTTGTTTTTTTTCAATGCTGCATTGATTAAGTCTCCTGAAATTCATCTTGATTAATTTACCTTTTTCCCTTATCTGTTCTTTTGGTTTATATTTAATAACTATTTTATACATGTTTTTGCCAGGTGATTGATTCAGCAATTGATAGAAATGCTTGTGTTAATACTTTAGAGAGAATTTCCTGTGTATGTACTTAGTTTTCACTGGCTAAGAAGCCAGTTACATTTATTTAAACTAGTGGGAACACTTAAAAAAATTGGATTTTATGTCTTTGTATGATAGTGTATATACATAATAATTTGGTATTTATAGAGTTTTTGTGTAAGATGTTACTTAATGATGTTGAATAGCATCTCTTTAATGTTAACATGCCCATTAGGAGCTTCTAACTCTATATGGCATACATTATAAAGTAATATAAAGAGAGGTTTTCTGCGTCTGAAATAGTTAGCACTGGAACTTGCTTTCCACACATACGCTGTAATCTCTAATATGTTTTTTCCTAGGTGATGCTGTCAAATAATGGCTGATGTGGCTCGATGCTTCATCTCAGTCTTAGTTTTATGATGTGTTTTGGAGAGGGCTGTTTTCTGAATTTTACAGGTTCTTCAGGCCCTATGATGGTATGCAAGAGACGAGTTTGACAAAATAAAGGGCCTCATATACCCACTGCCAGAAAGTATTTGCCATTAGATTAAGATATTGTAGACCAAAATTTCTTTTCTCTGTTTAAAGAAACCTCACTTACCCCTCTGGTTAAGTCAAGTCAGGCATTTTAGTTCCCTTTACAGTTTTTTAAAGTTCTTGGTAGACATAAAATGAATTGTGACTGATATTTAGTCTTCTTTTTGTCTTTATTTTTTTCCTGATCTCAGGTCGGGTTACAAATCTTCGAAGAGTGACTTACGTTGTTTTAGATGAAGCAGACAGAATGTTTGACATGGGCTTTGAACCACAGGTAATCATGAAAGTTCTTAGTGTTTTGAACTGGAAAATAAACCTTGTAATTGCCATGGGAGTGAAATGTTTGTGTGGTTTCTGAAATTAACACATTTCTGTTGCATGGTACCTGAGGATTGGGGATATGGAATTGAAATAGATATTTATGTTTTGAATTCCTCATATAACTTGTTCAGGAGGTATTTTAAAAGGCTTTCCTTAGCCATCTAAAACCATTACTGGTAAAATTAGAATTGGAGTGCTAATAATCGAAGTTTAAGCTTTTGTATTTTATAGTTTCCATTTTACTTCCAAATAAATTACTTCAATTTATGCTTTTAACTACTGTATGATCTAAATAGCACATATTACTTACATTCTCTAAATGTAAAAATTAAGGCCCAAAGCATTTGTCTAGCTTAGACTTTCATATTCCTTATACATGCTATTTGCTCAAACACAAAATTTCTGTGATATAAATTTAGAAAAACACATGTTATAGAAGGTAGTAGAAATTTTTCTTAACAGGAGAAATATGAGTTGTCAATGTGGTAAGGATGCCTGTTCCCCTCAAATTTTTTTTTTAATCACAAATTGCAGTAATAGAAATTGTGTCTTGAAAGGAATAAGGTTAAAGTCATGTTCAGTCTTATTCATGTATTCTCCAAAAATGTATTGCCTGCTATATGATAGTGCATATATTGAATTTAGATGTAGGGAGCACGTTCTAAATGAGAAATAGAGCACAAAAGAAGGTAAGCAGGGTTATGGTAATACTTGAACCATATGAGAAACAGTTAAAGGAATGAGAAATATTAGCTAGGAGTAGAGGCCTTGAGAGCATCTTTAGTCTGAAAAAGTCTGTCCTATGAAACAATCATTTTATTTATCCTTTGCACCCCACGTAGTAGAACTGGGAAACTTCCTGTGGGAAGCTATAGGGAGCTTGATCTGAATGTAATATGAGAAAGGACTAGATAAGCATTATTTAGAGGTGAAATGGGTTACTTTGTGGGAGGGGGACAGGTAGTGAATATGTTTTTCATTCATGTTTTTGAGTAGAGGAAGGGGATCCATTTGTGGAAGGAGAGTAAGAGGTAATTAAAGAATCAGATGGAACTTGGAACTAGGTGCACTCTGATGTCTTTGCCAATCATGGAAAATCTTAGATACTACATTAATGCTTAAGGTAGGTATAGTGATAGGGCCTTTCTGGTATGTCAGGTTTTTCCAGAATGAGGTCAAAACCATTCCCTTAACATAAAGATGTATGACAGAGAATGCTGAGTGTTATTTATTTGTTGATCACTAAAGACCCGTTGAAGAGAAGAAATTTTAGATTAAATCCATGATTGTTTTGTGAGCCGTAGTGTAGATTAAAATATGCTGGGTTGGGGTTCAGTGCCAGAGACCACTGGACATACGGCAAGTGGATGACAATCTGCATACTGACTGACACCTACAGAAGAGTTGGCAGGGAGCAGTATGCCTCCACACATGATTCTGTATTGAATGAAGTAAGTGGTAAAATTGTGAATTAAATCAAATCTGGCCACTGAGTGTACGTACAAACATCTTTCAGAGTGTGCATGAAGCATACTTGGTGTACAACAATGTGGGCAGAAGGTACAGGGCTTTACTTTTCCACATGGAAGTGTATACAGGCTGGTAGGTGGAAAGGCACTTAAGCAGATTTTTGTGAATTGTTTTAAATTGTACACTTTCAGAGCCAGAACAAGAGTTTTTTCATTTTTATTTTTTTTAATTAAGGTATCATTGATAAACAACCTTATGAAAGTTTCTCATGAACAACATTGTGGTTTAAAAATTCACCTGTATTATCAAGTCCCACGCCCCTACTCCTCTCCCCTGACCCCATTGCAGTCACTGTCCATCAGCATAGTAAGATGCTGTAGAGTCATTGTCTTCTCTGCGCTGTATTTCCTTCCTGGTGACCTACCTGTATTGTGAGTGCCAATTATGATGCCCCTTAATCCCCTTCTCCTTCCCTCCCCCCCCCCCCCACTCCCCAACCACTCCCTTTTGTAATTGCTAGTCTCTTCTTGGAGTCTGTGAATCTGCTGCTGTTTTGCAAAACAAGAATCTTTACTCTAAAGGATAAGGTAATAGGGTTTCTTAAGAAGACCAGAGTGGTACAGATGGCTTGATTGCTTAGTTTGCCTCTTTCTGAAACCTGAAGTGACTTTTTAAAGAAAAAAATGTAGACCTTTTAGTGGACATCTTTCTAAGTACTGCAACAGAATGTGAAGAAATACGTTTGGAACCAAATACAACTGAAGAGAACATTAGAAATCCTTTTGTTTCTGTATCTGAAATTGAAATCTTATTAAAATTAATATCTGAAAGAATATTAAAAAGGTGTTTTCTGTGAGAAATTGCTAGATAGTTTCTGGGTTATATCTTTTTTTTTTTTGGTATTGTTAATGTACAATTACATGAACAGCATTATGGTTACTAGACTCCCTATTATCAAGTCCCCCCGCCCTGACATACCCCATTACAGTGACTTTCCATCAGCGTAGTAAGATGTTATAGAATCACTACTCGTCTTCTCTGTAAATACTGCCTATCCTGTGTTCCCCCGGCTACATTATGTGTGCTAATCATAATGCCCTATCCTGTGTTCCCCCGGCTACATTATGTGTGCTAATCATAATGCCCCCTTTTCCCCCTTATCCCTCCCTTCCCACCCATCCTCCCCAGTCCCTTTCCCTTTGGTAACTGTTAGTCCATTCTTGGGTTCTGTGAGTCTGCTGCTGTTTTGTTCCTTCAGTTTTTTTTTTGTTCTTACACTCCACAGATGAGTGAAATCATTTGACTTGTCTTTCTCTGCCTGGCTTATTTCACTGAGCATAATACACTCTAGCTTCATCCATATTCTTGCAAATGGTAGGATTTGTTTTCTTGTTATGGTTGAATAATACTCCATTGTGTACGTGTACCACATCTTTATCCATTCATCGACTGATGGACACTTAGGTTGCTTCCATTTCTTGACTATTGTAAATAGTGCTGTGATAAACAGGGGTGCATAAGTCTTTTTCAAACTGCGCTGCTGCATTCCTAGGGTAAATTCCTAGGAGTGGAATTCCTGGGTCAAATGGTATTTCTATTTTGAGTTTTTTGAGGAAACTCCTTACTGCTTTCCACAATGGTTGAACGAGTTTACATTCCCACCAGCAGTGTAGGAGGGTTCCCCTTTGTCCACAACCTCACTAACATTTGTTGTTTGTCTTTTGGATGTTGGCCATCCTAACTGGTGTGAAGTGATATCTCATTGTGGTTTTAATTTGCATTTGTCTCATGATTAGCAATGTGGAGCATCTTTTCATGTGCCTGTTGGCCATCTGAATTTCTTTGTTGGAGAAGTGTCTGTTCACCTCCTCTGCCCATTTTTTAATTGGCTTATTTGCTTTTTCTTTCTTGAGGTGTGTAAGCTCCTTAAATAATTTGGATGTCAACCCCTTATCAGATATGTCATTTATGAATATATTCTCCTATACTGTAGGATTTCTTTTTATTCTACTGATGGTGTTCTTTGCTGTGCAGAAGCTTTTTAGTTTGATATAGTCCCACTTGTTCATCTTTGGTTTTGTTTCCCTTGCCTGGGGAGATATGTTCATGAAGAAGTTGCTCATGTTTATGTCCAAGAGATGTTTGCCTATATGCTTTTCTAAGAGTTTTATGGTTTCATGACTTACATTCAGGTCTTTGATCCATTTTGAGTTTACTTTTGTGTATGGGGTTAGACAGTAATCCAGTTTCATTCTCTTACATGTAGCTGTCCAGTTTTGCCAACACCAGCTGTTGAAGAGGCTGTCATTTCCCCATTGTATATTCATGGTTCCTTTATCGTATATTAATTGACCATATATGCTTGGGTTTATATCTGGGCTGTCTATTCTGTTCCACTGGTCTATGGGTCTGTTCTTGTGCCAGTACCAAATTGTCTTGATTGCTGTGTCTTTGTAGTAGAGCTTGAAGTGAGGGAGCATAATACCCCCTGCTTTATTCTCCTCAGGATAGCTTTGGCTATTCGGGGTCTTTTGTCATTCCATATGAATTTTAGAACTATTTGCTCTTGTTCATTGAAGAATGCTGTAGATATTTTGATAGGGATTGCATTGAATCTGTAGATTGCTTTAGGCAGGATGGCCATTTTGGCAATATTAATTCTTCCTAGCCAAGAGCGTGGGATGAATTTCCATTTATTAGTGTCCTCTTTAATTTCTCTTAAGGGTGTCTTGTAGTTTTCAGGGTATAGGTCTTTCACTTCCTTGGTTAGGTTTATTCCTGGGTATTTTATTCTTTTTGATGCAATTGTGGATGGAATTGTTTTCCTGATTTCTCTTGCTGCTAGTTCATCATTAGTGTATAGGAATGCAACAGATTTCTGTGTATTAATTTTATATCCCACAACTTTGCTTAATTCAGATATTAGATCTGGTAGTTTTGGAGTAGATTCTTTAGGGTTTTTATGTACACTATCATGTCACCTGCAAACAGGGACAGTTTAACTTCTTTCTTGCCAATCTGGATGCCTTTTATTTCTTTGTGTTGTCTGATTGCCGTGGCTAGGACCTCCAGAACTATGTTAAATAAAAGTGGGGAGAGTTGGCATCCCTGTCTTGTTCCTGATCTTAAAGAAAAAGCTTTCAGCTTCTTGCTGTTAAGTATAATGTTGGCCATGGGTTTGTCATATGCGGCCTTTATTATGTTGAGGTACTTGCCCTCTGTACCTATTTTGTTGAGAGTTTTTATAATGAACGGATGTTGAATTTTGTTGAATGCTTTTTCAGCATCTATGGAGATGATCATGTGGTTTTTGTCCTTTTTGTTGATGCAGTGGAGGATGTTGATGGATTTTCCAGTGTTGTAGCATCCTTGAATCCCTGGGATGAATTGCACTTGATCATGATGGATGATCTTTTTTATGTATTTTTGAATTTGGTTTGCTAATATTTTGTTGAGTATTTTTGCATCTATGTTCATCAGGGATATTGGTCTGTAATTTTCTTTTTTTGTGGTGTCTTTGCCTGGTTTTGGTATTAGAGTGATGTTGGTCTCATACAATGAGTTTGGGAGTATTCTCTCCTCTTCTACTTTTTTGAAAACTTTAAGGAGGATGCGTATTAGGTATTCACTAAATGTTTGATAAAATTCACAGTGAAGCCACCTGGTCCAGTAGTTTTGTTCTTAGGTAGGTTTTTGATTACCAGTTCAATTTCATTGCTGGTAATTGGTCTTTTCAGATTTTCTGTTTCTTCGTGGGTCAGCCTTGGAAGGTGGCATTTATCTAGAAAGTTGTCCTTTTCTTCTAGGTTATCCAGTTTGTTAGCATATAATTTTTCATAGTATTCTCTCATAATTCTTTGTATTTCTGTGGTGTTCGTAGTGATTTTTTCTTTCTCGTTTCTGATTGTGTTTATTTGTGTAGACTCTCTTTTTTTCTTGATAAGTCTGGCTAGGGGTTTATCTGTTTGTTTATTTTCTCGAAGAACCAGCTCCTGCTTTCATTGACTCTTTCTATTGTTTTATTCTTCTCAATTTTATTTATTTCTACTTTAATCTTTATTATGTCTCTCCTACTGACTTTGGGCCTCATTTGTTCTTCCTTTCCTACTTTCATTAATTGTGACTTTAGACTGTTCATTTAGGATTGATCTTCTTTCCTGAGGTAGGCCTGTATTGCAATATACTTCCCTCTTAGCACGGCCTTCGTTGCATCCCACAGATTTTGTGGTGTTGAATTATTGTTGTCATTTGTGTCCATATATATTGCTTGACCTCTGTTTTTATTTGGTCATTGATCCATTGATTATTTAGGAGCATGTTATTAAGCCTCCATGTTTTTGTGGGCTTTTTCATTTTCTTTGTGTAATTTATTTCTAGGTTCATACCTTTGTGATCTGAGAAACTGGTTGGTACAATTTCAGTGTTTTTGAATTCACTGAGGTTCTTTTTGTGGCCTATTATATGATCTATTCTTGAAAATGTTCCATGTGCACTTGAGAAGAATGTGTATCCTGTTGCTTTTGGATGGAGTGTTCTGTAGATGTCCGTTAGGTCCATCTGTTCTAATACGTTGTTCAGTGCCTCTGTCTCTTTATTTATTTTCTGTCTGGTTGATCTGTCCTTTGGAGTGAGTGGTGTGCTGAAGTCTCCTAAAATGAATGCATTGCATTCTATTTCCCCCTTTAATTCTGTTAGTATTTGTTTCACATATGTAGGTGATCCTGTGTTGGGTGCATAGATATTTATAATAGTTATATCCTCTTGTTGGACTGACCCTTTTATCATTATGTAATGTTCTTCTTTGTCTCTTGTGACTTTCTTTGTTTTGAAGTCTGTATTTTGTCTGATACAAGTACTGCAACTCCTGCTTTTTTCTCCCTACTAGTTGCATGAAATACCTTTTTACATCCCTTTACTTTCAGTCTGTGTATGTCTTTGCGTTTGAAGTGAGTCTCTTGTAGGCAGCATATAGATGGGTCTTGTTTTTTTATCCATTCAGTAACTATGTCTTTTGATTGGTGCATTCAGACCATTTACATTTAGAGTGATTATTGATAGGTATTACTTATTGCCATTGCTGGCTTTAGATTCGTGGTTACCAAAGTTTCAAGGGTAATTCCCTTACTATCAGTCTAATTTAGCTCACTTCGTATGCTATTACAAAAACAACCTGAAGGCTCTTTTTTTTTTTTCCTCCTTTTTCTTCCTCCTCCATTCTTTGTATGTTATGAATCATATTCTGTATTCTTTGTCTAGCCCTTGGGTGACATCCACTTAGCCTTAGGAATACTTCCATCTATAGGAGTCCCTCCAAAATGCCCTGTAGAAGTGGTTTGTGGGAGGTAAATTCTCTCAGCTTTTCCTTATCTGAAAATTATTTAATCCCTCCTTCAAATTTAAATGATAACCTTGCCGGGTAGAGTATTCTTGGTTCAAGGCTTTTCTGCTTCATTGCATTAAATACATCATGCCACTCCCTTCTGGCCTGTTTCTGTTGAGTAGTCTGATGATAGCCTGATGGGTTTTCCTTTGTTTGTGATCTTTTTTCTCTCTCTAGCTGCTTTTATTTTTATTTGTTTGTTTGTTTTAATTAATTTATTTTTTAAATTAATTAATTTTTTAGGACAGACCAGTGTGTTTTGTTTATCTCATTGGGCTGGAAAGAAAAAGCTGAAGTAGTATATTATTATTTTTGGTGTTTGCACAAAATGGGTTTCATGACAACTGCTATTTTTATGTAGCCAGGAGCAGCCAGCGTAAGGTAGAGAGAATCCAGTCAAAATGCTAGAAAGTTTAACCGTCATAAGAGTGTATATCAATAATACCATAATAATAAAAAAAAATTCTAGGAAGTTCTCCGGATTTTTAAAATGGGCTGTACATGTCCAGCCATTTCCAGGTGAGGCAAAAAAGGTATTTATTAAACAAACCTCACTTTAAATGTTTTCTTGATTTTTCTTGTTTATACTGCTCTTTATCAAACAAACATCAAAAGGAATTTAATAAAACACCTGAAGATCTGGAAGTGGAAGCAGAGGAAATTGGTCCTAGTGGGCCTGGTGGGCAGCTCTTTGGTCTTCCCTCAAAGCTGCAGGAAAACCCACTGGGCTGCCGGCAAGCTCCCTGTGAACAAGGTCCTGGAAAACAGACCTTCAGACTTGCCTTTAAGACACAATGAAGCAACATTCTGATAAAGATATCTGTACTCTTTTTAGCTTAACAAAGGTGAAAAGTCATCCTTGTTCCTTGTTGTTAGGGCTTACAAATTAACCTCAAATTACAATAAAAGTATGTAAAAAACATAAAGGATAAAAACTGTAAAGAGCAGTGGAAGTTACTATAAAATTAGAAATGTAATATACTATTTGTAACAAAGGAAAATACTCATTTCCAAGAAAACAAAAAATTCAATTCCTTGGAAGATGATTACATCATATATTATGAAACCAGTGTTCTGTTCCTTCATAACAACAGTGGAAAATGTAATTAATTTTTGTCTTCCATTTATTGAATCCTGAAGCTTGTCCAGGCAATGCCTGCAAATTTCCATGGCTTGAAAGTGAACAAAAATTTGTAAAATGAAACTACCTAATTAAATATGTTGGTCCAATAAGCTAGTATTATAATTGAGCTGATAATAGAGATATTAAGGACATTAAAATCTCAGGCACTATTATAAGGTCTGGATAATCATTTCAGTGTAGAAGCTAAAAGAGAATTCAGCACCTGGAAATATCGTTGGTGTGAAGACAAGTGCCCTATACAAATGGGGCTGGTTTCCAGCCAGCCTTCCACTCAGAAGAAAGGCACAGAACAGCCTGGCCTGCTTCCCGAAGCCAGCCAGCGTCAGACAAGGGCTCCCTTCCTTGGCTTAGTCCTGGTTTTGTTGAAAAAGCGCATTAACAACACCTCTAAAACTCAACAGCCAATTTGGAAATTATTAAAATAATATGGACAGTTTTGAGCATGAGTTAATCACACACGTTTCTCTGTTTCTGAGGGTGCCAAGCCTGGCTTCACATAACCCGCTAATTCTTAAGATGGGTTCTGGCCATTCACTGTGTAGCCTGGGTGTATTTTAGGTTTTGCAAAACTCTCCACCTATCTCCTCCCACTGCTCTGACTTAAAACAGAAACCTTGCATTTTGATTTGTTCCAATGCATCAGTTCTGGTTGCTGTTTTGCGTATTATTTAGGAAGTTTGTCCACATCCCCAAAGTCATGGATATACTCTACTGTTCTATTTGCATTATGGTCTCACCTTTTTCTTTCAGGTATGTATGTATGTATGTATGTGTTTATTTATTTATTATTAAGGTATTATTGATGTACACTCTTATGAAGGTTTCACATGAAAAAATCAATGTGGTTACTACATTTACCCATATGATCAAGTCCCCACCCATAACCCAATGCAGTTACTGTCCTTTATGTAGTAAGATGCCACGGATTCACTATTTGCCTTCTCTGTGGTACACTCTTTCCGTGTGATCCCCCACACCATGTGTACTAAACAAAATACCCCTCAATCCCCTTCTCCCACCCTCCTCACCCGCCCTCCCACACCCCTCCCACACTAGTTCCTTCTTGGAGTCTCTGAGTCTGCTGCTATTTTGTTCCTTCAGTTTTGCTTCATTCTTATACTCCACAAATGAGATAAATCATTTGGCACTTGTCTTTCTCTGCCTGGCTTATTTCACTGAGCATAATATCCTCCAGCTCCATCCATGTTGTTGCAAATGGCAGGATTTGTTTCTTTCTTATGGCTGAATAGTATTACATTGTGTATATGTACCACCTCTTCTTTATCCATTCATCCACTGATGGACACTTAGGTTGCTTCCATTATCTTGGCTATTGTAAAAAGTGCTGCAATAAACATAGGGGTGCATATGTCTTTTTGAATCTGAGAAGTTGTATTTTTTGGGTAAATTCCAAGGAGTGGGATTCCCGGGTCAAATGGTATTTGTATTTTTAGTTTTTTGAGGAACCACCATATTGCTTTCCACAATGGTTGAACTAGCTTACATTCCCACCAGCAGTGTAGGAGGGTTCCTCTTTCTCCACATCCTCGCCAACATTTGTTGTTCATAGTCTTTTGGATGCTGGCCATCCTTACTGGTGTGAGGTGATATCTCATTGTGGTTTTTATTTGCATTTCCCTTACGATTAGTGATGTGGAGCATCTTTTCATGTGTCTGTTGGCCATCTGAATTTTTTCTTTGGAGAACTGTCTCTTCATATCCTCTGCCCATTTTTTAATCGGGTTATTTGCTTTTGGGTGTTGAGGCGTGTAAGTTCTTTATATATTTTAGATGTTAACCCCTTGTCGGATATGTCATTTACAAGGGAACATTACATATGTTCCCATGCTGTAGGATGCCTTTTTGTTTTGTTGATGGTGTCCTTTGCTGTACCGAAACTTTTTAGTTTGATGTAGTCCCATGAGTTCATTTTTGCTTTTGTTTTCCTTGCTGGAGGAGATGCGTTCAGGAAGAAGTTGCTCATGCTTTTATATTCAGGAGATTTTTGGCTATGTTATCTTCTAAGAGTTTTATGGTTTCATGACTTACATTCACGTCTTTGATCCATTTCGAGTTTACTTTTGTGTATGGGGTTAAACAATAATCCAGTTTCATTCTCTTGCATGTAGCTGTCCAGTTTTGCCAACACCAGTTGTTGAAGAGGCTGTCATTTCCCAATTGTATGTCCATGGCTCCTTTATCATATATTATTTGACCATATATGGTTGGGTTTATATCAGGGCTGTCTAGTCTGTTCCACTGGTCTATGGGTCTGTTCTTGTGCCAGTACCAAATTGTCTTGAGTACTGTGGCTTTGTAGTAGAGCTTGAAGTTGGGGAGCATAATCCCCCCAGCTTTATTCTTCCTTCTCAGGATTGCTTTGGCTATTTGGGGTCTTTTTTGGTTCCATATGAATTTTAGAACTATTTGCTCTAGTTCATTGAAGAATGCTGTAGGTATTTTGATAGGGATTGCATTGAATCTGTAGATTGCTTTAGGCAGGATGGCCATTTTGACAATATTAATTCTTTCTATCCATGAGTACGGGATGTGTTTCCATTTATTGTTATCTTCTTTAATTTGTCTCAGTGGTGTCTTGTAGTTTTCAGAGTATAGGGCTTTCACTTCCTTGGTTAGGTTTATTCCTAGGTATTTTATTCTTTTTGATTCAATTGTGAATGGAACTGTTTTCCTGATTTCTCTTTCTGCTCGTTCATCATTAGTGTATAGGAATGCAACAGATTTCTGTGTATTAATTTTGTATCCCACAACTTTGCTGAATTCAGATATTATATCTAATAGTTTTGGAGTGGATTCTTCAGGGGTTTTTATGTACAATATCAAGTTATCTGTAAACTGACAGTTTGACTTCTTCCTTACCAATTTGGATGCCTTTTTATTTCTTGGTGGTGTCTGATTGTCATGGCTAAGATCTGTACTGTGTTGAATAAAAGTGGTGAGAGTAGGCATCCTTGTCTTGTTCTTGATATTAGAGGGAAAGCTTTCAGCTTTTTCATTGTTAAGTATGATGTTGACTGTGGGTTTGTCATATATGGCGTTTATTATGTTGAGGTACTTGCCCTCTATACCCATTTTGTTAAGAGTTTTATCATGAATGGATGTTGAATTTTGTCAAATGGTTTTTAATCATCTATGAGATGACCATGTGATTTTTGTCCTTGTTTTTGTTGATGTGGTATATGATGTTCATGGATTTTCAAATATTGTAACATCCTTGCATCCCTGGAATAAATCCCACTTGATCTTGATGGATAATCTTTTTGGTGTATTTTTGAATTTGGTTTGCCAATAGTTTGTTGAGTATTTTTTGCATCTTTGTTCATCAGGGATATTGGTCTGTAATTTTCTTTTTTTGTGGTGTCTGCCTCGTTCTGGTTTTCTAGTGATGCTGGCCTCATAGAATGAGTTCGGAAGTATGCCCTCCTCTTCCGCTTTTTGGAAAATTTTTAGTGGGGTGGATATTAGGTCTTCACTAAATGTTTGATAAAATTCAGCAGTGAAGCCATCTGGTCCAGGAGTTTTATTCTTAGGTAATTTTTTGATTACCAATTCAGTTTCATTCCTGGTAGTTGGTCTGTTCATATTTTCACTTCCTACCTGGTTCAGTCTTGGAAAGTTGTATTAATCTTGAAAGTTGTCCCATTCTTCTAGGTTATCCAGTTTGTTAGCACATAATTTTCATAGTGTTCTCTAATTATTCTTTGTGTTTCTGTGGTGTCTGTTGTGATTTTTCCTTTCTTGTTTCTGATTCTTGTTTATGTGTATATACTCTTTTTTTCTTTACAAGTCTGGCTAGGGGTTTATCTATTTTGTTTATTTTCTCGAAGAACCAGCTCCTGGTTTCACTGATTCTTTCTATTTTATTGTCCTCAGTTTTATTTATTTCTGCTCTGATCTTTATTATGTCCCTCTTTCTACTGACTTTGGGCCTCATTGGTTCTTCTTTTTCTAGTTTCATTAATTGTGAGTTTAGACTGTTCATTTGGGATTGTTTTTCTTTCTTGACGTAAGCCTGTATTGTAGTATACTTTCCTCTTAGAATTGCCTTCTCCGCGTCCCACAGATTTTGGGGTTTTGAGTTGTTGTTTTCATTTGTCTGCATATATTGCTTGATGTGTTTTTATTTGGTAATTGATCCATTGATTATTTAGGAACATGTTAAGCCTCCATGTGTTTGTGGTCTTTTTTGTTTTCTTTGCATACTTTATTTCTAGTTTCATTCCTATTTGGTCTGGGAAGGTGGATGGTAAATTTTCAATATTTCTAAATTTTATGATGCTCTTTTTATGGCCTAGTATGTGATGTATTCTGGAAAGTGTTCCATGTGCACTTGAGAAGAATGTGTATCCTGCTACTCTTGGGTGGAGTGCTCTGTAGATGTCCGTTAGGTCCAATACGTTGTTGAGTGCCTTTGTCTCTTTACTTATTTTCTGTCTGGTTGATCTATCCTTTGGAGTGAGTGGTGTGTTGAAGTCTCCTAAAATGAATGCATTGCATTCTATTTCCCCCTTTAATTCTGTTAGTATTTGTTTCACATATGTAGGTGCTCCTGTGTTGGGTGCATAGATATTTATAATAGTTATATCCTCCTTTTGGACTGACCCCTTTGTCATTATGTAATGTCCTTCTTTGTCTCTTGTTACTTTCTTTGTTTTGAAGTCTATCTTGTCTGATACAAGTACTGCAACTCCTGCTTTTTTCTCCTTATTAGTTGCATGAAATATCTTTTTCCGTCTCTTCACTTTTAGTCTGTGTATGTCTTTGGGTTTGAAGTGAGTCTCTTGTAGGCAACATAAAGATCGGTCTTGTTTTTTTATACATTCAGTGATTCTATGTCTTGATTGGTGCATTCAGACCATTTACATTTAGGGTGATTATCAATAGGTATGTACTTATTGCCATTGCAGGCTTTAGTTTTGTGGTTACCAAAGTTTCAAGAGTAGTTTCTTTAATATCTAACAGTCTAATTTAACTCCCTTATTATGCTCTTTCAAACACAATCTAAGGGTTCTTTTCTTTTTTTTCTCTCTTCTATTTCTTCCTCTTCTATTCTTTATATGTTAGGTGTCATATTCTGTACTCTTTGTGTGTCCCTTAACTGACTTTGTGGCCAATTGATTTAATTTTGCATTTGTTTAGCAATTAATTGGTCTCCTTCCTTCAGTGTGGTTTTATTTTCTTTGGTGACCGCCCTTAGCCTTAGGAGCACTTCTATCTAGAGTAGTACCTTTAAAATACACTGTATAGAGATGGTTTGTGGGAGTAAGTTCCCTCAACTTTTGCTTATTTGGAAATTGTTTAATCTCTCCTTCAAGTTTAAATAATAATTTTTCTGTATAGAGTATTCTTGGTTGGAGGCCCTTGTTTCATTGCATTAAATATATTGTGGCCCACCCTTCTGGCCTGTGAGGTTTCTGCTGAGAAGTCTGATGGTATCCTGATGGGCTTTCCTTTGTACATGATCTTTTTTCTCTCTCTCACTGCTTTTTATAGTCCTTGTCCTTGATCTTTGCCATTTTAATTATTATATATCTTGGTGTTGTCTTCCTAGGGTCCTGTGTGTTGGGAGATCTCTGCATTTCAATTACCTGGGAGACTATTTCCTTCCTGAGATTGGGGAAGTTTTTAGAAATTATTTCCTCACAGAAACTTTCTATTCTTATTTCTCTGTCTTCTTCTTTTGGTACCCCTATAATGCGAATATTGTTCTGTTTGGATTGGTCACACAGTTCTCGTATTATTATTTCATTCTTAGAGGTCCTTTTTTCTCTCTGTGCCTCAGCTTCTTTGCTTTCCTGTTCTCTAATTTCTGTTTCATTTACCTTCTCTTCTACCTCATCTAATCCGCTTTTAAATCTCCCCATGGATGATTCATTTCAGAGACTGTATATTTTAAAGTTTCTCTTGAAGTGCTCCCCGAAATCTTGAATATTTTTCTGAAGCTCCATGAGCATGTTAATGATTTCTGTTTTGTAATCTTCATCAGGTTGATTGGTGATTTCAGTTTCACTGAGCCTTCCTTCTGGCGGTTTTTTCTTGTAATTTTGTTTGGATTAAATTCCTTTGCTGTTTCATATTTCTAATGATTACTGTGGAATAATAACTTTGTGTACGCTGCACCGTCTAGTTCCCAGAAACTCTACTCTGGAGTTGCCCAGCACCTGGACTGATGACGGGGGTCACAGATATGTGCTGCTGAGGCGCTACATGGAGAGAGCTCTTTCCTGCTTCCCAGCTGCAGTGAGACACCTCTGCTATATGCTCCTTAGCTGCTGTAGGTGGGCCACCCTCCTGCTCCCTTGGCATGAGGGCAGGGGCAGTAGGTGTGCAGACCAGTGCCAGCCAGGAGGAAGGAGTGGCAGGCTGCGTATCTCAGTGGTGGTCCATGGCGCTGCATTGTCAACCAAGGGGATGGAGTGCCTGAAGCTCCTGATAGTTCCAAACCTGCTGGACTGAGCGTGCCGGAAAAATTTTGTCCACCTGTCCTTTTTCCTGAACATCAACCTGTGTGTAATCTGCCCCTTTTGCACTCTTCTTGCTGTTGGAAAGTCTTTCTAAGTGCTTGCCTTTCTTTTGTCCCAGAGCAGCCAGTTGTTGGTGCCTATTTTCTGCCAATGGCTAGAATCTCAGTCATTCCAAGTATTCTGTCTGTCTTTGCTTTCCAACCCCACTAATCTCCAGACCATCATGTAATGTTTGTTTGTGCTCCCAGAGCAGATCTCCAGGCGTGGGTGTTTATCAGTCCTGGGCTTCTACTCCCTCCCCACTCCATTTTTCCTCCTTCTATGAGCTGGGGTAGGAGAAGGGCTTGTGTCCTGCCATATCATGGCTTTGCTACTTTACCCTTTTCTGTAAGGTCTTCTCTTTTCCCCAGATGTAGGCACTCTGTTGTAGTTTTCGGGTTGCTTTTTCAGGAGTAGTTGTATTTGCTGTATTTTCATGTTATATGGTTTTCGGAAGAGGTTTCTGCCTCACTTCTCACTTCGTCATATTTTGCTGAAGTCTACTCCCTCATTTATTTTATAATCAGAAGTTTGTACCTCTTGATCCCCTTTACCCACTTCACCCATCCTACCATCCTTCTTACCTCTGGCAACCACCAGCTTCTTCTCTCTCTTTATGAGCCTATTTCTGTTTAGTTTTTCATTTGTTTTATTTTTTTAGATTCCACATAAGTGAAACCATACAGTATTTGTCTTTTTCAGCTTGTTTTATTTATTTCACTTAGCATAATACTCTAGGTTCATCCATCTGTCACAAATGGCAAGGTTTCATTATTGAAATTTACTTAATGGGGAGAAACAGTATATGTAGGGTGATATAAAGTATGAAGAAAAATAGGGTATGGTAATAGAAAGTGATGAGAAGAAAAGAAGAGAGAGAGAGGTTATTTTAGATTATTCAGAAAAGCCTTTCTGATGAGGTAATGTATGAACTTGGACCTGAGTAAAGTGAGATTTGAGCCATGGGAATTTTGGGCGGAAAAGTGTTTTAGGGAAAGAGTAAGTACAGATATCCTGAGTTGGGAGCTTGCTTGGCCAGTGTCCCTGGAGCAGAGTGAAAGAGGGGGTAAATGTGAGGAAGAGGAGGACAGAGGGATGTGCTGGTGGTATGGTGAAGACGTAAGGTCTGTATATTTGACCTGATAGTTTGGATTTTATTCTCTTGGGATGAACTGTTCTTGGAGGGTTTTGAGCAGAGGAATTTCTAATCTGCTTGTTTGTTTTAACAGTTACATGTGCACATAGGTTTAACAGTAACCCCTCTCCTACTTTTCTTTCATCCCTTAGCTGATTATTTTCATATTTACCTCCACTTCTCTAAATAGTATACTTGTCATTCTGTTTTACTTAATTTTAAAATATTTTTCTGTTTTTGATGTTATTTATTGACTTTTCACAGTGGAACATAATTTATAGGAGTTTTCAAGGGAAGAGAAAATGTGTGTGGTCGACCAGTAGTCTTTAACTGAAAGTACTGGTATATATTTTAAAGCCATCATTTTGGCTGATGGGTGGAGAGTAGATGTCGGATTAGATAGGAATAAAGGCAGGGAGACCTGTTAGGAAACAGTTGAAATAACCGAAATGAGTCATGCTTGAGTTTTGGTCCAGGAACCAAGTGTTTTATTGGGTAGGACTGCCCCTTCCACAGATTTCACATCAGTTTTGATTAGAATGAAAATGTGGCCCCAGAATTCTGTATCTTCCTTCAAGACCTTCACCTTCTAACCATCCATCACTGTCTACCTTGAAACCATCATATTATTTATTATGTCTTTATTTTCTAACTTAACACCAGTCACCACAAGAATCCTAGGATTCCCTGATTCCTCCAGGCCTCTGTAGAAGACAGTTGTGCCTGTATCTTACCCGCTTGACAGTATATCCACCTTCATTGTTTTATTTCTCTCTGTAGCTCTTACCACCATTTGACACATAATATGTTTATCTCTTCACCTCATTAGAATGTACACTCCACGAAGGCAAGTTTTTGTCCGCTTTTATTGCATAGTCCAAGCACTTATGCCTGGTGTGTAATGGTTGCTCAATAAAAATGTGTTCAATAGTGAAGGAGAACTGATATTAATGGAGAACAGTTACATCCTACATATAGCTTGAGGATCAGTCCTACTGAATTTGTTGATGGATTGGGTGTGAGATACATAAGGGAGAGAGTAGTCGCACATGGTTCCTAGATTTTTGGCCTGCACATGCAGATGACTTGAAATGTCATTTCTTGAGAGGGGAAACTGTAAGAGGGGCAAATTATGGGGTAAAATCAATTGTACTTTTCTAAAGAAACAAGTTTAAAAGTCACTGAATAGATGTCTTCAAAAGTTCTTCTACTTGGTTTTAACATTGTATGATTTTTTGAGACTACACTCACCATATTTATTTGTAATGTTTTCTCAGGTCATGCGCATTGTGGATAATGTCCGTCCTGATAGACAGACAGTTATGTTTTCAGCTACTTTCCCCAGAGCTATGGAGGCTTTGGCTCGCAGAATCCTGAGTAAACCCATTGAAGTGCAGGTTGGAGGCAGGAGTGTCGTTTGCTCTGATGTGGAACAACAAGTGGTGGGTACAATCCTAGAAATCTTCAGTTTACTAGATGTTTAGGCAGTGTATGATCCTTTTAGGATCCTGGTGATGTAGGCAGATAAATTATAAAATTAAGTAGTATACAACAACTGCAACCTTTAATATTCTACCAAATACACTTGAATATGCTATTCAATGTAACTGTGTAATGCTCTTTTTAGTTCCTCTCACCAGAAATGGTGGGTTGTAGATAGGAATGTTGCATGCCTGTCTTATTCCTTGGTTAAAAGGATGTGAATTAAAGAGGCAGACAGAACAGATGTTCATTTGCCCACATACGCAAGCTTCTTATTCTCTGGAAGTTACAAATTTCTGTCTTCCTGGTTTACCAATTAAACTCAACATTTTCCTACCCATTCCTAAGGAGAACAAGATGTCATTTATCCGCTTGCCACAAATAAAGCGAATATTTTTGTTCAAGAGATGTATTTGCATTTTTCCTCCATTAAGTAGTGGTGTGGTGTTTTTTTCAGATTGTGATTGAAGAAGAAAAGAAATTCTTGAAGCTACTGGAGCTTCTAGGCCATTATCAAGAATCAGGATCTGTCATTATATTTGTGGATAAGCAGGAACATGCTGATGGTCTTCTGAAAGATTTAATGAGAGCATCATACCCTTGCATGTCTCTTCATGGAGGTAATATTTAATGAAATATCTGTTAAGTGTTTAAGTTGGCCAAACACTGTGCTATATTCTGAATGATAATATTTACTTTGTACTCTAATTGAGAACTATATTTTATATTATCTATCTCATCATTCATAGTAGCTCTGGCTACTATGTTGTTATTACTCCGTCTTAGAGATAAAGAAAACAGTACATTGCTTTGAGCAAATTTCATAGCAGGAATTGAACTTAAAAATTTTTGATTTGTGTTGAATTCCTTCCATTTTATCATGCTACCTAGAGATTTTCATGTTTCACATTAGAACTTTAATTGAAATGTCAAAGTAACATTTTAATTTCTTTTTTGTAATTAAAGTATCACTGATGTACAATCTTATGTTGGTTTCAAATATACAACACAGCGGTTCAGCATTTATACATATTATCAAGTCCTCATACCCTGCAGTCTGGTCACTGTCCATCAGCGTAGTAAGACATTACAGAATCATAACTGTATTCTCTGTGCTGTACTACCATCCATGACCAACCTATATTGTGATTGCAAATTGTTGTGCCTCTTAATTCCTTCCCCCGCCCAACCTTCTCAACCCCTCTCCTTTGGTAACCACTACTCCCTTCTTGGTGTCAATGAGTCTACTGCTATTCTGTTCTTTCTGTTGTTTTTTTTGTTAAGGTATCATTGATACACAGTTTTATGAAGGTTTCACATGATCTACATTGTGGTTACAACATTCACCCATATTATCAAGTCTCTCCTCACACCCCATTGCAGCCACTGTCCATCAGCGTAGTAAGGTGCTGTAGAGTCACTACTTGTCTTCTTCATGCTATACTGCCTTCTCCATGACCCACCTACATTATGTGTGCTAATCATAATGACCCTTAATCCCCTTCTTCCTCCATCCACACCCACCCTCCCCAACCCCTTCCCTTTGGTAACTGCTAGTCCCTTCTTGGAGTCTGTGAGTCGGCTGTTTTGTTCCTTCAGTTTTGCTTTGTTTATACTCCACAAATGAGTGAAATCATACAGTATTTGTCTTTTTCCACCTGACTTATTTCACTGAGCATAGTACCCTCTAGATCTATCCATGTTGTGGCAAATGGCAGGATTTCTTTTCTTTTGGTGGCTGAATAATATTCCATTGTGTATATGTACATCTTCTTTGTCCATTCATCTGTTGATGGGCACTTAGGTTATTTCCTTATCTTGGCTATTGCAAGTAGTGCAGTAATAAACATAAGGGTACATATGTCTTTTTGAATCAGGGATCTTGATTTCTTCAGGTAAATTCCTAAGAGTGGAATTACTAGGTCAAATGGTATTTCTGTTTTTAGTTTTTGGAGGAATGTCCATATTGTTCTCTGTAATGGTTGCACCAATTTACATTCCCACCAACAGTGTAGGAGAGTTCCCATTTCTCCACATCCTCACCAGCGTTTATTTCTTGTCTTTTGGATGTTGGCCATCCTGACTGGTGTGAGGTGATGTCTCTTTGTTGTTTTAATTTGCATTTCTCTGATGATTAGTGATGTGGAGCATCTTTTCATGCCTGTTGGCTTTCTGTATTTCTTCTTTGGAGAAGTATCCAGGTTCTCTGCCCATTTTTTAATCGGGTTATTTTTTGGGTGTTGAGGTATATGAGTTCTTTGTATATTTTGGATGTTAACCCCTTATCAGATAAATTGTTTACGAATATATTCTCCCATACTATAGGTGCCTTTCTGTTCTGCTGATGGTGTCTTTGCTCTACAGAAGCTTTTTAGTTTGATGTAGTCCCATTTGTTGATTTTTTATTTTGTTTCCCTTACCTGAGGAGATGTGTCTAGGAAAAAGTTGCTCATGCTTATATTCAAGCAATTTTTGCCTATGTTTTCTAATAAGAGTTTTATGGTTTCATGACTTACATTCAGGTCTTTGATCCATTTTGAGTTTACTTTTGTGTATGGGGTTAAACAATAATCCAGTTTCATTCTATTATTTGTAGTCCAGTTTTTCCAACACCAGTTGTTGAAAAGGCTGTCTTTTCCCCATTGTATATTCATGACTCCTTTATTAAATGCTAATTGACCACATGTGTGGGTTTATATCTGGGCTATTTACTCTGTTCCATTGTTCTGTGGGTCTGTTCTTGTGCCAGTACCAGATTGTTTTGATTACTGTGGCTTTGTAGTAGAGCCTGAAGTCAGGGAGCTTTATCCCCCCAGCTTTGCTCTTTCTCAGGATTGCATTGGCTATTTGTGGTCTTCTGTGGTGCTGTATGAATTTTAGAACTATTTGTTCTAGTTTGTTGAAATGCTCTTGGTATTTTGAGAACGACCACATTGAATCTGTATGTTGTTTTGGGCAGGATGGCCATTTTGACAGTATTAATTCTTTCTATCCATGAGCACAGATAGATTTCCATTTATTGGTGTCTTCTTTCATTTCTCTCATGAGTATTTCAGAGTAAAGGTCTTCCACCTCCTTGGTTAGATTTATTCCTAGGTATTTTTTTTTTTTTTGATGCAGTTGTAAATGGAGTTGTTCTTCTGCTCTCTCTGGTAATTTCATTAGTATCATAAGAAAGCAGCAGATTTCTGTGTATTACTTTTGTATCCTGCAACTTTGGTGAATTCAGTTATTAGTTCTGCAACTTTGGTGAATTCAGTTACTTTTTTTGGTGGATTCTTTAGGGTTTTCTATGTATAATAATTGTGTCACCTGCAAGTAGAGTTTAATTTCTTCCTTACCACTTTGGATGCCTTTTATCTCTTTGTGCTGTCTGATTGCCGTGGCTAGGACCTCCAGTACTATGTTGAATAAAAGTGGTGAGAGTGGGCATCCTTGTCTTATTCCTGATCTTAAAGGAAAAGCTTTCAGCCTTTTGCTATTAAAAATTATGTTGGCTGTGGGTCTGTCATATTTGGCCTTTATTATATTGAGGTATGTACTCTCTATACCTATTTTGTTAAGTTTTTATCATGAATGGATGTTGAATTTTGTCAAATGCTTTCTCAACGTCTGTTGAGATGATCATTTGATTTTTGTCAATGTGGTCTATGATATTGATTGATTTCCGAATATTGTACCATCCTTACATCCTGGAGTAAATCTGACTTGGTCATAATGGATGATGTGTTTTTGGATTTGGTTTGTTATTACTTGTTGAGGATTTTATTTCTATGTTCATCAGGGATATTGGTTTATAATTTTCTTTTTTTGTGGTGTCTTTGCTTTTGGTAGTAGAGTGATGCTGGGCTTATAAAATGAGTTTGGAAGTATTCCCTCCTTTTCTACTTTTTGAAATACTTTAAGAAGCAGTGGGCATTAGCTCTTCTTTAATTGTTTGATAAAATTCAGCTGTGAGGCCATCTGGACCAGGGATATTGTTTTTAGGTAGTTTTTTGATTACCAGTTCAATTTCATTGCTGGTAATTGATATATTTGGATTCTCTGTTTCTTCCTGGGTCAGTCTTGAAAGGTTGTTTTTTTCTAGAAAGTTATCCATTTCTTTTAGGTGTCCAATTTATTGGCGTAGAATTTTTCATAGTACTCTCTAATAATTCTTTGTATTCCTGTGGTGTGTCCATTGTGACTATTCTTTTTTCGTTTCTGATTTTGTTTATGTGTACACTCTTTTCTTGATTAGTCTGACTAGGGGTTTTTCTATTTTGTTTATTTTCTTGAAGAACCAGCTCCTGATTTCATTGATTCTATTGTTTTATTCTTCTCAATTTTATTTATTTCTACTCTGATCTTTACTATGTCCTTCTTTCTACTGACTTGGGCTTCATTTGTTCTTCTTTTTCTAGTTTCATTAATTGTGAGTTTAGACTGTTCATTTGGGATTGTTCTTGTTTCTTGAGGTAAGCCTGTATTGCCATGTGCTTCTTCTTAGAACTCCCTTTGCTGTGTCCCACATATTTGGGGCTATTGAGATTTTGTTTTCATTTGTCTCCATGTATTGCTTGATCTCTGTTTTAATTTGGTCACTGATCACCTAATTATTTACAAGCATGCTATTTATTTAGCCTCCATGTGTTTGAAGGCTTTTTTGTTTTCTTTGTGTAATTTAATTCTAGTTTCTTACCACTGTGGTCTGAGAAGCTGCTTGATACAATTTCAGTCTTTTTGAATTTATTGAGGCTTTTTTTGTGGCCTAGCATGTTATCTGTTTTGGAAAATGTTCTATGTACATTTCAAAGGAATGTGTACCCTGCTGCTTTTCGGTGGAATGTTCTGTAGATAATCTGTTAAGTCCATCTGATCTAATGTAATCTTCAGTGCCTTTATTTCCTTACTTATTTTCTATCTGGTTGATGTGTTCATTGGTGTGAGTGGTGTGTTAAAGTCTCCTAAAATGAATGTGTTGCATTCTGTTCCCCCTTCAATTCTGTTATTTGTTTTACATATTTGGGTGCTCCTATATTGGGTGGATAGATATTTATAATGGTTATATCCTCTTGTTGGATTGACCCCTTTATCATTATGTAATGTTGTTTCTTGTTACTTTCTTTTTTTGAAATATATTTTGTCTGCTCCAAGTACTTCTACTCCTGCTTTTTTCTCCCTATTATTTGCATGAACTATCTTTTTCCGTCCCTTCACTTTTATTCTGTGTATGTCTTTGGGTCTGAAATGAGTCTCTTGTAGGCAGCATATACATGGGTTGTTTTTTTTTTTTATCCATTCTGCCACTCTGTGTCATTTGAATTGTGCGTTCATTCATTTACATTTAAGGTGATCATTGATAGATATGTACTTATTGCCATTTTGTTAATTGTTTTCTTGTTTTTTTATCTTCTCTCTGTTCCTTTTTTCCTCCCTTATACTCTTCTTCCTTCCTTACTTCCCTCAGTATGTCTGAAATGTGTGCAATCTTGTACCCCTTTAGAAGAAAGAAATATAAACTGCAAAACATTTGGCTCTTTCTTTCTTCCTGCTGGAGTTACTACAACTACAAGATGCTACTAACTCTAGATTGTGACCAAAGAAGAGAAAATTCTGAGTATGTTCATTTGTAAGGTTAGAAATTGTGGTATTTCTGCTCTTTTAAGGTTGAACTCTATAAAGAGGCAGTTAGGCTAATTTTCAGAATCTAGCACTTAAATGGGTTAGTTGCTATTTATTTCTGCTTACTCTTCTGACTAATGAGAGGGATGCTCAGAGACACTGTTGTGTGCTGCCACTTCTACAGAGCCACCCATGGTTCCTCAGGTCTTCAGTTCTACCAGGGGAAGGAAGGAGAGTAGGTCATGTGTTCTGCCCTCTCCTAGTCTGCTTGAGAAAATTTTCTTAGAAGAACAATCGGAACATTACGAGATTATTTGACTTTTTGTTAGAGATATGTCAGAGCACAAAAGGCAAGGTAATTGTGGTTTTTTATTTTATTTTATTTATTTATTTATTTATTTATTTTTTACAATTTATTTTGGTATCATTAACGTACAGTTACATGTGCAATATTATGGTGATTAAATTACCCCCTTCATCAGGTCCCCCCCACCAACCCCATTACAGTCACTGTCCATCAGCATAGTGAGATGCTATAGAGTCACTGCTTGTCTTCTCTGAGCTGTACAGCCCTCCCCGTGCCCCCGCTACCTTACGTTTGCTAATTTTTTGATTACCGATTCAATTTCCTTGCTGGTGATTAGTCTGTTTAGTTTTTCTGTTTCTTGCTTGGTCAGTCTTGGAAGGTTGTATTTTTCTAAGAAGTTGTCCATTTCTTCTAGGTTTTGCAGCTTGTTAGCATACAGATGCTCATAATATTCTCTTATAATTCTTTGTATTTCTGTGGGGTCTGTCGTTATTTTTCCTTTCTCATTTCTGATTCTGTTTATGTGTGTAGATTCTCTTTTTCTCTTAATGAGTCTGGCTAGGGGTTTATCTATTTTGTTTATTTTTTCAAAGAACCAGCTCTTGGTTTCATTGATTTTTTCTATTGTTTTATTCTTCTCAATTTTATTTATTTCTTCTCTGATCTTTATCAGGTAATTGTGGTTTATGAACAAAATAAGGACAGCATGTTGTTCTTAATACTCTTAATCACATCCCTACCTTCCCTTCAAGTGGTTTAAAAATGAAAGAAGAAATCTGAAAATATTTTCATTAAACCATGGCTATAGTTTCTATTTTGTCATCCTTTTTTCACATTTGCACTAACATCAAATAATTTGAAATTTCTTAACACTTACATTTAATAATGGTAAATATCATGGAGCTCAGGAAAGCAGCACATTGGTTTCTACTTCCAGGTAATTATGGTATATGAGAACAGGGACCTATCTCTTTATGGGGCAGAATACCTCATGGAGGCCTTTGACATGTACTAACACTATCAGTTACTTTCGTCTTTTGTTTTTCTGTAAGTAACAAAATATGATATCAGCTGCCTTAAATCCTGAGGAATTTTTATTTTACAAAGCATAAAAATCACATGGCAAAGTGACTCCAGGATTGCTTCATTCAGTGGCTCAGTGTTAACATACAGTAGTTTCTATACTGCCATACTGAGTGTATATCATGGCAGCAAAAAGACTTTTGCAGTTTCATTCATCACTTCTAGAACAGACAGCTTTCTGGTGATCAAGACAGTTTTCCATATGTTTATGTGTCTTTTTCCCCTTGTTTTCTTTTTTTATTGAAGTATAGTTGATACACAATCTTATATTGGTTTAAGGTATACAACACAGTGGTTCAACAGTCATCTGTCAAATCCTCATGCCCACTAATGTGGCCACTACCTGTCAACATAGGAAGATGTTACAGAATCACTGACTATATTCTCCATGCTCTACTACCATCCCTGTGACCAACCTACCCTATGATTGAGAATTTTTGTGCTGTTTCATACCCCTTTCCGTCTCTACCCACCCAGCCCAACCCCTCCTGCATGGTAACCATCTGTCACTTCTCAGTGGCCATGAGCCTACTGCTGTTTTGTTCATTTTGTTTTGTTTTGTTTTAATATTCTACAAATAAGTGAAGTTATATGGTATTTGTCTTTCTCTGCCTGGCTTATTTCACTTAGCATAATACCCTCTAGGTCCACCCACATTGTCACAAATGGCAGGATCTCTTTCTTTTTTTATTGCTGAATAATATTCTGTTGTGTATATATAGCACATCTTAATCCAGTCATCTGTTGATGCACACATAGGTTGCTACCATATCTTGGCTTTTGCAAATAGTGCGGTGATAAACACAGAGGTGCATATATCTTTTCAGATCAGGGATTTTGTTTTCTTTGGGTAAATTCCTAGAAGTAGAATTACTGGGTCAAGTGGTATTTCTATTTTTAGTCTTTTGAGGAACCTCCTGTGTATAAAATGAAAGTTCCTGTGGCCAGGATTCTTAACGTGGCTCTGGTTGGGTAGCTCACTACACAGGTGTGGGCAATATGTCATTATTGACTCTATACAGTATAAAGAGCCCTGTACAGTGCTCTGGGCGACACAGTGGCATGGCTGCAAGGCTGCAGGAGAGCAGAGCAGAGGCTGGAGTGGTGGCAGCGCTGAGGACAGAGGCTCAGAGGATGGCTGTGGGGGTAGAGCGAGGCCCAGAGGCACAGACCGGCTTGCTGCATGCAGACTCGCTCTGAGTGAATGGGATTTTAGTGATAGACCTGCCACCTTAGAAATAAAGTTGGGTATAACCCTTTCACCCCAAGAACATTCTACTGTCATTTGTTTGGTTACACTGACTCCATAGTGAACTTGCCCGTGGCTGAAACCCATTGGCAAGACACCTCCATACTGCTTTCCACAGAGGTTATACCAATTTACATTTCCACCAGCAGTGTAGTAGGGTTTCCTTTTCTCCACATCCTCGCCAACACTTGTTAGTTCTTGTTTTTTGGATGGTGGCCATTCTAACTGGTGTGAGGTGATATCTCATGGTGGGTTTTGATTTGCATTTCCCTGATGATTAGTGATGTGGAACATCTTTTATTGTGCCTGTTGGCTTGTATTTCTTCTTTGGAAAAATAACTGTTCAGGTCCTCCTCCTATTTTTTAATCAGATGGTTTTTTTGGTGTTGAGGCATATAAGATATTTGCATATTTTGGATGTTAACTCATCAGATAAATCATTTTCAAATATATTTATTCTGCCTTTTTTGTTAAATAAATATATTTATACTGTTAGTTGCCTTTTTGTTCTTCTGATGGTGTCCTTTGTGGTATAGAACATTTTTAGTTTGATGTAGTCCCACTTGTTCATGATTTTGTTTCCCTTGCCCAAGGAGATGTGTCCAGGAAAAAATTTCTCATGTTTGTGTTTAGGAGATTTTTGTCTGTTTTCTTCTAAGAATTTTATGGTTTCATGTCTTAGATTTAGGTCTTTGATCCATTTTTAGTTTACTTTTGTTTATGGAGGTAGACAGTAATGCAGTTTCATTTTCTTGCATGTAGCTTCCAGTTTTCCTAACATCAGTTATTGAAGAGACTCTCTTTTCCCCATTGTATATTCATAGCTCCTTTATTGTATATTTTGACCATGTATGCATGGGTTTATATCTGGGCCCTCTATTCTATTCTGTTGATCTATGGGTCCATTCTTGTGTCAGTACCATACTGTTTTGATTACTGTAGCTTTGCAATATAGCTTGAAGTTATGGAGTATAATCCCCCTGCTTTGTTCTTCTTTCTCAGGATTGCTTTGGCTAGTTGGGATCTTTTGTGGTTCCATATGAATTTTAGGATTATTTGCTGTAGTTCATTGAAAAATGCTTTTGGTATTTTGATAGGGATTGCACTGAATCTGTAAATTGCTTTGGGCAGGATTTTCCCCTGGTTTTTATTACCAAAATTTTCAAATGCAGAACATCTGAGAAAATTGTATGGTAAACACTGTTGAATAGCCAACACTAGATTCCACAGTTAATATTTTCCTTAGTGCTTTCAGGACATTTCAATATAAGTTGTAGCACTGGCACATTTCAGTTCAATATGCATATTAACACTTGTTCAAATTTTTAAAAATAAAAAACAACAGGTAAATTATAGTGAAATGTATATCTTAAGTGTACCAGTTGATGAGGTTTGACAAATGCATGTAAGCTGTGAAACTGAAACCTATTAAGATAGAACCTCAGAAATTTTCCTCAGTTAATACCTATCCCCCTCCTCCCTAGAGGCAACCACTTTATATACATTGTTTCCCAAAATATATTAGTTTTACCTGTTTTAGAATTTTGGGCAAATGGGATACATTATGAACTGTTTGATGTCAGGGTATCTTTCACTCAGCACATTTTGCATTTTGGATGTTAACTGTTACAACTGTGATCAAGGAAGATTTTTTTAAATGCTAGTAATGAGTGGCTATAAACTGTAAAGAAACAAAATATGAAACAGTTCAACTGGAAATTCTAGAGCTAAAAAACTGTAATAATTGAACTTAAAAATTCACTAGTTAGGCTTAATTAATAGCAGATAAGAGATGGCAAAACAACTGCAGTGAACTTGAGACAGAGTCAAAGAAGCATATAGATGGCTGCAGATATGATAGATGCATTTTGTCTTTGAGGTTTTTTTGTGTGTTTTGCATATATTGATAGTTCTTCCCTTTAATACTGATTAATACTCCATTTGGTACATATACTGTAGTTTGTTTAGTCATTTCTGTTGGACACTTAGGCTATTTCCATTTATTTTGGCTGCTTTAACCATCCCATGGGGTACACCACAATTGGAATACAGAAGAGTTCTTATCACCCTCCAAAACTTCCTTGTCCTATCCTCCATAAAAGTAACTATAAGTTAATACCCCTGTCTGTAACCCTTGGCAACCCCTGATGGGTTCTTACAAGAATGTTTGTAAATGCAATCATACCTTAATGGAACCTTTTGCATTTGGCTTTTTTCGCTAAGTATAGTGACTTTGAGATCCATTCAAATTGTTGATTGCATTGTTCATTTCTTTTTATTGCCAAGTAGTATTATTGTATAGATTACCACTCTTAGTGTATCTCTTCATCTGTTGAGGGACGTTTGGGTTGTTTCCAGTTCTTGACAATTATGAATGTAGCTGCAATTAAATACCCAAGTACAGCTTTTTGTGTGAAGATAAGTTTTCATTTCTCTAGATTAGATAACCAAAAATGGGATTGCTAAGTCATATGTAAGTATATGGTTTCTTTTGTATTTATTCTACTTGGGTTCACTGAGCTTCTAGAATCTGTATATCTGTCTTGCATCTAAACTGGGAAATTCTTGTCTGCTCTTTTTTTTTCTTCTTTATTTTCTTCTCTCTTTTTGGGACTTCAATTATGTGTATATTCAACCTTTTGAAATCATTTCACGTGTTACTGATGCTTTATTAAATCTTATTTTTCAGCATTTTCCCCCCCTTCTGTAAAGATTAGATTGTTTCTTTGACGCTGTCTCAAGTTCATTACTGTTGTTTTGCCATCTCTTATCTGCTGTTAATTAAGCCTAACTAGTGAATTTTTAAGTTCAATTATAGTTTTTTAGCTCTAGAATTTCCAGTTGACTCTCTTTTGTTTTGTTTCTTTAATTAGAGTTTGTAGTCATTCATTACTAGCATTTAGAAAACTCTTCCTTGATCACAGTTACAACAGTTTTTAAAAAATCTTTGACTATTAATTATAACATCTTGGTCATCTGAAGCAATTTCTATTGACTGCCTTTTCTTTTGATTTTGTGTTACATTTTTCTCTTTCTTTGAGTAACTAATAATTTTGGTTTGTGTACTGGTCTTTGTGAATAATAAATTGGGGAGTCTGCAGTCCCATGATTTCCTTAAGAATTTTTTTTTTTTTTTAAATAGAGCATTAACCTGGTTTATGTGTATTCAAAACTCAGCCTTTCTTATAATGGGTAGCATCTGAAATCTCTATTAAATAATTTCTTTTAGCCATAGCTTGATTTCTGCCCTGTGCATGTGTAGTTTAGGGCTCGGATATTTAGGCAGCATTTTTATGCACAATTTATGCATGCCTGCTTTTCTGTTCTTTCCAGGATTTCTCCTAGTTTCTAGTCCTGAGTTTGTCTTGTATTCTTTATTCTGTTTTGTCTTGTCAGTCAGACTGTTCTATTCACATTTTGTCTTCCTAACCAGAGCTGCTCATGGCTTGCCTCCAAACAAAAAGTTTAAAACAAATAAATGAAATCCTGTATGCTTAACTAGTGCTGTTATATTCTTCCAAATGTCAGTTCTCTTGATAGTTCTGCCTGCTTTTATTTACTGTCTGGTGTCTTCAGGTAGTTGGTCTTTATAGTTTGTCCAGAATTAATACTTGTTATCTGCAGAAGTGTTGGTCCAATAAGCACTTCTACATTGATGGAAATAAGTGTTTTTTTAATGCAAGTAAGGAAATTTTTTTGCATAATCCCGTCTGCACTTCTTTTACCTCTTTGGTCAGAATTAAATCTCCTGATTATCCCTAAACCATTCATAGGGGAGGGGAATGACTAATGGTTCTTAGAGTATTGTCTTGGGACCCTTTAAGTGTATCTCTGAGACTTACGGGGCCGGGCCCCCCCGTTCAAGAGGTCAAAAGTATTTCCATAATAACTCCACTATGTTACCTTTTTCACTCATTCTCTCATGAGTGTGTAGCATAGTTTTCTAGAGGCTACATGGCATGTTATATTGCTGCAGATTATATGCAGAAGATATGAGACTCCAACTTTCTTCTGGTAAGCCAGACCTGAAAAAAGATATTTACAAAAGTATAAAACATCTAAATAAATTATTTTATTGTTTTGGAAAAGTTATTTTTCATAAAGATATGTTTTTTTATTTTAACATGTAATGGCTTTATTGTTATTTTTAAACAAGTTAATAAGTATTTAAAAATTTTGTCAGTTCTAGTTTCTAATACATTAAATACTGATAGAGATGACCTACATAAACTAAAACTGTCTCTGGACCTTACCAATTTTAAGAGTGTAAAGGTAGTTTTAGCACAGAAAGTTTGAGAAGGGCTGGTTTATACTAATCATGATTCACCACCTGAGACTGAGAATTCTGGTTTGGTATAAATGACCATGTACACATAGGTAGATATGTGTACAAAATTGGGGTTATGTTAAAAATGGAGAGTTTTAATGGTTGCTGGGCAGGCATCCCATAAACTTCATTAGCATATTATATTCAATTCCATGGAATAAAATATGTGCAATTGAGTTAGTAGTCAGGATATTCATTCTAAAGTAAAAGTTTTGGTATCTTTTAATTATAAACTTAATTTATATTGTTATTGATTCCATTAATTTTTTATGACATTTTTGAGTGCAGTGTTTTTTTGTTGGATCTTAGTTTCTTTGACATAAGATCAGAACACTTTAATTCAGTCTTTGAAGAGTACATTTAAAATTTCAAGCAATATAAATTAATATTGATAAATATTTAGCTGCTAAATATTCTGTGTATGTTAAACTCAGGCTTTATATGAAATCTTAGAATACCTCTTGCTGCAAAATAAATTTCAAGGTTTGAGTATTTATCCCATTTTCTTCACTAGTTACTAGAGATTCCTGGGTACCCCATCATAAAATATATGTGTGGCCTGGATACCTTGTCATAAAATATTGATATTTTATGCTTTGCTTTGTCACTCATTCTGAGGCTCTTTGGGATATGTAAGAGATCCAGCTGGGTACTTTTTAACCAGTGCACCTCAAAATTACAAATGTAATTATATACATAATCACATAATTACATATGTAACATAAATTGCATACATAATCACTTAAGGATCTTGTTAAAATACAGAATCTGATTCAGTGGGTTTGGGATAGGATCTGATATTTTGCATTTCTACAAGCTTTCATATGATGCTGCTTTTGGTCCTTTGACAAAACTGAGTAGCAAGGCTCTAAATAACCCATAGGGGAAGAAGAAAGATCAGAATCCTGTCAATATAGACAGAATGTATCTGCCATTTCTCCCTTAATTTCAAATCAAGTATCAGTTAGTGGTTCTGAGATTGGGTTTGTGCAATTTTGAGCTTTATATACAAGACAGGGCAAAACAAGGGCAGATTGGAAGATAGGTATGTGAGTTAATAGCAATAACCTTTGATCTTCTGGTTCAGTATCCTTAGTTTTTTTTTTTCTCTATTGTAGTTGTTGGACATGTGATCTATAAAAGTTGGATTTGTTTTGTACTCTGTGTGTAACCTCTTTCTCTGTCAAAGGAAGTGGTAAATTTAATTTGAACATGTGGTTTTACAACTCTTTCCTTTAATTTACTTTCAGGCATTGATCAGTATGACAGAGATAGCATCATAAACGACTTTAAAAATGGGACCTGCAAACTTCTTGTGGCTACTTCTGTTGCTGCCCGAGGTCTAGATGTGAAACATCTGATTCTGGTAGTGAATTACAGCTGTCCCAACCATTATGAGGATTATGTGCACAGAGCAGGACGAACTGGAAGAGCAGGCAACAAAGTAAAAATAATTTTTTTTAAGTTGATTTCTATTTATATTAAAATGTAGGTGCTTCTTTAGAATTTTAAGGAGTAGGTAATAGGGGCTTGAGGGACATTTGAAAATCCTCAACCATCGGAGTGTGGGGAAGAGTTGATGTTTATTATTTATATATGAATTCATGTCTGTTACTAAAAGTATCAGACACCTAGCTGTTCTCTGTAGCAGATAATGTTAACCATACATGTCCCTTTCAGGTTTTTTTTTCCCTGCCTAAGGCTTTTTATATATACATATGCACACACACACACACACATATATTATATATCTCAGTATCTTTCATTGCTTTTTTAAAAAATGTGGGATCCTAAAATATACTCACACCCACATATCACCTCTCTTTCCTTCCCTGTCCCTATATACATGTTTATTACTTGCTTTTTTGACTCACCTGTATCTTGATAAGTATATAGAGCTAATTCATTCTTTCTGAAAGCAATAGAATTTTTGTTGTTGGAAACATTGATCAAGCCTGGACATTTCTTCATACTGAAGCAATAATATTAATTAATAGGTTAATTAAATGCCAGGCAGTATTCTAAGAGCTTAATATGTAACATTTCATTTTATCCATACAACTTTTCTTTTAGTGAGTAATATTACCTCATTTAATAGATGAGAAGAGTTGAGCATGTAGAAGTTATTTGCTCAAGGTTATACAGCTAAATAAGTAGGGATGCCATTTATTCTTTTAACTTAGTTATTCTGTGAATTTGGGAAACTTTTTGTCTAAAGGGTCAGGTAGTAAAAATAGTAGCTGTTTGGGACCACATACAGTCTCTATCACATAATGTGTGTGTGTGTGTGTAAGTGTACATAACCTTAAATGTGATGCCATTCTTGTCATGGGCAGTACAGAAACAGGCCATAGGTCAAATCTGATGAGTAGATGTTCCTGAAATAAAATATTAAATCATGTTTTAAAATTTCTAATAGTTCATTGGTTAGGAACAAAGTGTTTCTTGAACATGGTAACTGGTTATGGTTTGCTATTTCTGTCCTTCCAACTCCAGTCTTTCTCTTGCCTGAACCAAAAAGCTGCCAGGGACATATGAAGCCTTAGGCTTTACAGAATCCCGGGAGGTGATGTAGCTGAAGCTGACTTCATTTTTGTATATAGAAATGCATTGTATATACATATATACACATGTTTTTATGTCTTTATATCAGTCTTGAAAAAGTATGGGAAGCTACATCCTGGTAAGTTATATTGGTTAGCTTGAGTAGAGTCGTGCAGCAGGAGGAAGGGAATGCAAACAAAAAAGCAAAAAATAAATTACTATATTAAATTAATATGTCTGACTGCAATTTTGCATTTATATACAATCACATATATTTCTATTTGCATAAAGAAATTAGGAATTTTCTGGTTTTGCTTATTTTCAGGTATTAAACTTAGATATTTCACTTTGAACCACTAATGAATATAGCAGGACTCTCTTAATGATCTTTAAAATTCTTTAGTAATGAAGTCAGTCTTAAGAGGATTTATTAGGTCATTTAGATTTTGTATTATTTGTAATCGAAGTAGGATTCATCTTGTTAGTGATTGATAGTTTCCACTTTTTCATCGTTTATTAGGGTTATGCATATACTTTCATCACAGAAGATCAAGCTCGCTATGCTGGTGACATAATTAAAGCTCTTGAATTGTCAGGGACTACAGTGCCTCCTGATCTAGAGAAACTCTGGAGTGATTTCAAAGATCAACAGAAAGCTGTGAGTTTTTCATTCCCCTCATTTTACACAAACATTATTATATTTTAAACATTGAATATTAATACTTGTAAATCTTGGTAGGATGACTTGCTTATTTCTTTGGTGGGGAGGGAAGGAGTGAGAACAAAATCCTTACTTTTGTTTCAACTTAATGTTTGTGTGGTCACCATAGAATACTTAGTTTTTTCTCACAAGCTAATGAAGTTTTTTGCTACATTAGCATATATCACCTTGAAAAATATTTCATTGTTGTAAATTCCTGAACATTAAAGTTTTTTACTATGAAATAAACTTGTTTTTCCTTGAAAGGAAGGGAAAATAATTAAGAAGAGTAGTGGTTTCTCTGGTAAGGGATTCAAGTTTGATGAAACAGAACAAGCTTTGGCTAATGAGAGGAAGAAGTTACAAAAAGCAGCTCTTGGTCTGCAGGATTCAGATGATGAGGATGCTGCCGTTGATGTAAGTATTCTTATTCTAAGCCTCTGTCTTGCTAATTGAAGTACCTGTTCCTTCCGTACTGAAGGTCTTGGTATATGCTCATTAGGATAGCCAATTATTGGAAACCTTTTTGGTGTGTACCTCACTCAACCCTTTTTTCTCTATATATTTATTTACATATGCTCGTATTTATGTATTTCCATAAAAATGAGATCATACTGCTTTTATAACTTTATTTACAATAGCAGTCTTATGTTGAAATCTTCCCATTTTAATAAATTCACTCATATTCTTGATGGCTATATAATATTTCGTTAAATGGATATTCCACAATTTAATGAGTCAAACCCCTATTTTTTAATATATGAGTTGTTTCTCTATATTCATTATTTGGGATATACTTTACTATCATAAACTATACTTCATTGCTCATCTTTGCATATTCATCAAGATTAAGTCTTGAGGATGAGTGTATAAATAGAATTGCTGGGACAAAGGATAAATCTAATTAGGTTTTGAAACTTGTCAGATTACCTTCCCTCACAGTCAGCACTAATTTGCACTCAGTGTAGTGGTGAATGAGAGTGCTTGGCTCCCTATGTCTTTAACAACATTGGTACTAATACTGTTTTTTGTATGTTTAAATTTGTCATAGAACATCCTTCTTAATAATAATAGTCAACATTTATTGAATGCTGCTAAGTGCTATGCACTATGCCAGGTGCCTTACAGTGATTACTTCAATTATTTCTCAGAGTAGTTAGACTAGGTAGATACTCAAAGTATTCCCATTTTGTAATTGAGGAGTCTGAGGCTTAGAAATAATAACCTTCCCATACTTACATAGCTATACCCATTCCATTTTTACTTCAAAGCCCATTTAGCTTAGGTCATTATTTGTGAACCAGTGAAGATGGACCCTAAAAACTCAGCAAGTTGAGGTTTTCAGAGAAACTATTCTTTGGAACCCTAACCCCAGGAGCTTGACCTTTAGAAGAGGATATTTTCATTATAAATTAAATTTGAAACATCTCTCTAGTATATACCATTAGTAATGGGATTAGCATATCAAAGGATACAAAAAGTCCTTAATTAAGGAAGCTTGTTTAACTTTGTTTAACCCAGATATCCTCCAACATATTTATTTGGTCTTTGATCATAGAACTTTTTTTTTTAACATGCCATACTAAAACTTAACTCAGAACACAATTTTGGAAGTCAGGAATTCAATCGGATCTTGTCATTGGAGGAAATTGAGGCCCAGAAGAAGTATTTGGTCCTGGTCCCACACTGGCTGTTAGGCAGATCCAGGACCAGAACCCAGGTCTGTTAACCTTAAGCCATCTCTTTCTAGTGTACTGTGCTGGCTTAAAGTCCAAAAGTCAATGTTTTAGTTATCCGTGATGGTATAACCAGTCAATCAAAAGGTTAGTATGTTAAAAAAATTATTTCTTGAGGGTCAGGAAACCAGGAGCAATTTAGGCAGGTAGTTCTAGAGTTAGGGTCTCATGGGGTTGCAGTCAAACTGTTTGCCCAGGCTGTAGTCATCTGAGGGACTTGACTGATAAGGACCATTTTCTTCCAAAATGGCTCACTCACTCTGATGTTGGCAGAATGTCTCTACTCTGCCTGTGTATCCTCACAGCATGGCAGCTGGCTTCCCCCAGAGTGGGTGATCCAAAAGAGAGAGCAAAGAGTATGACTTAGTGCCTTTTATGACTAGTCTCTGAAGTTACATACTGGTACTTCACTTTATTCTGTCTGTTAGAAGCAAGACTAAGCCTGCTCAGAGAGGCTCTACTTCAGAAGGGAAGAATATTAAGATCTTGTGGCCTTGTTTTAAAACCACCAAAGTTTTTTTATGTTACTTTGCACATTTAAAAAAATATAAATATGTTGATTATTTCTGTGGTTGGTGAAATAACATAATTTTTGTAAAAAAATTAGAATAATACTTGTGAGTAAAGTCAAAAATTAAGTTAGTGCTATTAAACTAGCACCATACAGGTTTCCCATTGCTGATTTTACCCATTCATTTTAGATTTTAATGCCAATGTATGCTGTTTAATTTAAAAGTTTTACTTAAAACAATTAAATACTAAGTTTAAAAGTAGTTGGTAACTAAAATCCCTTATTAGTAACAAATATTTTAAAAGAGGCTAAGTTGTTTCTATTTCAGTGAAAGGACTTTCTAACTTAACCTCATTAATTTTAAACTCTGAACAAGCTTTTGTCTTTATTTGAGATTTAGAAGATAAGACCTTAATAGCCTAATCTGAGTATATAGGAGGTGCATCTCCTTATTTCGTATTGTCAGTAGTAATTATTTGGCAAAAGGTATCTTTAAGGAAAATACAAATAGTTTATGAGTGAGATGTGGTTTACCTGAGGGTTACAGAATGGCAGTAGGACTCACTAATGTGACTCCTGGAGAGCCAAAGGTTTTCAGCATTGCTTCTGCTTTGATGGGGAAACAACCTTCATTTCTTTCCTTTCTTGGGTCAAAAGAATAAAGCAATAAAGCCTTCTTTTCTGACTCTGTTACCATTGTTTAATGGAAATCCAGTTGCATTTTAGGAGTTCAGAAGAATTTTGGGAGCCCCTGCCTTAGGGACATGTGCCATTCCCCCTAAATCAGTGACTATATTTTTACTTGTCTACTGGCCTCAAGTTATTGCTTCTTCCAGCTTTTTTCATTGCAGTTAATTTGACCTCAAGTCTTGGGTTCTGGAGCAGCCCATCTGCACCATATGGCTGCTCTGTTCTGAAAGCACATGTTCCTCATTTGCTTAACTGGGATGTATTTTTTGGACCACTCAGGAGTCTGCTTAAATGGTTCATGCAGCATTATATCTCTCTATCTCTCTCTCTTTTTGTTTGCCATAGACAACTGAGTTTTTGAAATAAAATGTGTCACCCCTAGTGAATAGCTGGTATATTTCCTTTTTTTTTCTTAATTTATTTTGGTATCATTAATCTACAATTACATGTGCAATATTATGGTTATTAAACTACTCACTTCATCAGGTCCCCCCCACCAACCCCATTACAGTCACTGTCCATAAGCGTAGTGAGATGCTATAGAATCACTACTTGTCTTCTCTGAGCTGTACAGCCCTCCCTGCGCCCCTCCAGCATTACATCTGCTAATTGTAATGGTGTATTTCCTTTTGATCTGTGTGGTTGAATACATAAATATAACTGATTCCAGTCTTTTAATAGAAATATTCTTTATTAGTTTCTATAGATGTACTTAGATTGGTATTTTAATAAAATTTTTGCTATTTTTTTCTTGTTTAGATTGATGAACAAATTGAAAGCATGTTTAATTCAAAGAAGAGAGTTAAGGATATGGCTGCTCCTGGAACATCTAGTGTTCCTGCTCCAACTGCAGGAAATGCTGAGAAACTAGAAATTGCTAAGAGATTGGCTCTTAGAATCAATGCTCAGAAGAATTTGGGCATTGAGTCTCAGGTATTAAGTAATTTGTTCCAAGTCTTAGTCAACACTTTTTATAAGGTCTCAAATTTAAATGCTTTTCAGGAATTATGTCAGCACAGTTGAGTCACAAGTTGTCTTAGACATTAAATTAGTGAAAATATAACATTCTGAGTACAGAGTTCTTTAATTATTGCATTTGGATGATTTTTCTAGTGTGGTTAAGTGAGGTCTGAATGCCTATTCTGGAAGGCCTGTTAACATGTTACCTGTGGATAGTTATGTAAAGTAGTGTTCTTATTGATTGTACCAAAATCTTAAAACATTTTTTCTTTCTTGATATGCTTTTACTGGGCACACAAGCAATTCCTTAGAAGTACAAATACCCAGTTACATAATTCCAATTAACCTGGGTTTAAATAGTGAAACAATGTGTTAACTATTTCACATACCATCTTTCTCTTGGGAGCTCTTCTGTTAATTTTTAACTAAGGGTGAATTTTCATAGCACTCCCAAAGAAAACTTTGTTATTAAAAACATTTTGAAGATTTTTGAAAGTTTGGGGATCTGCAGGGCTGTCCAATAGGCTATATAGATTCAAATCTGTAGTACCCAACCTGGGATGCCAAGTCAGAGGCTAGTGGACTGATTAAGTTAAGGCAGCCACAATCCAGGCCTGGAACCTTGGGTATCTGCATCTGTTTTGTTCAGTGGGTAAGTTACCATGAAATGTTTACTGTTCTCAGACCTGTGCCTCCTCTGAAAACAGGGATTGCAGTAATACTCTGTGGGATTTTTACTGCTAATAACACTATTAGTATTAATAATCAAATAATAATATTTGGTGAAATCAAATAGTAGCTATAACATCACTGTTGTTGGAAAAGCTTCACGTGTGAGTCATGAATTACTCACTAAAGAATTCTGTACACATGAGGCTCACATTGTTTTATCCTATTAATGTCCGCATTAAGTTCAGAAGTTTTTTAAAGGTTTTCAGTAAGTCATTGATATAATTTTTTTTATGTAATTTATTTTGGTATCATTAATCTACAATTACATGTGCAATATTATGGTTATTAAACTATCTCCTTCTTCAGGTCTCCCCCACCAACCCCATTATAGTCACTGTCCATCAGCGTAGGGAGATGCTATAGAATCACTACTTGTCTTCTCTGAGTTGTACAGCCCTCCACATGCCCCCCCAACATTACGTCTGGTAATCGTAATGCCCCTTTTCCCCTCTTATCCCTCCCTTCCCACCCATCCTCCCCAGTCCCTTTCCCTTTGGTTACTATTAGTTCGTTCTTGGGTTCTGTGAGTCTGCTGCTGTTTTGTTCCTTCGGTTTTTTTCTTTGTTCTTATACTCTACATATGAGTGAAATCATTTGATACTTGTCTTTTTCGGCTTGGCTTATTTCACTGAGCATAATACCCTCTAACTCCATCTATGTTGTTGCAAATGGTACGATTTGTTTTCTTCTTATGGCTGAATAATATTCCATTGTGTATATTTACCACATCTTCTTTATCCATTCATCTACTGATGGACACTTAGGTTGCTTTCATTTCTTGGCTATTGTAAATAGTGCTGTGATAAACATAGGGGTGCAGCTGTCTTTTTCAAACTGGGCTGCTGCAGTCTTAGGGTAAATTCCTAGGAGTGGAATTCCTGGGTCAAATGGTATTTCTATTTTGAGTTTTCTGAGGAACCTCCATACTGCTTTCCACAATGGTTGAACTAATTTACATTCCCACCAGCAGTGTAGGAGGGTTCCCTTTTCTCCACATCCTCGCCAACATTTGTTGTTTGTGTTTTGGATGTTGGCCATCCTCACTGGTGTGAGGTGATATCTCATTGTGGTTTTGATCTGCATTTCTCTGATGATTACCAATGTGGAGCATCTTTTCATGTGCCTGTTGGCCATCGGAATTTCTTCTTTGGAGAAGTGTCTATTCATGTCCTCTGCCCATTTCTTAATTGGATTATTTGCTTTTTGTTTGTTAAGGTGCATGAGTTCTTTATATATTTTGGATGTCAACCCCTTATCGGATATGTCATTTATGAATATATTCTCCCATACTGTAGGATGTCTTTTTGTTCTACTGATGGTGTCCTTTGCTGTACAGAGGCTTTTCAGCTTGATGTAGTCCCACTCGTTCATTTTTACTTTTGTTTCCCTTGCCCGGGGAGATATGTTCATGAGGAAGTTGCTCATGTTTATGTCCAAGAGATTTTTGCCTATGTTTTTTCTAAGACTTTTATGGTTTCATGACTTACATTTAGGTCTTTGATCCATTTTGAATTTACTTTTGTGTATGGGGTTACACAGTAGTCCAGTTTCATTCTCTTACATGTAGCTGTCCAGTTTTTCCAACACCAGCTGCTGAAGAGGCTGTCATCTCCCCAGTGTATATCCAAGGCTCCTTTATTAAATATTAATTGACTGTATATGTTTGGGTTAATGTTTGGAGTTTCTATTCTGTTCCACTGCTCTGTGGGTCTGTTTTTGTGCCAATACCAAATTATCTTGATTACTGTGGCTTTGTAGTAGAGCTTGAAGTCAGGGATCACAATTGCCCTGTTTGATTCCTCCTTCTCAGGATTGCTTTGGCTATTTGAGGTCTTTTGTGGTTCCATATGAATTTTAGAATTATTTGTTCCAGTTCATTGAAGAAAGCTGTTGGTAGTTTGATAGGGATTGCGTTCTATCTGTAGATTGCTTTAGTTGGTATAGCCATTTTGACAATATTTATTCTTCCTAGCCAAGAGCATGGGATGCATTTCCATTTGTTAATGTCCTCTTTAATTTCTCTTAGGAGTGTCTTGTAGTTTTCAGAGTACAGGTCTTTCACTTCCTTCGTTAGGTTTATTCCTAGGTATTTTATTCTTTTTGATGCAATTGTGAATGGAATTGTTTTTCTGATTTCTCTTTCTGTTAGTTCATCATTAATGTATAGGAAAGCAACAGATTTCTGTGTGTTAATTTTGTATCTTGCAACTTTGCTGAATTCAGATATTAGTTCTAGTCGTTTTGGAGTGGAGTCTTTAGGGTTTTTTATGTACAGTGTCATGTCATCTGCAAATAGTGACAATTTGACTTCTTCTTTACCAATCTGGATGCCTTGTATGTCTTTGTTTTGTCTGATTGCCATGGCTAGGACCTCCAGTACTATGTTGAATAACAGTGGAGAGAGTGGGCATCCCTGTCTTGTTCCCGATCTTAGATGAAAAGTTTACAGCTTCTCGCTGTTAAGTATGATATTAGCTGTGGGCTTGTCATATATGGCCTTTATTATGTTGAAGTACTTGCCGTCTATACCCATTTTGTTGAGAGTTTTAATCATGAATGGATGCTGAATTTTGTCAAATGCTTTTTCAGCATCTATGGAGTTGATCATGTGGTTTTTGTTCTTCTTTTTGTTGATGTGGTGGATGATGTTGATGGATCTTCGAATGTTGTACCATCCTTGCATCCCTGGGATGAATCCCACTTGATCATGGTGTATGATCCTTTTGATGTATTTTTGAATTCGGTTTGCTAATATTTTGTTGAGTATTTTTGCATCTACGTTCATCAGGGATTATTGGTCTGTAATTTTCTCATTTGGTAAGGTCTTTTCCCCGTTTTGGTATTAGAATGATGCTGGCTTCATAGAATAAGTTTGGAAGTATTCCCTTCTCTTCTATTTTTTGAAAAACTTTAAGGAGAATGGGTGTTATTTCTTCTCTATATGTCTGGTAGAATTTAGAGGTGAATCCATCAGGTCAGGGGGTTTTGTTGTTGGGTATTTTTTTGATTACTGATTCAATTTTTTGCTGGTGATTGGTCTGTTTCGTTTTTCTGTTTCTTGCTTGTTTAGTCTTGGAAGATTGTATTTTTCTAAAAAGTTGTCCATTTCTTCTATGTTTTGCAGCTTGTTAGCATATAGATGCTCGTAATATTCTCTTATAATTCTTTGTATTTCTGTGGGGTCTGTTATTTTTCTTTTCTCATTTCTGATTCTGTTTATGTGTGTAGATTCTCTTTTTCTCTTAATGAGTCTGGCTAGGGGTTTATCTATTTTGTTTATTTTTTCAAAGAACCAGCTCTTGGTTTCATTGATTTTTTTTCTATTTTATTTTTCTCAATTTTATTTATTTCTTCTCTGATCTTTATTATGTCCCTCCTTCTGGTGACTTTGGGCCTCATTTGTTCTTCTTTTTCCAATTTCAGTAATTGTGTCTTTAGACTATTCATTTGGGAATGTTCTTCCTTCTTTAAATAGGCCTGGATTGCTATATACTTTCCTCTTAGAACTACCTTAGTGGCATTCCACAGAAGTTGTGGCTTTGTGTTGTTGTTGTCATTAATCTCCATATATTCTTTGATTTCTGTTTTGATTTGGTCGTTAACCCATTGATTCATTAGGAGAATGGTGTTAAGTCTCCATGTATTTGTGAGTCTTTTTGATTTCTTTCTAAAATTTATTTCTAGTTTTATACCTTTGTGATCTGAGAAGTTGGTTGGTAGGATGTCAGTATTTTTGAATATACTGAGGTTCTTTTTGTGGCCTAGTATGTGGTCTATTCTGGAAAATGTTCCATGTGCACTTGAAAAGAATGTGTATCTTGCTGCTTTTGGGTGCAGAGTTCTGTAGATGTCTGTTAGGTCCATCTGTTCTAGTGTGTTGTTCAGTGCCTCTGTGTCTTTACTTATTCTCTGTCTGGTTGATCTGTCCTTTGGAGTGAGTGGTGTGTTGAAGTCTCCTAAAATGAATGCATTGCTGTCTATTTCCTCCTTTAAATCTGTTAGTATTTGTTTCACATATGCTGGTGGTCCTGTGTTGGGTGCATATATATTTATAATGGTTATATCTTCTTGTTGGACTGACCCCTTTATCATTATGTAATGTCCTTCTTTATCTCTTACTACCTTCTTTGTTTTGAAGTCTATTTTGTCTGATACAAGTACTGCAACACCTGCTTTTTTCTCTTTGTTGTTTGCGTGAAATCTTTTTCCATCTATGTATATCTTTGGGTTTGAGGTGAGTCTCTTGTAAGCAGCATATAGATGGGTCTTGCTTTTTTATCCATTCTTTTACTCTGTGTCTTTTGATTGGTGCATTCAGTCCATTTACATTTAGGGTGATTATCGATAGATATGTACTTATTGCCATTGTTGGCTTTAGATTCGTGGTTACCAAAGGTTCAAGGGTTGCTTCTTTACTATCTAACAATCTAACTTAACTTTCTTGTTAAGTTATTGTAAACACCGTCTGATGTTTCTTTATTTCTCTCCCTTCTTCTTCCTCCTCCATTCTTTATATACTAGATGTTTTATTCTTTGTCTTTAGTTAATATTTGGATGGTCTGCTTTCTTTGTTATGATTTTATTTTCCTTGGTGACATCTTTTTAGCTGTAGGGGTGCTTCCTTCTAGAGCAGTCCGTTTAAGATATCCTGTAGTGGTGGTTTATGAGAGGCAAACTCTCTCAACTTTCGTTTGTCTTGAAATTGTTTAATCCCTCCGTCATATTTAAATGATAATCGTGCTGGATACAATATTCTTGGTTCAAAGCCCTTATGTTTCACGACGTTAAATATATCAAGCCATTCTCTTCTGGCCTGTAAGATTTCTGTTGAGAAGTCTGATGATAGTCTGATGGGTTTTCCTTTGTAGGTGATCTTTTTTCTCTCTCTAGCTGCCTTTAATACTGTGTCTATATCTTTGATCGTTGCCATTTTAATTATTATGTGTCTTGGTGTTGTCTTCCTTGAGTCCCTTGTGTTGGGATATCTGTGGGCTTCCGTGTACTGCGAGACTATTTCCTTCCCCAGCGTGGGAAAGTTTTCATCAATTATTTCTTCAAAGACACTTTCTATCCCTTTTTCTCTCTCTTCTTCCTCTGGTACTCCTATAATGCAAATATTGTTCCGTTTGGATTGGTCACACAGTTCTCTTAATATTCTTTCATTCCTAGAGATCCTTTTATCTCTCTCTGCCTAGGCTTCTCTGTATTCCTGTTCTCTGATTTCTATTCTATTAACAGTCTCTTGCATCTCATCCAGTCTGCTGTTAAGCCCATCGATGGCTTGTCTGATTTCTGCATTGTCTTTCCTCACTTCCCTCACTTCCTCCCTCAGCTCTTGCACATTTCTCTGTACATCCATCAGCATGATTATGACTTTTATTCTGAATTCTTTTTCAGGAAGATTGTGCATTTCCATCCCTTCAGGCTCCCTCTCTGGGGTTGTCTGGTTGATCTTAGTCTGGACCATATTCCTCTGTCTTTTCATGGCTATAGAAGTGGTCGCTGGTAGTTGCCACATATGTCAGCTGGGCTCTTTAAGACCGCCTCGCGGGGTGCCATGTCCTCTCAGGTGTAGCTGCACACTGTGTGCTTTCCTTTGTATTCTGGTCTCTCTTTTAGGAATAGTTGTGTTTGCCGTATTTTCATAGATATATATAGTTTTGGGAGGAGATTTCTGCCGCCCTGCTCACGCTGCCATCTTCCCGGAAGTCTCTCATTGGGTATAATTTATTGTACCTTAGGTTGAGCCGTATTGGGAGGAGGAGCTCAGTGGTGGTAGTGGACAATGATTCTAATTTCAGAGCAAACTCCCAGGAGTCACAAAACATGGAAACGATTTTAGAAATATTGTACTATATTTGTACTATATATTGTACTATATCAATAGTTCTCTAATTATCTGTGACCCAGTAGAATTTTTCGTATGAAGTTGAATGTTCTTTAGTATTCTTATCAAAGTAAGGGAGATAGATACCTTAAATTATCAATTATAAATATATACTGCTAAATTGCACATATGGGTCAGATTCTACATTAGAAAAATGCTTTTAGTGGCTTTCCGCAGAATAATTTGTAGTGGGTCCCTGATCTTGCTTCTGCCCTTATTTGAGATTTGACTGTAGGTCTTCTTTAACTGCAGGATGTGATGCAGCAGGCCACCAATGCAATTCTCAGAGGTGGGACCATCCTGGCTCCCACTGTATCTGCAAAAACCATTGCAGAGCAACTCGCTGAAAAGATCAATGCCAAGCTCAATTATGTGCCTTTGGAGAAACAAGAAGAGGAGAGACAGGATGGTGGACAGAATGAATCTTTTAAGAGATATGAGGAAGAATTAGAGATCAATGACTTCCCACAGGCAAGTAACAGGTTTAAATCTTTCTCTTAAAATTATGGGGTAAGAATTCTTTTTTAGAAGTAAAATACTTTGTCAATATAAAAATTTACAAGCCTATGAATGTTTATTTAATAGATACTTCACTTTTTATCTACATTGGGAGACAATAGAAATTCATTTTTTATGAGGATATTGTAGGTACATGTTCCAGGATCTAAAAAGGCATGATGAAGGTGCTAATTATAATCTTAATGTTGAATGTAATTTGATTTAGCTAACTTATTTTATTCTTTGTCAGTATGCCAGGTCTTTTTATCTGGAAAATGATTTTTTTTCCCACACCCTTTCTTTGATAGACTGCTAGGTGGAAAGTAACCTCTAAGGAAGCTCTGCAGAGAATCAGTGAATATTCTGAAGCTGCAATTACAATCAGAGGAACATACTTCCCTCCTGGCAAAGAACCAAAGGAAGGAGAGCGGAAAATTTACTTGGCAATTGAAAGTATGTACTATTGGTTCTGTTTCAATCTTGAGTTAGAGCAAAGTAGATATGCTACAGTATACAGAGAATGTGAGGTCAGTTGTAAAAAGGACTGAAAATAAGGAACTCCTTATAAGCAAAAATAGTTACATATATCATTGAAGGTCTTTATTTAGAAGTTCAGTACATACACGAAGGTGGATGATACATGTTTGAGACTCTTTTGGTTTTGACAATTCAGTCGAATTTGAAAATCATTCTAAAAGAAAACATGCATTTTAAGGACTGACTCATTTATGTTTCCATAAGTAGAACATTCTGGCCAAAGTTTAAGTTAGCAAGTAAGTGAACTATTTTAGTCTGTTTAATGAATGATTATCCAAGCACTCATTGCCTCTGAAATTATTCCCATAAAAGTTCATGCATACCTTTAAAAAATAAGAAGAGGACAGTCAAAATACCATAACTGAAATGATGTAAGGAATGCATTATCCAAGAGCAGTCAGGTTTTCTTTTTAACCTTATTTCATATAGTCATGAATGAATCCAAAAGAAGTTTCCATTTTGACGTGTTTTCCTGATGTGTTATCTTGTTGCATAATAGGGCAACTTGCCTCCTTCATATATATTTAATCTGAACATCTTTGTGATAGATAGACCTTTAAGTGTAGCCCAGCATTTTATCTATTTAATGAGCTGAATATTTGTTGAATACTCTTGCAGCTGTGGAGAGATTTACTCTATGAATTGTAAGCTCAGAGTCTGCATAGCTGGTGCTTACATGGCTCAGATGGCTGCAGAGGAGCTCCTTCCACACCTGGTTATAAACTCAGACACCAGTCTGTCATACATATCACTTCTAACAAGAAGTCTTACCTCCTCCCACTTCACCAATCTAGCTCTTTATTTGCTTTGTTTTTCTTCACAGTACTGGTCACATGGAATTACAGTATATTTTTACTTGTTTGTGTCTCTCCTACTAGGTAGAGCCCTATGAATGCAGTGACTTAGTCATCTGCTGTATTTCCAGTGTAAGACATATGATGGACAATTGATAAATTTTTTTGAATAGTGCGTGATAAAGCCCTATAGCCACTTGTCTTAAGGACACACAACATTTTTTGACAGGCATATCTGTTTGAACTCTCTAAAGCTGTGCTGTCCAGTAGAACTCTCTCCGATGGCTGTGAAGCACTTGAAATATGGCCAGTATGATTGAAAAATTTTTAATTTCATTTAATTTTACGAATTGAAATTTAAATAGCCAAATGGCTGGTGGCTATTATAATGGATAGCTGAACTCTAGAGTTGGTTTTTGGAAAGATAAGTGGGAGATAATTTCATCCACTGAAAGTACATTGTAAATAAGGTGTGTCACTAGTTCATTTTTTTTGGCTGTATCTTGGCATTCCTTTGATTTTTGTGAAGACTTTATGATTTTAGGTTAAGTTTGTTATTGAAATAAATATAAACTTAAAAAAGTTTAATTATGTATTAGGATTTGATTCTTTCGTTGCCAAAACAATTTCACAAATGTTACTTAAAGCAAGTTGTACTGTGACCATTCACTTCCCTTTTAGTTGGTGATTGTTTTTGTGTGGCTTCTTAGCATAAAGACTACAGAAGGAGAAACACATGGGCAGTGTGCATCCCATCCCCTAAGTAGAAATTGTTTCCTGGTCATAAATGCTTGATGAGGTCAGAGTAAGTTAAATCATTGAAAAGTTCTCTTACCAAGTGTCTTGCCTGAGGATTTCAGCCCTGGGCAAGTTCACTGTGGATTCAGTGAGACCTAGAAATAACAATGGAATGTTCTTGGGGTAAAAGGCTTATATCTGGCTTTATTCTCCCAGCAGTAGTTTGAGCACTAGAATCACGTCTACATCCATCAGTCTGCAGGTGCATAATCCACCTCCATCTTTGCCTCTGCCCAGAGCACTGGGCAGAGCTCTTTTATATAGTGACTCAGTCAGTAATAGCTTATTGTCTACAGGTGTGGAAATAGTAGCCTAGCAGCAGGTCAGTTACATCAGCAAGTAGTTTAGGGTCAGGTGAGGATCCTGACAATAGGAACTTCCATTTTCCGGACACCAAGATTCTTTTTCTTTTCTTCAATAACTGTTTGCCTTGTTACTATAAAGTTTTGATTAGTTTTCAGAGTTCTGATAAAGTTGATTTTAACAATTTTTACAAGTTAATTCTCTGCTTTTGTGGAGGGACAGGCTTTTGGAGTTCCCAGCTCTGCCATTTCAGTGACGTCAACTCTCACTTTTGGATTTTTAAAAATTAATTATGCTGCATTGTTACAGATGTAAAACTCACAACACAACCTTTATATTTTCCATATTATTGCCATTCTGCCATTACTGTGCAGTAAGACTCATGCGTGTTTTTAAATGGTGTACAAAACATGTGGGTCCAGACTAGGCAAATTGCATTTCTTTATGATTGTGACTTTGAGAAATTGACTCATATCTATTTCAAGTCAGGTTTTTAAATGGTACCCTTTCAGTGTGTTTCTAAATCATGTAACATCATTCCTTATTAAGAAGTAAAATGGGGTCACTGGTACATAAATCTTGAAGGAGAGAAAATTACACTGACATCTTTCTGCATGTGGAACTGGACAGGTTTCACTTGTTACTGTGTTCATTAGTCTATACAGGATGGGGACACAGAGTCATTCAGTGAAATCTGATGATAAAACCTTTGGTATACATGGTGTCAGCTTTTTATTCTCACCTCGAATATCATGGATGTCATTTAAGCAAAACTATTTTAAATGCTTGCTTTATAGAAATGTAAATCAGACATGACTGTTTTGAAAAAGGACCTTTTATGTAATTTATTAATTTAAGGCAACTGCTTGTTTAGTATAGTAAAATTAGTGTTTAAAAGTTGTTTGTATATAACTTTATCAAAACTCATCTCCTGTGCTATCAGATGAAGTGAAAAGCCCACAGCTTCTTCTGACTTCTCCATCCACCTAGAATGGTTCTGGACACTTGTCTCCACTGTCAACTTGTACTTAGGAAATAATACTAATTTTATAATCTAAGCAAGCTTTTTCCCCCCAACAAAAGAAATCACCTTGTCAAAAATGAATCTTGAGAACTCTAGAGACATAATAATGCTGAATAAGAGCTGGAGATTGGTAATTAAAAGGATCAAAAGCTTTGAGAATTTTCATAGATGGTTAGATTTTTAAAGGTTGAAACTCCAACTAAATCGACTGAACACTAATAGGATGAAAACAGGTGTTGGAAGGACCCCAGTGTCGTGTCTTTAGTTCTGTAATTAGAGGGACCCCACTGCCTGGCTCCTTGGAGACTCTTTGTGGCTCAGCAGCTCAAGGCCTCTCACCAGGCAGTGGGAAGGAGAACAGGAAGGATTTATATGCCTAGCCAACCTGTATAATTTATAGCCTGTTTTGTGACCCTCTTTTTTACTAGTGGAGAATCCCTTAAAAGCAGCCAGAGTTGTTTTAGGAACAATGAAAGGAAATGCCTCTTTTTCATGGCAGCTTATAAACATGTGTAACCCATTAGCTAAAGAAACTAAAGTCAAAAATTTTAACTGATCAAAATGATCAGGCTCTAACTAAAGTAGGAAAATTACTCTTCTACTTGAGTCTAGATGAATGTCTTCTTCCATTTTTCTTTTAAACAATGAATATCAATAAGCTTCACATCAAGTCATGCCAAGTAGCTTGTTTTCCTCCTGAGTTTCATTTTAGTTGTAGTATTCAGTTTGGCTTGGCTTTTGTTTCTACCTTTATCTTCACTTTCATCCACTTTTCTTTTATAGCACCTGCAGCTTTAAAATGTGGTTAGTGGATGGAGGTGTAGGATTTAAATTAGATGTGTTGCTATGACTTCACAGCCATACTCATGGCCCTTTCCTTCCTGTTGTTAAAACCATTTCTCACTTTTCTTCTTCCTCCTCTTTCACTGCCTCCCTCCCCTCTTTCCCTCTGTCTGCAGTCAAAAAGACTATTCACATCTAATAAGGGGGGAAATTTTCCCATTTCTAGTGAATTGCTTTCTTTTGGTTTTTTTATGTAGAATGATAAAAATGTAGGTTTGTACTTTGCAAGCCCAGTCCTCCTTTTATTTAGCATTTTGCTCTTAGCCCTTAACTCAAGAGTACTTCTTTGGTCCAGCCTTTTTTTCTTCTTATCTGTGAGCACTATAGTAACTTATCTAGGCTTACCTACTCCCTGGCATTGTCTTCTGGCTTCAGATCCCTCCACACCTACCCTTGATGGCTCTCTAATCCCTGTTTCTCCTCTGCTTCTGGTCCACATTTCCATATGGATGTCCCATGAGCATCTCAACTACAGTGATGTCAAAATCGGATTTTACCCACTAATCACTACTGACAACACCTGTTCTTCCTGTTGGATTCAGCATCTTTCTTTATTATTTCTTTATTTGCTACTCAGCTCTCAGCATTTTACTTTGTTCCTCTTACTCAGTGTTCACATCTAGTCAGAAAAAAATCTTGTCTATTTTACCTCAAAAATGTACTTTCATGGTGGTGTGAACACAATCCTGTAAGAACCCTCAGGAAAAAAATATTTAACTCTGCCTGGAGAAGTTAGGTAAACTTCCTGGAAGAAGTGATATTTAAAAGTTAATCTGGCACAGTGTTTTCTTCCTACTCATCCTGTTGTATTATCTATACAAATTTTTCTAGTATCTACAAGATCATAAAAGCATGGAAAAGTTATTTGTATAATCTCTCAATGTATCATACATGGTGGGTGCTTAATTTTCTTGAATTAATAACTGTATGAATGAATGTCTCCATCCTACCCCATCCATTTGTCTATCTTGTTATGTTCTTTCAAACTCATTTTTCCAACCATGCTATATTTACCTCTCTTACTCTTCAGTAATTAAGCATGTCTTTGTTAATCTTTACTATTGTACATGTAATAATTCCCTTTGCAAAATACTCTCCATGTCATTGCTCCCTCCCAACTTGTCTAGTCCTTTGTTCAGCTTTAAGACTGCTCACATGACACCTTTCTGAAACGTTTGCTAACTCTTTGAAGAACATAATAGATGTCCAGAAAATATTTGTTAAGTAAATGAGCCAAGGACGTTTATTTCCTTTTTTAACTTGTACTTTGGACAAATTGTGAATCATCTTTTCTTCTCTCTTTTTAATCAACACACTAGGTACTCTTTACATGTAATGTGGCCTCATGGTTATATTTGAAACTCGAAAAGTAATCAGAATAATAAGCATTCAGTATGTAATGTTGGTGATGTCCCAGTAGGTATTGAAAGGCTATGTTGGCAGGCAGCACAATGTTCCTGAAAGTTAACCTACAGCATTTTCTGCTGGATCTCCATGATACGGACAAATATCTAGTGTAATTCTAGTAATATGAATAATGTTTTCCACTCACTCACCAGGTGCCAATGAACTGGCTGTGCAGAAAGCAAAGGCAGAAATCACCAGGCTCATAAAAGAAGAACTGATCCGGCTGGTGAGTGAAAACCGCAAGAGATTAGTTGTTCTAATAAATGTTTTGTTGAACTATAATATAAATACAGAAAAGTATACAAATGATAAACATATAGTTTGATGAATTTTCACAAATTAAGCGCACTGATGTGATCACTACCCAGATAAAAATGTAAAGAACATTACCAGCATCCCAGAAGCCCTCACAGGCCTCTCCTTATCACTATACATCTTTTCCAAATATAACAGTGTTCTCATTTTTAATATCCTAAGTTAGCTTGTTTATTTTTGAATTCCATATAGTGGAGTCAAAGGTCTTTGTACCCATGTATATAATTTCTTTCATTCAACATTACCTTGAGGAAATCAATCTATATTTTTGCATATAGCAGCACTTTTTTCTCTTTCATGGCTATGTAGTATTTAATTATATGATTATACAATTAATTTATATTTTAGACTTCAGGGTTATTTTAATTTTGGGGTTTTATGAATAATGCTTCTATGAACACTTTTCCATGTCTTTTTGGTACACAGTGTGCTTTTCTCTTTGGGTGTATAAAGTAGAATTGCTAGTTATCAGGTATGTGTAGTTTAGCTGTAAGATGATTTTGCTAAATAATTTTCCAAAGTGGTTGTACCAGTTTTCATTCCTTCCAGCAGTGTGAGAATTCCAGTTTCTCTACATTTTTGCCATTATAGGTGTTGTCAGTGTTTGTCAGTGTTTTTAGACTTAGGTAAGGACTTAATTTGATTTTGGAAAAAGCAGCCTTTTTATAGACCATCTTCCCAAAGGAGTCAGACACATCCCTGATATAGACACACTGGCTTTAGTGCCAGTTGAAGCTTGTAAATTATCCCTGCAGTGAGTAAATTGGGATGAGGGCCCTTTGAAAGGAAACTTTTATCCTTTCTCTAAGAATGTGTTTTTGAAGACTTTCCTAAATTCCCTTTACAGAACATTCTTTTGGGGGGATACAAAGAAGAATACAAGGTATACAAAACAAGAGGGAAGAAGAAAAACAACTTAAAATTATTTATTTATTTTTTTTTAATAATTTATTTTGGTATCAATCTACAATTACATGTGCAATATTATGGTTATTAAACTACCCCCTTCATCAGGTCCCCCCCACCAACCCCATTATAGTCACTGTCCATCAGCGTAGTGAGATGCTATAGAATCACTACTTGGCTTCTCTGAGTTGTACACCCTCCCCGTGCCCCCCCAACATTACATCTGCTAATCGTAATGCCCCCTTTTCCCCCTTGTCCCTCCCTTCCCACCCATCCTCCCCAGTCCCTTTCCCTTTGGTAACTATTAGTCCGTTCTTGGGTTCTGTGAGTCTGCTGCTGTTTTGTTCCTTCAGTTTTTTTCTTTGTTCTTATACTCCACATATGAGTGAAATCATTTGATACTTGTCTTTTTCGGCTTGGCTTATTTCGCTGAGCATAATACCCTCTAGCTCCATCCATGTTGTTGCAAATGGTAGGATTTGTTTTCTTCTTATGGCTGAATAATGTTCCATTGTGTATATGTACCACATCTTCTTTATCCATTCATCTACTGATGGACACTTAGGTTGCTTCCATTTCTTGGCTATTGTAAATAGTGCTGCGATAAACATAGGGGTGCATCTGTCTTTTTCAAGTTGGGCTGCTGCATTTTTAGGGTAAATTCCTAGGAGTGGGATTCCTGGGTCAGACGGTATTTCTATTTTGAGTTTTCTGAGGAACCTCCATACTGCTTTCCACAATGGTTGAACTAATCTGCATTCCCACCAGCAGTGTAGGAAGGTTCCCTTTTCTCCACATCCTCGCCAACATTTGTTGTTGTTTGTGTTTTGGATGTTGGCCATCCTCACTGGTGTGAGGTGATATCTCATTGTGGTTTTAATCTGCATTTCTCTAATGATTAGTGATGTGGAGCATCTTTTCATGTGCCTGTTGGCCATCTGAATTTCTTCTTTGGAGAAGTGTCTATTCATGTCCTCTGCCCATTTCTTAATTGGATTATTTGCTTTTTGTTTGTTGAGGAGAAAAACAACTTTTGTATCAGATACTGCTTAAGACTATTTCACCAAGGATTGATTAAGAACCTTGATGCTCCGACCATTAAATAGGTTTGAAATAGTGGTAAAGGAGTAGTTGAGTGAATAGAGAGAAATGATTAGTTATTGACCATTTCTTTCTTCCTTAATAAAACAACATTAATATTTCAAATATTAAATTTATTAAAAAATATCTGTTAGTTTTATAAGATTTTAAAGGTTATTACCTAAACATACATATTTTTGTTTCTTTTTACTTTTTCTGACCATGTATCTTATTTTCTCTTGTAGCAAAATTCGTATCAACCAACAAATAAAGGAAGATACAAAGTCTTATAAAACATCTGGAAAAAACTTTTTACCTGTGCTGGACTGTGATAAATGTGATTGTTGTCTGCAGTTTACAGTGTATTATAAATTAAGATTTTAAAAATTCTGTTGTGCTGATTTTTTAAATACAAGAAACCAGTATTTACTAAAGAAATCGTCTTTCAGTAAGTACCCCCAGAACTATCAAACTATATTTAAAGCAAGCCGGTTTTCAAGTATGATGTCCTTTAAGGTGAAACTTAAATATCAATATTTTAGCTCTCTGTGTAATATTGCAGACGTTAAAAAGGAAATATTTGGACTTTTTATTGAAGGTGATAGAGTAACAAGTCACTAAGTCCTCTGTAATGAAATTATGATCATCTTCTCGGATGGTAAAAATTCTCTAATTTTGTGTCCTCCCTTGAGCTTAAATCTTACTTTATTCAATGGAACAATGGCTTCAGAGTTTTTGTTTCAATTTTTATCATCATAAATGGGCAATAATAGTCAAACTGCTTTTGGTTTATAAAATTAAAGATTTGTATAGTGTAAGAGTTCTTTGCATTTCTTTATACTGCAAAGGGTTTTAGTATTTACTGTTTCTAGGTTCCCCTTACAACCTTGGGCTATGCCTAGCTACTCACTCTTTCCTAATCTTCCTTAGAAGAAAGTGATTTGTAGCCTGTAAATATTAATATGATTCCTTTTCCCCCTGAAAGTATTTGTTTATACATCTGTACATATATAAGCACTCTAATTTTAATCTTATTTTTCATCAGGATCATTGAGTAGGTTGTGAATTTTCTCTTAAAAATTTTCAAGCATAATGGTACCCATATTTTAGATTTAGACTTAGGCATCTCAGTGAAATTTAGTTCATAAGGAATCATAAATTATATTTTTGACACCTCAGATATATTTCCTGTGTACTCTTAAATTGCTATAACTGGATACCTAATAGTCATTTCAAGACTCCTCATGTATTAGATCTTAATATTATTGTCATTTCTTGAAAAAAGTAAATTTTCAGAAATTAAATAGATGTATCTTTTTTTCCCTTTTTTTTTAATGTATCATTGATACACACTTTTATGAAGGTTTCACAAGAAAAACAATGTTATTACATTCACCCTTACTTAAATAGATGTATTTCTTAACTTTCAGAAATTAAACAGAAGTTCCTTTGAATATTACTGGCTTACAGTTTTTTAAAAAGAAAAAGAACCAGAGCATACTGTAGCTGTTAAATAATTTTAATAGTACACTAAGTGGTTAAAGTGACATCTTCAATATAAAGTTATTCTACTGAAAGACTATGATATAACTGGGAAATATTCTTGGATCCCTTGCATATCCACTTTCTTCCTTAGAGGAGGAAAATAGACAAAACATATTGTAGCAATAGAACCAAATAAACCATTTGCATTAAAATTCTAGGCATCTTGGGCTCCCTTTTTCCCAGTTTATTTATTTGCTTATTTTCATTGCCTAGTAATGATGTACTTTGATCAATAGGTGGCAGTCCCACATGGGTGACAATTGGTGCTCCCTTCAGCCTGCTGGATCACTTTGAGGTTCAGTTTTACATCCTTTTAATATTACTACCTTTATGTTTGTATAATCTAGTTGTAATAAACCATTGATAGTATTCTGTTTTAAAATGAAACACTGTTATTACAGTTTTTAGTGTCACACTGATTTTTTAAATTTGAGTGATGTACAGACTAACTTGTTTTTTAATGCAATATCAATATTTGCTCGTGTTTTCTAAGTTCCTTATAAAATAAAGTTAATTCAGTATGCATTTTCCTAAAATCATCTTTGCTGAAAATTTTCTGCTGTTTATCTAATTTTGTTTGCATTTGTAGGCATATGAGAAAAGTATTATGCACTCTATATCTCTTTAAAAAGATTCTAGCAACGTACTACCCAGAACATACAGAAGGCAACTGTGGGGTCTGCTTCGAAATAACATCATCATCTTAAAGAGTCACAAGCTAGAAACAAAGCCTCCAAAGTTGTAACTTGGCTGTGTGTGAGCCCTCTTTGCTGTGGGGCCTTGCTTTGCTTTATAAAACCATCAGCTGAGGTCCTTTAGTGACAGATAATATAGTGCTTGTCTAAGATAGGAATTGGGAGGAAAATGGAAGTTGAAATAAAGTCTAGGATAGGAAGCTACACTTTGTTTAGTAAAATGTCCCATTTTGGTGCTTTGTAGGTGATGGATGCTAAATTCGTACAGCAGGCAAGAGTTCTGAGTGGCATAGCCCAGTGTGTTCCATGAGAATACTCTTACTGTTAGATTTGAGTCTCGAGTTACCAGTTCAGTTCTTCACATTTTGGTATATAGTTTTATGTTAAATGAATCTACTGGTGTTTTCATATGCCAGTAGATTTCATGCTTAAGGCATAAAAAGCTGAAGTTAATCTTTAAAAAAAAATGTGTGTGTAAATACAAAGAGAAAGAGAGTGAATATGTGTGGAGGGGTAGAGGGAATTTCTTAATTGTATTCAATTTAGATGTTGTGACCATCAGAAAACCTTAAAAAATCTCACTGGTGTGGGGCATTTAACTTGGAGTTCAACATCATCATCTTATAATGCTGCTCAATATTCTGTTCTTAGGCCAGCTCTCTGGAGCTAACAATGGCTTTATTTCCCTGTGTAAAGATTCCCTGATATGTTACCAATTGCAGGTATTTGACAGTCCTTTTTTGTGTGTATCAACTTACATTTTTCCTCTGGAGTCCAAGTAGAAATGTGAAGGAAAAACTGTAAACAAAATGTATTTTTTTCAAAATCCCCACAATGTCAGTGGTCTTACCTTTAATAGTGCTTTTGGGCTTGGCTGGTATGTATGTATATGTAAGTGCATACTGTCAAATCACATGACTGGTGAGGAATTTACTTTCGATTATTTTTCTTGATCTTATTCTCTTCCATATATGGCATCAGCTATAGGAGTCCATGACTTTGAAATTAAGCTTTTAAAAAGATATTCTAACTTTGCATTAACCCTGTTCTATTGGGGAGAAAAAAGTATGAAATAAAAAGAATGTTTTAATACCTTTAGAGAACTGGAACTCATTTACTCTCAGATATTACTGGGATTATTGTGAAAGCTAGAGTTTAAAAGTCCTTATCATTTTTAATATATAGAAATACTTGGTAGTCCATGTTTTGAATATTAGTCCTTTTTCACATTTTTGCCTAATACGGAATAAAAAAAATGTAAGGATTCAGCATGAAACATGTGCTTTGTCCACAAAAAAAAAAAATGTCATTTGAACTTGGCACTTGGTAGTAGATGGATTTTTAGTAGCTTATTCACTCCAGGTACTTCTAGCAGCCTTGAATGTTAAAGTGTCTTTTGCCTTTACCTGAATTCCTAAGAGTTTCAAGTACCTGGGCCCAACCAGGAGAAGGATCCTTAAAGGCAGTATGTTCTTTGCATATCCTTGCTTAGGGACTCTCTGGGAGCGGAGACTCCCAGAACTATATTGTAGATTTTTGAGAAAGAGTCCTCCCCATCCCTTAAGGCAGCCCAGGGCACAGGTTTCAGATTTGGAAAGTTCAGCAGTAAGGTCAGGGGAGTGGATGCCTGGGAACTTCAAAGAGAGTTCAAGTTCCTCTGTACCTTCTTACCAGTCTAGTGTTGCTAATTATAAGTGTGTCTGGGGTAGTAATGATTTTGTGATACACATTCAAGTTTGTAAACCACTGATAATCTTCACTTTCTTTTGCTCTTGGATTTTGACTAATCTAAAGCACTGGTCTCCAAAGTGGGACACATATTGTAGGCCATTGGGAAACAGAAAGAAAACACTGGAGCTTCTATTTAAATGTCATCTTTTTAATTTTTTTTGAGTTTTATAATATGTTGTTACATGATATATTGTATAGAGTATATTGTTAGAGTATTGGTATAACAATTCATATATATAGTCATAAATAAATTCACATACATTGGAGGGTACTTGGACAACCTTAGGCAAGTTTAAATGCTTTGAAATTTGTTTTTTTCATGTGTAAAATGGGGATGTGACAATACCTATCTCACAAGGTTGATGTGAAGATGAGGTAAATTAATACATATAAAGCATTCCAACATATACAGACAGTGCTTGGCATATGATAAGCATTCAATAAATATTAGTACCATTACCATTACAATGGGTGAGGGAGTGGGTTTTCCTATGCTATCTTCAATATTGCCATAAGCTTGCATATCTAGCAAGGACAGTCAGTGGCTATTGATAAACCAAAATCTAGGAAATGAGATTCATTTTTTTTTTGTGTATATATTTCAGTTCAAATGCAAGTATTTAAGAACACTTGTTGCCTCAACTGAAAGGTCTTTAGAGGTAGCCAGCTCCCAGCTCTATATAGATAAATACTCCTTTTATCACTTTCCTTTCACATATATTTAATCACTATTTATCATTCAAACATCGTATTAACTGGGGGTTTGTCTATGTGATCTGGCCTACCGTGGGCCAGTCCAAAGCTGTTGGAGAAGGGATGAAAAAAGTTGGATTTAGTCCAGATTATATTTCAAGGGTACACACTTTTGAAGAATAAATGTTGGGAGATAAATAGCGTGTTCTTGTTGCCAATGAAATGATAAATGGTTGTGCTCTTAAAAAAGCCTCTACATTCAGCACTGGTTGTACACTACCTGTATTGTTTGTACCAGAGCACCTCATTAAGACCAAACTGAGATAAGTATCAGAAAAACAGCAGGTTATTGCATTTAACACTGAATTCTGATGATCTATTTGAGTTTTTGTCCAATATACCAGAAGGTAAACTCCCAGAAGGTCAGGACCACGGCTATCCTGCATTCCTAGTACCTTGTATTCAATGAGATATATGGAATTGACTAGTCACTGTTGTCCACAATCACACAGCTAATAAGTGGGAGTCCTAGGGTTTAAATCCACATCTGTCTTCACCTATCAGGTCATTTAATTTCACAGCCCTACAAGGAGAACATTGTCTTCATTTCACACATATGGAAACTTTTGGCAAGAGCCATGACTTGTGCTAGGTGCCATTGGAAGCAAATGGTAGAAAGGCATTAGAAACCAGGAATGTCTGGTTACTTCTTCATTGGGCCTGAAAATCATTTGACCTTGTTAGTATGAAAGTTTCTGTGTCTTAAATGGTTTTGTGTACAAATGCCATTTCAGACAAAAGTGAGTTATGGATCTGGAATAGTCATGATATGGTATGGGAATGCTACAATGCATTCTAAAAGTCCAAGAATAAAAAAGAAATCTTGCTTAGAGAAAACTTGTTTTAAAGTTTTTTGAAAGGCTGCTCAATATGCTTTCATTTCTGTGTACATTTATTAGCTTTTTTTCTGTATTGGTGTTTTTCTTTTATTTATGAACAATACTAGAATGATTAGTCCTGTTTTCTAGTATTTCATAGGAATAATTAGAATATTTAGAAACATTATGACACCCTGCCTGCCAAAACATGAATGGGCCTGCCTGTGTTATGTACTGTATTTGGTCTCCCTTCTGGCTTGTGTGTTCTCCCAGAAAAGTTGTTGCTCCTCCTTTTTTCCTACTGGCAGCAGCACCTGGCCAAGTGTTGTGCTCATAGTAGGACTTAGTGCTAAGAATTATCTTCTTAGACAGGAAGATAATTCATTGCATGGGCAGAAAGGACAAGCGCCCACCTCTGTTCTCATTGCACTGCCTAATAAAGTGTCTTCCACTCAGCAGCCTTCCTAATTCTGGATCCTCTCCCCTCTGACATCTTTTTTTTTAATAATTTATTTTGGTATCATTAATCTACAATTACATGTGCAATATTATGGTTATTAAACTACCCCCTTCATCAGGTCCCCCCACCAACCCCATTACAGTCACTGTTGTCCATCAGCATAGTGAGATGCTATAGAATCACTACTTGTCTTCTCTGAGTTGTACAGCCCTCCCCGTGCCCCCCCAACATTACATCTGCTACCCTCTGACATCTTTTAATTCACAGAACTGCGGAAACTAATCCCTTCTGCTAAGTGGCTTTTATCTCACAAAAACTACCTGAAAGGGGGATGTTTGAAGCAAGCTACTTGTCCCCTGGTGGAATGAAGAATATGGTAATTCTGAGGAGGTCATGGATGTAAACAGTATTAGAGGGTGTTCAACAAAAATCACATGATCCTAGGCCCGAGGGTCCAGACACCTACTGAGTATTCCGTTTCTGCAGGTGGAGGTTGCATCCTACCCATCCAGGAGCAAGGGCAGAGGTTGACTTTTCAGCAGCACCTGGCACAGTAGGCATTCATATTTTTGCCAAGGGTGATTAAAAGCAATTTCTCAGCAAGACTGCGGGGTTCAAATTCTGACTCCACCATTTATTAGTCTGAGAAGAAGTCAGTAGCAGTTTCGTGAAAATCAACTCACATAAGGCAGTTCCCCTTTTTGAAGGGTTCCTCCAGCCCCGCTCCAGCGCCCAGTCTGCATCATAGCCTAGAGGCCGGGCTTAAGCCCCGCCTCCTGCCCATTCCCACGATGCGCAAGCGCAGCCTGACTCGCCCTGCGCTCTCCCCAGGCTTGCGTGCTGGTTGTCGGCGGGAGATTGGGTCTCGCGATGTGCGTGCGCGGGCCTCGCGAGCTCGCGCACTCCGCCCCTCGCAGTGCCGGCCTGTGGCGGCCTCTTCCCCCGGCGTCCAGGGCAGGACCCTGAGCGGGATCCGCGGCCGGGGCTGGGAGCCAACGTCCGCTTCCTCGCCGACACCCTCGCTGCCTGCCCCTTGGTCTAGGGCTCTTCTGTGCGCAGTGCAGGGGCAGAGGGCTGGGAAGGACTCTGCGTCCGCGTGAGGTTCCCGGCCGATGGGCAACCCCTGGGCGCGCTGAGGGGCCGGGCTACTAGCGGCTGAGGTAGGTGGTTGCACGGGGTGCGAGAAGGCCACGGGAACGGGGGCCTTGCCAGATGGACAGAAGAGGTCTCCGACCTGCGCCTGACAGGGGTTCTGGCCTAGCCCGGAGCGAGAGGAGGGGCCCCGGACGTAGCTGGCTCTTCCCTGGGCCTGGAGCCATTATTGGGGGGAAAGTCCTCCTGTGGCGGGGGGAGGGGTCACCCTTCCTTTTCTTAGAGTGGTCAAAACCAGACGTCCTAGCTCTCCCGTTAAATTGAAGCCTGTGGGCTTCGAGAAGAATGTCGAGATGGAGTGGCCTGCGGACTTCCAGAGCTTGCAGAACTCCGAGTGCACGGGGCTGTGAATTTTGATTATTGGAGGGTGGGAGGATACACGGCCCTTTCTCTAGTGTGGCCTTGTATTTCCTGCAAAGTTGTTACTGCTAATACACTAATAATCGCTTTCGGGCACAGAAGGTAATATACTTCTAAATGCCTCAAGGCAAATAAGGTTTCTGGCACTGGGGAATCTGAGCCGTGGGGTACAATTAAGGAGTAGAAGGAAGACAAAGAGGGTCGTTATTTATGTTAACGTCCTAGTTATCAAAACTTTATGGTGGGGCTTGGTGGATGGCTGCTGGCCTTTGCTGAATAGACTTGAGTGATTAACGTGGCTCACAAATGGACTTAGAATTATAAAATCGTGTATGATCCTATATAATTGTTACAAGCCAAATGACCGGAAATAAATCTCTGAGAATTATGTGATGTTTGATTGTTTGAAGAAAGCTCAACTTGGATTTCTTGAAAGGAAGATTTTCTCCATGTTTAGAAAGCTTCAAGAAAGCTTTGTGAAGTTCTAAAGATAGTTATAATTCTGTATGTTGGTAGTAATAACTGCCACATTCAAGGGAAGGGCAAGAAGTTATTTCATGAAATGGCTTACCAAAAGACTGTAGGAGTTAATCACACAGTAAAACAACTTAAAGGAATGGCAATTTTAGCTTATGCTTTAAAAATTCTAATTTAGTCATAGTTAAAATACATAGAAGCTTTTGGTTGACTTGTGTATTCAGTGAACCATTTAAAAATATAATCAATCTTTGGTAGCCTACAGTCTGTTCTGTAACTCTTGATTTTCATTTAGAACAGACTTTCCAGAAATGTAGTATTCATTCTGACTCTTTCAAGAAATGTGGCCTGCATACTTTCAGTGAACTCTGTACTATATAGTATGGGAAGAGTCAAGAAACAACAGTTAACTGGCAAGCCCCGAGTAGGAGTAGGGAGGCATTATTAGTGCTTGACTATGTAAGTACTGCGTACATACATATATATGACAATTATGCACACCAGGATCTAATCGTGCCAATTCCCATCTGCAAAGGTCGAAACCTGAAAGCAGAAAAGGAATAATTTTAGCTCTGTTTCCTTTTTATGGTAACTAAGTACCTGGGTAACTGTCATGGTAAATTTCTTGTCCAGCCATCAGTAATCAGTTACTGAGTAAGCAGAATACTGTCCTTTTTTCTTGGCAGTTGCAGGGAAAGAAAATACAGAACATACAGAAGATTGGCCCTTTAGAAATGTTCTTCAAGTCATCATCTCATTGTCTTTCTATTGGAATAAACAGCTTTACTCCTCTTTTTTTTTTGTCGTAGTGCTTAGACTAGTGTATTAACATGGAGTTAATAATAAATGTGAACTGTGCCAGAATTAACGTGATACAAACCAAATAGATAAATTCCTGGAGAAAATGAACGGAATTGGAGGTGGGTGTATTTAATTGCAGGGCTACTTTTTTAGTTGTTTTTTAAGTATCTGACAAAAGGATATATGGCAGCATCTTGCCTCTAAAAGCCTAACATAATGTAAACTGCGATTCTGTATGCCCAGAGTGCTAATAGATAGTGAATGTTCTGATATATTAAGAGAAAAGAAAGTTAAGGGAAGTAAGGTCCAGAGAGGTTTTGGTAAGTTAGTAATAGGAATTTACAAGGCATGAACTATAAAGCATTGAAACATTTGAAGGAAGAAACAGTTCTCCCTTTATTGGAGTTGCTACCTGTGAAAGAGAACTTAATACCTTTCTACTTTTTTTTATTAGAGCTTAACAGTAGGGTGATTTCTGAATAATAAAACTGAAAAAGGGAGTCATGTTTTCTCTTGTAATCTGCTCAAAGGTCTGAGTGTGTTTCTTTTTGTATTTGTTTTGTATCTAATTTCTGTATATATTTCTCAGTTTATAACTTGAAGGGGTGAGAAATGTGGTTGGTCCCTTCACAAATCCCAACACTGAGTTTTCTTCAACTTGGAAAACAGGATCTGTTTGACTTTTTAGATACCAACAAACAGGTTTTATGGATATTGGGAGAGGCAGGAGCTAAAGTGATAAATAAAAACTTAAAAAGGAGCATTTTAAATTGGGTTTTAGGTATGTTTTCATTCTAGTGTAGCAGAGTGATTCTCATAGTAGGGGGTTGATTTTGCCCCCCAGGGAATATTTGGCGAGGTCTGGAGGAAGTTTCGGTTGTCACAAATTGAGAGAGGGAAGAGAAGGGTGTGCCTTACTGACATCTAGTGGGTAGAGGCCAGCAATGCAGCTGAGCATCTTAAAATACACAGGACAACTCCTTAAAGCAATTAGTGACCCAAATGATAGTGCTGCTATCGAGAGACTCTGGTGTAGTTGTATACTATGCGGAAATTGTTGGTTCTGAAGTCAGATTATCTGAATATACCATTTCTTAATGTGTGACTTTGGCAAGTGGCTTAAAGTCCCTGCCCCAGTTTTTGTAAAATAGCTAGTAAAGTTCTTCTTAAGAGTTGTGGTAAGGATTAAATCAGGTAATGTGCAAAGTGACAGGCTTATTACGTGGCACATAGAAAATGCTCAAAAAGTTTTAATTGATACTCTTACTTTTGGAACACATCTTAATGATCTCTCCGTATTTCTCATCTCAGAATTGGAACTAGAATTAGTGGAATGATAATTAATAACCTGGTTCTCTTTATATCCTTGAGGAATGAGGGAAGAATTGCTCCTTTTAGTAATTGTGTTCAGTCTTGTTTTATGTTTCCATTTCTATAAGGCTTCTGCCATAAACAAGCAGCTTCTCATTGTAGATGTTTTTTTTTTAGAGTTAAGACTAAGCCAGCTGGCCAACAGCTCTGTATCTATTGACCGTCAGCAGATATTTAGTAATTGAACAGAATTTAATTCTATGACTTGATTCCCATCTCCCTTTGCCTTTATAAACTGAAATAAATTTGCAGTGTTTTTGGCTCACATTAATTATCTGTTCTTAGTCTTTGGTAGTAACTATTTTCATAACTGAGGTTTTCGTACAATTTTACATGTATGAAGGATGTAGCCAAACATCTAACCACTTGGGGCTAGACCCTAATATACATTTTAACTCTTTTTCTAAGTTTGAATCAGAACACCTGTATTTGTTTTTCTTACCTCATCAAAATATAATATTATAGTCTCTATAGATCTTCATTTTCCCTGGGGAAGTGATATGGCTCTTTAGGGCTGGCTTATTATGGTGGTGGTTGAAACACATCCCTTATAAAGAGAAAAAAATGACAGGGTTATCCGCAAAGACCAGAGACTTTGGACTGTTTGCTCGTAAGTCACAGGAGTCTTGTAAGGGAATAAGATCCACGCTGTATTTATGATTAGGGAGAAAGCCGTGTTGCACATTCAACTTTTGTCTTTATGGCCATACCTTCAAAATAGTAAGTACTTTATTGTGATTGTTGTCCAATTTTTGTAGTGTTACTCTCAATTGTTTGCATAAATCTTCACCCATTTTAGCTAATGGAACAATTTTATCCTTTATGTTGGTACCGTCTCCTTGGACAGAGTAGTTTAAAAGGAATCAGTTCCTAGAGCAAAGAGATTGTGTTCTTCGATTGGCACATTCCATCTTCTGTAAAGTGTAATATACACTCAGGATTCTGTATAAATAATAAAATGATAATTATGAAGAAGTACAACCTTGTGGAAACTAGTCAGAACGGAAGTATACATATAGGAAATATAGTAAAAGTCCAGAGGGAGAAATTCCAAGTGTTAAGCAAACTGAAAAAAAAACAAAACAAAAAACCCCAATCATGTTAATAAGAGTTCTCATCTTTATTGTTATTCTTCTGGGGTTTAATGATCTAAAAGAAAAGAGCCTACAAAATATAATGGATTTATTTTCTACTTATACATTTTTCCAGTTCCTAAGCAGAGAACATTATGGCTACTAAATCAGTATTACAGTTGAGTTATCTTTATTGCATTTGTCCTTACCTGTGATTAAATTGAGAAAAACAAGTATCTTTGAATCTGCTGATGTGTGTTTGTTTATAAGTGGCCTGGAGTCCTGCCTGTCAGCCTAATTTTAGGTAACTGGCGTAGTTGTTGGAAGACAGACTATTTTCCCACTGAATGCTGTCATACAGATATATATTTGTATATGTATATTTATGCATATTTATCTTTTATTTTTGGTAGAAAATGATGCATCCTGTTGCCAGCAGTAATCCGGCTTTCTGTGGGCCTGGCAAGCCTTCCTGTCTCAATGAAGATGCCATGAGAGCTGCTGATCAGTTTGACATATATTCCTCCCAGCAAAGCAAATATAGCCACACAGTCAGCCACAAACCAATGGCTTGTCAGAGGCAAGACCCATTAAATGAAACACACTTGCAGACTACAAGTGGCAGAGGCATAGAGATAAAAGATGAACTAAAGAAAAAGAAAAATCTCAACCGATCTGGTAAGCGTGGCCGGCCTTCGGGAACCACCAAATCAGCAGGATACCGGACCAGCACAGGCAGACCTCTGGGAACCACCAAAGCAGCTGGATTTAAGACAAGTCCAGGGAGACCTTTGGGTACAACTAAAGCTGCGGGATACAAAGTCAGCCCAGGGAGACCTCCAGGTAGCATTAAAGCCCTATCCCGTCTTGCTGATCTTGGTTATGGCTGTGGCACTGCTGCTTTTCCTTACCCGATGATGCACGGCAGAGCAGTTCATGGGGTAGAGGAAACCAGCAGCGAAGTCAAGCCACCCAGTGAGTGAATGAGGCAGGAAAGGAGGCCAGGCTTAGAAGGAAAATTGTGAATACTCCCAAAGCTTCTTGGTTTTATTTTGACATACATGATTTTATGACCTGGGCTTTCCAAATTTGTTTTCCCATTTTTTTTCCTGCTTTTTCTCAGAAACTGCCATATGCTGACAGATGCACTCAGGACATGAGCAGTGGCGTTGTATTTGTACATAGGTTCAAGTGTAACACCTAATGAAATAATTTTTGCTTCTTGTTTAGAGTTATGGTTGTGTCTTATATTTTATTACTATTTTTGGGCCATTCTAAATAGATGCTTTATGTGCTAAACAACTGAAACCATTTTAACCTATTAGTTTGTGAAGTAAGTAAGCTACAGTATAATAAAGACAATATCTAAGGTATTTTTAACTGATGGAACAAAGCAAACTAATGATTCAGGTTTACTTGAGGTAATGGCTGTGAGTCTTTGTAACATTTATTTTCATGAGACAGGACACACATTTGTATGCTTTGGCATTTACGTGGACTTCAGATGTTAAAAATCTTACTTTGAATGTCCTAGTTTTAAGCATCCTATTTATATTGATCTACATGGCAGTAATTGACTTAACCATTATTCCTAAAAGAATTCTTTGGTGTTTGCCTTTCAGCAGTGATATGTTGTATATTTTTAAATTGCCTAAGGGCATATGTACCAAACACTACAAACAATTCGTATTTACAAAAAAATGAAACTTTTTAATAAAAAAACTGCACATTACATTTTTGCAAATTTACAGCACTCTGAGAATAGCACATTTAATATAGAAAAAGAAACATCCTTAAGGTCTGCATGTAGCTATAGTCACTATATTTTGCCTTTCATATGCTTAGTTTTAAAGCATTAGGCTTAAAATGTTTATTAATGTTCATTTATTCTGAATGTTTTATAGTTTTTTCTGAGAAATTGTCTCATTGCCCTAGCACTTACTGTGGTTTCAGGTTTATATCTACCAAAGGACATAAACTGAATGGTAGACTGTAAAACCGGTATAAACAAAATGCAGTTTTCTGACTGTCAGAACCCAAATATTAAGAAATATATAGGAATCCATCTATGCATAAAACATAAAAAACCTGTTGCTTAGTTCAATTAAAAATCTAATTGTGGCTCCAGTGAGACCACTTCATCCAAAAGAAAATTTTTTTCCAACAATGTTGCTTTAGAAGCAAAATAGAAAAGAAAAAGGTAGTATTGGCTAGATATGTATTGTAGGGACAGAAGGAAATCTCTCTTCCTCCCTTTCTGAAAGTAATATTCTTTGTTAATACACATTTTATTTATTCTGAGTTCTAAATAAAATAAACTTCGGATTTGAAAAAAATTCCATTGAAGAACTTTAATGTTACAGTGTATGTATTTGCAATTTTAAATGCCTTTGAGATTATAATATAGATTTGCAGGACCCAAACGTTTTTAAAATAATTACAAGTTTAAAAAGGCACATATTTTATTGTTGGGCTTGCTCTCAGTTAATGCAAACTCTGATTGCAAATGGATGTCATGTTTCATACCTTTTTCATCAGGAAAAAAGCAGCAAGCCTTCAGGTGTTCCAGTGATGCCTGACACAATGAGCTGGACTTTATGCTGCTCTTTACAGTAAGAGGTGTTGCATTGTATGTGGGGACTGTGTGTGCACTGGCATCTAAGACAGTGACCTCAACAATTTTAGCTTTGCACAAACCATAGAAAACAATGTTGGATGACTACATAATCAGTTGTAACATTCTGGCAGCTAAATTGCTACAAGAGTTTCTTCTTGCAGAAGCTTAAAATTTTAAACTTGTAATAATTTACTCAGAACAGTATAACTTCTGACATACACAAATGCTTACATCTTTATTCACACATTCATCTATTTACTTTATTATGTTCCTGTTATTTAACTGTTTCTCAAGATGATGTTTAGCAGTTAGATGCTTAGAAATCCTTTTGAGTTCCTGAAAACAATTGTTTAATTAAATGTTTTATCATAGAATAATATATACCACTGTCAAGGATTTGGTTGCAAGTTGTGTTTTATACTGCCATATTTCCTTTTCAGTTTATTTTCATTCCTAATTTCCCTTTCTCTACTCCCTATCTTCCATTCATTCCCCTCCTCATTTCCTCATCCTTCAGCACATCTACTCAGTGGTGCTGTGCTGTGTGTCAGAAGATAAAGCAGGTGTGTTATTGTATAATGAATTTTGTATACATATTAATGAAATGGTAAAATCAATTAAAGGAAGTATGTTCATAAGAGTGTTTATTAATATCAGGAGCTGTGTCCCAGGAAAAAAGGGGGCAAATGGCTACAGTCATGAATGGATAACATTGTAAAGAAAGTTGAATTTTCTGTTCATGTGAGCAGTTACTTGGAGTATTAGATCTGTGTGCTGGTGAACATCTCCTGATTCCACTTGCTTTTCTCCTTGTGAACAGTTCATTGGTGCCATGCTGAAGAGAAAGACATCTAAGTGATAACATGAATGAAGTCTTAAAATATAAAATATTTTTACTTCTCTATAATCTAAAGACTCCACTGTACGTCTTTTGTAACACTGTCTCTTACCACAAACACTGAAATAGCATGTTAAACAGTTACCTATACTTTAATATAATTAGTTGGGGAAAACTGGCCTTTTCCTCCCACTGTATGATTGTTCCTTGAAAGGTAAATTGCTAATTTTATATTGTGTAATTATGTTCTTCACAAAATAGGTTTCACTATTCTATGTTAAAACTGTTGGTCAGAAAATGATCTGCTATTCAAGTAAGTTTGCTTTACTTTTTTAAAAAATATATTTTAACATGCCTTATTTATTATTATCATATTAACAAATAAGGAGCTAGTACAGATGAAATTTTCATTTTTGACAGATATAACCTAGGGTAACTAATCTTTAGTATGGGATGATTTTGATACTATCTTTGGAGTTTTGCACTGGATATTTAAGAAGAATTGGCACAATATATTGGAAGAAAATAAGTGATTAAATTTTAGTATTTGGGGACATTTTAAAAATCAGTGTTTGAATTAGACTAAAAAATTCTTTGTTCCTTTTAGTTACTTTTTAAAGGAAGCATCTGTTAAAGTAATAAAAGTAATATTCATCTCAAACTGATGTTTGTGTGAATTTACATGTCTATTTTCATGAAAAAGAAATAGAGTTCCTTGGGTTAGGAGGAAAAAAATTATCTGGATACATTTATTAGGTTAAAGGTGATCTAGCCAGGGTAAAAAATATCAGTGTATGAGCTAAAGAAAAAAGAAAACTTCTTTATATTCTAAGAAGCTTTAAAAGAACACATCGGGATGTTGACGATAACTGCTACTCTGTCAGTCACTGTCTCTATATGCAGTAAAGTTTTATGATCCCTTTATAGTAAAATACAAGAATTCACAGCAGTTGTTCAAAACGTTTTTTTCCCTTGGACATAAAATACTTTGATGCTATTACATTTTCATTTTTATTATAGGTTAACTATATGCTATTAAACTCTAGGATGTATCTAAATCTTTCCTTTGCTTTTTCCCCCTTCTCCCCCTAAGTAGATAAATCAGTGCTCTCACATATAATGTATTTAACTTTTGAAAAATTTAATGCTATAGTAAATCAAGTGTGTGATTTATAGTAATCAGACCACTTTGATTCTTTAAGTTTTACAGTTTCTTTTTCTACAGATAATTATGGAGAAAATAATTACCAAGTAACTGATATAAGCACGTTGTCCTCTGCTGTAAAAAGTCTGAATAGATACTGTGTATGTTTTTATGTCCATGAACTTGAGCTACTCATGTGCAATTATGTGTATGGGAATGGAGTAGTGTTCATGATTTGTATCTACATCATCATATGGATGTATATTTATTAATAAAGTAATTACTTTAAAAGCAACTATGTTTACTACTTTATTTCTTAGAGTATTTTTCTAGTAGGGGAAGAGTAAATGGGAAACTTTTTTTCATGACGGTGGATATTTTTCTTAGGTTGTACTTACTGAAATCTGTCCCTCTGTACTTTTTTTTTCTCAAACTTGTAAAATTTATATATTTGTAATTTAAGATTCTAACCTATAAATGGATCTCATTTTCTTTGCATTTTCTTCCCATTATAGTTCTAAAGGGTTATATTTAAATTATACATGATTGAACCTTAGTTTAAAAAATTCAGATACTAAACATGTCTTTTTTTGGTTCACCTTAGGAAGAGCAGCATGTTTTGTAACTGTCAAATATTGAAGATAAAACAAGAAAAATACTTTCCCCTAATTATTTGAATGTATAATTACCTTTTCTATTTACTTTGAAGCCTGCAGATCATCTAGAACAGAGGTTGACAAACTTAGGGCCACTGCCCATTTTTCTAAATGAAGTTTTATTTAGAATAGCCTTTCCCATTTGTTTACAGATGGTCTTTTGTACTACAGTGGCAGAGTTGACTTGCGACATAAGGCCTGCAAAGCCTAAAATGCTTACGAATTATTTCTATCCTTTACAGAAAAAGTTTGCTCTCATCTAAAAGGATAAATTGGAATAGGAAACAGCAAATAAAATTTGAAGTTGAATTTTAAAACCTGAACAAGTGATGGCTTTCTTTTTCCTTTTCCTTTTTTTCTTTCTCTTATTCTTTTTTTTTGCTTTTGGATTGTGTTAAATATTCTTCATATTATACTTAAAAGCCATTTTGTGTGTGCTTTTGCTCAAACTGTTGAAGGCCTTTCATGTATACATAAGAATGTGCTGTTGACTAGGCAATACTATTCCTAATCTAGGAAAAGATCTACACCATCATACCACTGGATCATTTTCTGTGGATCAAAGGTTTACTTACTTATTGTTCACTATGTTTTCACCATATTTTCTATAGTTCTAGAGTTTTATAATAAAAACTTAATTGTTCATTGTAATTATATTTGCCAAAATTCTCATTCTCTGGCAAATGTCAGAGAGGAAGAGAGTATCCTATTCAGTTAAAAAAGCCAGTCAATTGAAGATTGATAGGTTTGAATAGAAGGCAATCTTCATTTACCACCTAGGATTTATGCCTTAAATATTAACACACTTGTGTTTTTGATCCCAACAGTTACCATGGGTGTGAGAATCATGAACAACCATTACTAAGCAAATATAAATCAGTTGGCATTTGGTAGTTTTATAACCACACAGAATCATGAATTTGGGTACAAATGTTTTTATTTTACTATGAATAATTGGTATATCTTTAATTATTTGAAGATGTGCCTGTGTCCTATTTCATGGTGAATTTTTGATGAATTCAAAAACTATTCTTTTTTTTTTTTATGTGAAGCTGGTGTCCCAGAAGATACATCTTTTTTTATTATTATAATTAAATAATTATAGATTCACAGGAAGTTTCAAAGGTAATGATGCCAGGATTCTTGTTCATGAAGCCGAAGAATGAACTTTGCAAACAGTCAAGGTAGGAGAGCAAGGTACAGGCTTTTATTCAGAGATAGAGTGAAAGGACAGAGCTCCCGGCTCACGCCAGGAGGGGGACAAAAGAGTCCCCCCAAAACTATTCTTATACGAATTATTTGATGCAACAGGTCATTCAGTTTCTAAACAAACTATTGATATAAGTAGAAATCTTCCTTATATTTGAAATAGTTCAATTAAAAAACCATTTTATTAATATACAGATTTGTTCTAAGCTCCATTTCAATGTAATTACAGCACACTATAGAAAAATAGCAATTGTTTATTTTAAGCATAACTCCCTAAAATCTGATTCATGAGGGAAGTTTTATAAAATGTCTTTCTGTTTCTTATGAAAAGTTAATATTCAGTTTAGTTTGTAAGGCTAAAACTGCTAGGTCATTTATTTTATTTTATTTATTTATTTATTTTAACAATTTATTTTGGTATCTTTAACCTACAATTACATGTGCAATATTATGGTGATTAAACTACCCCTTTCATCAGGTTCCCCCCACCAACCCTATTACAGTCACAGTACATCAGTGTAGTGAGATGAGAATCACTACTTGTCTTCTCTGAGTTGTACAGCCCTCCCTGTGCCCCCCCTACGTTACGCCTGCTAATTGTAATGCCCCTTTTACCCTCTTATCCCTCCCTTCCCACCCTTCTTCCCCAGTCCTTTCCCTTTGATAAACTATTAGTCCGTTCTTGGGTTCTGTGAGTCTGCCGCCACATATGAGTGAAATCATTTGATACTTGTCTTTTTCGGCTTGGCTTATTTCACGGAGCATAATACCCTCTAGCTCCACCCATGTTGTTCCAAATGGTAGGATTTGTTTTCTTCTTATGGCTGAATAATATTCCATTGTGTATATGTACCACATCTTCTTAATCCATTCATCCACCGATGGGCACCTAGGTTGCTTCCATTTCCTGGCTATTGTAAATAGTGCTGCAATAAACATAGGGGTGCATCTGTCTTTTTGAAACTGGGCTGCTGCATTCTTGGGGTAAATTCCTAGGAGTGGGATTCCTGGGTCAAATGGTATTTCTATTTTGAGTTTTTTGAGGAACCTCCATACTGCTTTCCACAATGGTTGAACTAATTTGCATTCCCACCAGCAATGTAGGAGGGTTCCCCTCTCTCCACATCCTCGCCAACATTTGTTGTTGTTTGTGTTTTGGATGTTGGCCATCCTCACTGGTGTGAGGTGATATCTCATTGTGGTTTTAATCTGCATTTCTCTGATGATTAGCGATGTGGAGCATTTTTTCATGTGCCTGTTGGCCATCTGAATTTCTTCTTTAGAGAAGTGTCCATTCATGTCCTGTGCCCATTTCTTAATTGGGTTATTTGCTTTTTGTTTGTTAAGGTGCGTGAGTTCTTTGTATATTTTGGATGTCAACCCCTTATCAGATACATCATTTATGAATATATTTTCCCATATTGTAGGATGTCTTTTTGTTCTACTGATGGTGTCCTTTGCTATACAGAAGCTTTTCAACTTGATATAGTCCCATTTGTTCATTTTTGCTTCTATTTCCCTTGCCCGGGGGGATATGTTCATGAAGAAGTCGCTCATGTTTATGTCCAAGAGACTTTTGCCTATGTTTTTTTCTAAGAGTTTTATGGTTTCATGATTTACATTCAGGTCTTTGATCCACCTTGAGTTTACCTTTGTGTATGGGGTTAGACAGTAGTCCAGTTTCATTCCCTTACAGGTAGCTGTCCAGTTTTTCCAACACCAGCTGCTGAAGAGGCTGTCCTCTCCCCATTGTATATCCAAGGCTCCTTTATCAAATATTAATTGGCTGTAAATGTTTGGGTTAATGTTTGGATTTTCTACTCTGTTCCACTGGTCTGTGGGTCTGTTTTTGTGCTAGTACCAAATTGTCTTGATTACTGTGGCTTTGTAGTAGAGCTTGAAGTCAGGGAGCGTAATTCCCCCTGTTTGATTCCTCCTTCTCAGGATTGCTTTGGCTATTTGGGGTCTTTTCTGGTTCCATATGAATTTTAGAATTATTTGTTCCAGTTCATTGAAGAAAGCTGTTGGTAGTTTGATAGGGATTGCGTTGAATCTGTAGATTGCTTTAGGTAGTATAGCCATTTTGACAATATTGATTCTTCCTAGCCAAGAGCATGGGATGCATTTCCATTTGTTAGTGTCCTCTTTAATTTCTCCTAGGAGTGTCTTGTAGTTTTCAGAGTACAGGTCTTTCACTTCCTTCATTAGGTTTATTCCTAGGTATTTTATTCTTTTTGATGCAATTGTGAATGGAATTGTTTTTCTGATTTCTCTTTCTGTTAGCTCATCATTAGTGTATAGGAAACCAACAGATTTCTGTGTGTTAATTTTGTATCCTGCAACTTTGCTGAGTTCAGATATTAGTTCTAGTAGTTTTGGAGTGGAGTCTTTAGGGTTTTTTATGTACATTATCATATCATCTGCAAATAGTGACAATTTGACTTCTTCTTTACCAATCTGGATGCCTTGTATGTCTTTGTTTTGTCTGATTGCCGTGGCTAGGACCTCCAGTACTATGTTGAATAACAGTGGAGAGAGTGGGCACCCCTGTCTTGCTCCCAATCTTAGATGAAAAGCTTTCAGCTTCTCACTATTAAGTATGATGTTAGCTGTGGGTTTGTCATATATAGCCTTTATGATGTTGAGGTACTTGCCGTGTACCCATTTTGTTGAGAGTTTTAATCATGAATGGATGCTGAATTTTATCAAATGCTTTTTCAGCATCTATGGAGATGATCATGTGGTTTTTGTTCTTCTTTTTATTGATGTGATGGATGATGTTGATGAATTTTCGAATGTTGTACCATCCTTGCATCCTTGGGATGAATCCCACTTGATCATGGTGTATGATCCTCTTGATGTATTTTTTAATTCGGTTTGCTAATATTTTGTTGAGTATTTTTGCATCTACGTTCATCAGGGATACTGGTCTGTAATTTTCTTTTTTAGTGAGGTCTTTGCCCAGTTTTGGTATTAGAGTGATGCTGGCTTCATAGAAAGAGTTTGGAAGTATTCCCTCCTCTTCTATTTTTTGGAAAACTTTAAGGAGAATGGGTGTTATTTCTTCTCTATATGTCTGGTAGAATTCAGAGGTGAATCCATCAGGTCCGGGGTTTTGTTCTTGGGTAGTTTTTTGATTACGGATTCAATTTCGTTGCTGGTCATTGGTCTGTTTAGTTTTTCTGTTTCCTGCTTGGTGGGTCTTGGAAGGCTGTATTTTTCTAAGAAGTTGTCCATTTCTTCTAGGTTTTGCAGCTTGTTAGCATATAGATGCTCATAATATTCTCTTACAATTCTTTGTATTTCTGTGGAGTCCGTCGTTATTTTTCCTTTCTCATTTCTGATTCTGTTTATGTGTGCAGATTCTCTTTTTCTCTTAATGAGTCTGGCTAGGGGTTTATCTATTTTGTTTATTTTTTCAAAGAACCAGCTTTTGGTTTCATTGATTTTTTTCTATTGTTTTATTCTTCTCAATTTTATTTATCTCTTCTCTGATCTTTATTATGCTCCTCCTTCTGGTGACTTTGGGCCTCATTTGTTCTTCTTTTTCCAATTTTCAATAATTGTGTCTTTAGACTGTTCATTTGGGAATGTTCTTCCTTCTTTAAATAGGCCTGGATTGCAATATACTTTCCTCTTAGAACTGCCTTTGCTGCGTCCCACAGAAGTTGTGGCTTTGTGTTGTTGTTGTCATTAGTCTCCATATATTCTTTGATTTCTGTTGGTCATTAACCCATTGATTCATTAGGGGAATGTTGTTAAGTCTCCATGTATTTGTGAACCTTTTTGATTTCTTTCTAAAATTTATTTCTAGTTTTATACCTTTGTGATCTGAGAAGTTGGTTGGTAGGATTTCAATATTTTTGAATTTACTGAGGTTCTTTTTGTGGCCTAGTATGTGGTCTATTCTGGAAAATGTTCCATGTGCACTTGAGAAGAATGTGTATCCTGCTGCTTTTGGGTGCAGAGTTCTGTAGATATCTGTTAGGTTCTAGTGTGTTGTTCAGTGCCTCTGTGTCTTTACTTATTCTCTGTCTGATTGATCTGTCCTTTGGAGTGAGTGGTGTGTTGAAGTCTCCTAAAATGAATGCATTGCTGTCTGTTTCCTCCTTTAAATCTGTTAGTATTTGTTTCACATATTCTGGTGGTCCTGTGTTGGGTGCACATATATTTATAATGGTTATATCTTCTTGTTAGACTGACCCCTTTATCATTATGTAATGTCCTTCTTTATCTCTTGCTACTTTCTTCGTTTTGAAGTCTATTTTATCTGATAGAAGTACTGCAACACCTGCTTTTTTCTCTTTGTTGTTTGCATGAAATATGTTTTTCCATCCCTTCACTTTTAGTCTGTGTATATCTTTGGGTTTGAGGTGAGTCTCTTGTAAGCAGCATATAGATGGGTCTTGCTTTTTTATCCACTGTGTTACTCTGTTTTTATTGGTGCATTCAGTCCGTTTACATTTAGGGTGATTATTGACAGATATGTACTTATTGCCATTGCTGGCTTTAGATTCGTGGTTACCAAAGGTTCAAGGGTTGCTTCTTTACTATCTAAGAATCTAACTTAACTTTCTTGTTAAGTTATTGTGAACGCCTTCCTATTCTTCCTTCTCCTTTCTTTATATATTAGGTGTTTTATTCTTTGCCTTTAGCTAGTATTTGGATGGTCTGCTTTCTTTGCTATGATTTTATTTTCTCTGGTGACATCTTTTTAGCCTCATGGGTGCTTCCCTCTAGAGGAGTCTGTTTAAGATATCCTGTAGTGGTGGTTTATGAGAGACAAACTCTCTCAACTTTCGTTTGTCTTGAAATTGTTTAATCCCTCCGTCATATTTAAATGATAATCATGCTGGATAAAATATTCTTGGTTCAAGGCCCTTCTGTTTCATTACATTAAATATATCATGCCATTCTCTTCTGGCCTGTAAGGTTTCTGTTGAGAAGTCTGATGACAGTCTGATGGGTTTTCCTTTGTAGGTGATCTTTTTTCTCTCTCTAGCTGCCTTTAATACTCTGTCATTATCTTTGATCTTTGCCATCTTAATTATTATGTGTCTCGGTGTTTTCTTCCTTGGGTACCTTGTGTTGGGAGTTCTGTGGGCTTCCGTGGACTGCGAGACTATTTCCTTCTCCAGCGTGGGAAAGTTTTCAGCAATTATTTCTTCAAAGACACTTTCTATCCGTTTTTCTCTCTCTTCGTCCTCTGGTCCTCCTATAATGTGAATATTGCTCCGTTTGGATTGGTCACACAGTTCTCTTAATATTCTTTCTTTCTTAGAGATCCTTTTATCTCCCTCTGCCTCAGCTTCTTTGTACTCCTGTTCTCTGTTTTGTATTTCATTGACAGTGTCTTGTACCTCATCCATTCTGCTGTTAAGCCCGTTGATGGCTTGTCTCATTTCTGCATAGTCTTTCCTCATTTCCTCCCTCAGCTCTTGCACATTTTTCTGTAGATCCGTCAGCATGGCTATGACATTTATTCTGAATTCTTTTTCAGGAAGACTGTGCATGTCCATTCCTTCAGATTCTCTCTCAGGGGTTGTCTGGGTTTGGAGCTTTGTCTGTTCCATATTCCTCTGTCTTTTCATGGCTATAGAATTGGTTGCTGGTAGTTGTCATGTATGTCAGCTGGAGTGTTTATGACCCGCCTCACCGGCTGCTGAGTCCTCTCAGGTGTAAGTGCCCACCGGTGCGCTGCCCTCCTGGATGCCAAGTTCTCTCCGGTGTGGCTGCCCACTGGTGCGCCGCCTTGCCGGCTGCCGATTCCTCTCCGGTGTGCCTGCCCGCCGGTGCTTCGCCTCGTTGGCTGCTCAGTCCTCTCAGGTGTGGCTGCACGGTGTGCGCTTTCCTGTGTGTTCTGGTCTCTCTTTTGGGAATAGTTGTATTTGCTGTGTTTTCGTGGATAAATATAATGGGAGGAAATTTCCGCCGCTCCGTTCACACCGCCATCTTACCGGAACAGAGCTGCTAGGTCACTTATTAAGGGCCCACAGTAATAACAGTAATAATAATAACACGATTAATAGTAATAGGTGCAAATGTTTATGATACTATAGTTGATAAACATGAGAGAATGCAAGGTCTGCTGCTGCCATACATTTTCTTCCCCTAGGACCCATATTCCTTTGTGCTGCATTTATCAGGTTTTCATCAGAATATCAGTCATGGTTGAATATTAGCATCACAGATATCTTGTGACATAAACAGGAATTTTAATGCCCGATTTCTTTCAGAGCAGTAGAGTAGCACAGGTAAAGTGACTTACAAATAAATGCCTGTGGTCAAGTGTAGAATACACTGTAATGTGGCCTTTCGATATTACCATTAGAAAAGGTCAGCCTTAAAGGAGCTTGTCTCTGCTCCTAAGTTAATGCCATGTATTAAGTCTTTTCTAAAAAACAAAACACAAAACTCCATTGGAGTGAAAGTGTATAGGGTACAGCAATAGCCTCTTAGTAGAGTGTGGCATAAATAGTAAACACCTTACATGCTTGATTTCATTAAATCATTGCAGTTTTCTTGAATGGTGGCCAAGGAGCTGTAAAGTGTGGTTCTGCTTTTAGTAAGTAGGTGTTTTTGTACTGGCCCAGAGATAAATGTGGCCATGGAAAACTAACTTACTCATTTTGTGCCATGCCAGTCGCCATTCCCTTGCGAGAACCTTGGGACTCAAGTAGCTTCTTAGCAAGAAGAGTGACAGAAAAAGGCTGACTTCTTTAGTTTTGTGTGTCATTTGTCTTTCTCATTACTCTTAAAATTTAGTCCATTCTGTTAGGTGTTTGTTTCCTTATGAACTTGGCATGTTTTTAAGTACAGAAACTGTCCATTTTGTCTTTGAGCTGTCTGGTGCTGGCTTGTGACCTCTAAGAAGTTGATTTTTGTGATACTACATTATCATCTGTCCCTTTATCTTTGGGTTAGCTTTTCTTAGTTTAAGATGTTGAATATAGAGTGGCAGTCACCCCTGTTGCTGCCTTATAGCTGCATGTGTCCTACAGGTACCACAGACAAAAGTTCTCTTACCTTGTCCTTTTTGTATAATTTTTACTTGCTAGTTTTGTTAATTTGCCTAAAAAAAAACATGTTTTCTCATTAAGGAAAACGTTTTTAACTAGTTAAAAAAATTCTAATTTTATTTTTATGACCCTGCATCTGTAGTATTTTTAAGATTTATTTTTATTAGGTCAGTGTAATATTTCTGAATATCTGAAGTTTTCCATTTCATCTGCACTGTATCTTGTGTATTAGGCCTTGTAATAGTGATAGTTGCAACAAATGCAATGTTTCTGATAAGGTTAGCATTATTTCTCACCACAGGACTCCCCTGTGGTCTCCTACATGTAGTTTTTCACAGATTTGGACTCCAAGTGAGTTTGCTATTTTCAAAACGTGCTCACACGATTATTCACTTGTTTTCATCTTAGCCAGCCTGAAGGGAGGGACTTTGGAAATGCAAGCCCTTTAAGTAAGTTGAATTTAACTTCTCAAATTCTTTTGATGAGAGGTTGGCACATGACTACGAGAAGCTGTAAGAAGCACTGGGAAGTGTAGTCCCTACTTGGACAGCCAGGTTGATATGGAAGGAGAGAACAGATTTAAGTGGCAATCTCTACCACATACCCATAGGTAAGGGTTGTGAGCCAAAGTTGGGGTAGGATGAAGAAGCAAAATCCTATAGATTACATGAAACCCAACTGAGGATTTTGAGTATTCTTATAGCCTCCATCATTTACAACATTCATCATATTGTATCACTGTCGTTTACTTGTCCAAAACTTTCTGTAGACTACAAGTAGTCTAGTGTACCTGGAATAGGGTTTGGCTCAACTATGCTGTACATTACATCCCCAGAACTTGTCACTGGCAATTTGTATCTTTTGACTCCCTTCGGCCATTTGCCCACAACACCCTCTGCCTCTGGCAACCACCAATCTTGTTTCCTGTATCTGATGACCTTGGGTTGTGCTTTGTTTTTTAGATTTCACACAAAAATGACCTCATATGGTATGTCATTCTTCCCAACTTATTTCACTTAGCATAATGACCTCAAGGGCCATCCATGTTGCTGCAAATAGTATGATTTCCTTTTTTTAATAGCTGAATAATATTCCATTGTGTATATGTCGGCAAAATTGTGATATTTCCAGAATATCTCGTCTGGCTTTAGTGCATCTGCATATCAACAGTTGTCCCTCAGGCATGGAGAGTAGTAGTTCATCTCCATATCACTGGGTAATTACCTGGGTGACTGAGGGCTTATCTGAACCTGAGAGGTTAGGGGGAGGTCTTCCTTCCTTCTGCCTGAGTAGGAAAGAGGCAGCCTTGGACTGCAGTTTGTAAGCAATAAATGGGTTTTAAACTTTATTTCTCCCTTTTGATTTTGGTTTTAGAGGTATTTTGCCCCAGAATTTCTTCTCTCCAGAGTTATATCCCCATTGAATTACTTTGGTATGTTTTCTGAGAATCAGTTGATCATAAATGTGTAGGTTTATATCTGGACTTTCGTGTCCATCCCATTAATCTATATGCCAATACTTATGCCAATACTACAACACTACATTGTCTTGGTTTCTGTAGTTTTATAATAAATTTTGAAATCAGGTAGTATAACTCTTCCTACACTTCTTCCTCAAAATTGTTTTGGCTATTTCAGCCTTTGTGTTTCCATGTAGATTTTAGGATAAGTTTGTTAATTTCTCTAAATCTCTATCATTTTGTTGGGGTTCTGTTGTATCTTATAAGTCAACTTAGATATACTATCATAACAGTATTCTTATTCATCAACATGGCATATGTCTCCATCTATTTAGGTCTTACCTAGTTTATTTCAGCAATTTTTAAAGTTTTCAGTGTAGAGAGCTTATTTTTATTTTGTTGAGTTTATTCCTAAGTATTTTATTGTTTTTAATGATGTATAATTACTTTCTTTATTTCACTTTTGTTGCTACTATATAAAAATACAATCCATTTTTGCATATTGATCTTGTATCTTTCACTGTTGCTTATTCTTATTCTAGTAATTTTAGGGGTAGTTTCCATGGATTTTCTACATACAAGATCATACCATCTGTGAATAAAAGTTTTTTTTCTTTCTATACACTTTGAATTTCTTTTTATTGCTTATTGCACTTTGATACAATGTTAAGGAAAAATAGGATGCCATTGCTGTGTTCCTCGTATTGGGGGAAAACATTCAGTCTTTCATCATTACGTGTAATGTTAGCTGTATGTTTATGGCAGATGCCCTTTAACAGATTGAAGGAGTTCCCTTTTTTTTCCTGTTTTTTTGAGAATTTTTTTTAAATATCATGAGTGGGTTTTGAATTTTATAAAATGCTTTTTCTGCATCTGTTGATCATATTGTTCAGTCTACATTTTTCTCCAAATGGTTTATTCTGCTTTATTCTATAAATACGGGTATATTACATTTAATAGATATTTTGATGTTAAACCATTCTTGCATTCCTGGAATAGACCGTAGTTGGTCATGGTATATAATTCCTTTTATATATTACTGGATTTGGTTTGCTAATATTTTCTTTAGGCTTTTATCACATAAATGTTTGAATCAACAGCCAAACAAACAAGGTTCCTAATTATATTCAACTGATATGTATCCTAAGTCTCTCTTAGAGATTCCACCTCTCTCTTTTTTCTCCCTGTAATTTATTTGTCAAAGAAACTCGGTCATTTCCCCCAAATTTTGGATTTTGTTGATTGTATCTGCATGGTGTCATTTTAATTTCTCTAATCCATGTAATTTCTATAATCTGGTAGTGAAATATAGAGGTGTGATGAGATTCCAATCTAACTTTTTGGCCTTTTTAGATGGTGCTTTGCACTTCCTCTTGCATCACATTAATTTGCCCATAATAACTGGTTCTTATTGTGATATTAAATGTCATCCCTGTGTTCTTAGCCTGATTCATCCATTTAATAATACCTCTTCAGCTTTTCGCTTAATGGTTTTAGTAGCTGTAATCATCAGGGTTTTCCATAGAAATAGAACTAACAGATGACAGACAGCTAGCTAGCTACCTAACTAGATAGACAGATGAAAGAGATTTGTTTCTGTAATTGGCTTACAAGATTACAAAGGCTGAGAAGTCTTGATGTGCCATCTACAAGCTAGAGAACCAGGAAAACTGGTGGTGGTATTCAATCTGAGTCCAAAGCCTTGAGACCCAGGGACCCAATGGTGTAAGTTACTGTCTAAAGGCCAAAAAATCAGGGGGCCAATAATGTAAGTGTCCCAGTCTGAGTCTGAAGGCGTGAGACCCAGAAGCACCAATGTCTGAGGACAAGAGAAGATAGACGGCCCAGGTCAAGCAAAAAAAAGAGCAAAATTTATCTCCACCCTTTTGTTCTATTCAGACCATCAACAGATGGGATGATGCCCATCTCCAGTCATCTTGACTTAGTCTACTGATTCAGGTGCCCATCTGGTCCAGAAACACAGAGGCACCCAGAAGTAATATTTTGCCAGCTTTCTGGGCATTCTTTAGCCCAGTCAAGTTGACACATAAAATTAGGTATCACATAAGATCGGGAACAAGACAAGGATGCCCACTCTCCCCACATTTATTCAACATAGTTCTGGAGGTCCTAGCCACGGCAATCAGACAACACAAAGAAATACAAGGCATCCAGACTGGCAAGGAAGAACTCAAACTGTCCCTGTTTGCAGATGACATGATATTGTACATAAAAAACCCTAAAGAATCCACTCCAAAACTAGTAGAACTAATATCTGAATTCAGCAAAGTTGCAGGATACAAAATTAATACAGAGAAATCTGTTGCTTTCCTATACACTAACGATGAACTAGCAGCAAGAGAAATCAGGAAAACAATTCCATTCACAATCGCATCCAAATGAATAAAATACCTAGGAATAAACCTAACAAAAGGAAGTGAAAGACCTGAAAACTACAAGACACTCCTAGGAGAAATTAAAGAGGACACTAACGAATGGAAATGGATCCCATGCTCTTGGCTAGGAAGAATAAATATTGTCAAAATGGCTATACTACCTAAAGCAATCTACAGATTCAACACAATCCCTATCAAACTACCAACAGCTTTCTTCAATGAACTGGAACAAATAATTCTAAAATTCATATGGAACCAGAAAAGACCCCGAATCGCCAAAGCAATCCTGAGAAGGAGGAATCAAATGGGGAATTACGCTCCCTGACTTCAAGCTCTACTACAAAGCCACAGTAATCAAGACAATTTGGTATTGGCACAAAAACAGACCCACAGACCAGTGGAACAGAATAGAGAGCCCAGATATAAACCCAAGCATTTATGGTCAATTAATATACAATAAAGGAGCCATGGATATACAATGTGGAAATGACAGCCTCCTCAACAGCTGGTGTTGGCAAAACTGGACAGCTACATGTAAGAGAATGAAACTGGATTACTGTCTGACCCCATACACAAAAGTAAACTCAAAATGGATCAAAGACCTGAATGTAAGTCATGAAACCATAAAACTCTTAGAAAAAAATATAGGCAAAAATCTCTTGAACATAAACATGAGCGACTTCTTCATGAACATATCCCCCCGGGCAAGGGAAACAAAAGCAAAAATGAACAAGTGGGACTATATCAAATTAAAAAGCTTCTGTACAGCAAAGGATACCATCAGTACTTCCACGCCCTCCCAGCTCTGAATCCTCTCCTCCCACTGGTGCACTGGGGTGGGTGAGCGCTCGGGTCCCGCCGGGTCACAGCTCCGTATCTTACCCGCCTTGCGGGGTGCCAAGTCCTCTCAGGTGTAGCTGCACGCTGTGCGCTTTCCTGTGTATTCTGGTCTCTCTTTTAGGAATAGTTGTATTTGCTGTGTTTTCATGGATAAATATAGTGTCGGGAGGAGATTTCTGCTGCCCTGCTGACGTCGCCATCTTCCCAGAAGTCCCAAAGGATACCATCAGTAAAACAAAAATACATCCTACAGTATGGGAGAATATATTCATAAATGACATATCCGATAAGGGGTTGACATCCAAATTATATAAAGAGCTCATGCACCTCAACAAACAAAAAGCAAATAAGCCAATTAAAAAGAACAGACACTTCTCCAAAGAAGAAATTCAGATGGTCAACAGGCACATGAAAAGATGCTCCATCCACATCACTAGTCATCAGAGAAATGCAAATTAAAACCACAATGAGATATCATATCACCTCACACCAGTTAGGATGGCCGCCATCCAAAAGACAACAACAAATGTTGGCGAGGATGTGGAGAAAGGGGAACCCTCCTACACTGCTGGTGGGAATGTAAATTAGTACAACCATTGTGGAAAGCAGTATGGAGGTTCCTCAAAAAACTCAAAATAGAAATACCATTTGACCCAGGAATTCCACTCCTAGGAACTTACCCTAAGAATGCAGGAGCCCAGTTTGAAAAAGACATATGCACCCCTATGTTTATCACAGCACTATTTACAATAGCCAAGAAGTGGAAGCAACCTAGTGTCCATCCATAGATGAATGGATAAAGAAGAGGTGGTACATATACACAATGGAATATTATTCAGCCATAAGAAGAAAACAGATACTTCCATTTGCAACAACATGGATGGAGCTAGAGGGTATTATGCTCAGTGAAATAAGCCAGGCAGAGAAAGACAAGTATCAAATGATTTCACTCATCTGTGGAGTATAAGAACAAAGAAAAAAACCGAAGGAACAAAACAGCAGCAGACTCACAGAACCCAAGAATGGACTGACAGTTACCAAAGGGAAAGGGACTGGGGAAGATGGGTGGGAAGGGAGACATAACGGGGAAAAATGGCTATCACAATTAGCACACATAATGTAGCGGGGGTGGGGGTGGGGTGGGGAGATACAGGGAAGGCAGTATAACACAGAAGACAAGTAGTGATTCTAGAACATCCTACTACGCTGATGGACAGTGACTGCAATGGGGTATGTGGTGGGGAGTTGATAATAAGGGGAGTCTAGTAACCATAATGTTGCTCATGTAATTGTATATTAATAAAAAAAATTAAGTATCACAGTAGCATTTGATGATCTTAGCCTAGCCTCATTATTTCATTAGGGACTATACAAAATGACAATTTTTAATTCTATTGTTTCTTTATCAATTAGCTCAAATATTTTTGTACAAAAAAGCTTCCTGTTATCAAATATTTGGTTACCCTGAAATAAATTTTGTGAAGGAAAGGCACATAAATACCCAATTCTTTCCTTTTACCTACCACTTTTCAGAATAATGAGTTGGCTCTCTAGCATCTTCCAGAGGTGATTAGTTTACATTAAAAAAAATGTATCAATGTGAACTCATGGATTCTAATATACACAGTGTATCTTTATTGAAATTACTCATTTTTGTGCTCAAATTGTTTCATCTTTGATGAGTAGGAACCATTCTTAATCATTTTGACATATTTTGGGAGGATACTGAATTATTGAAGGGGCTCAGTTTAAACTCCTTTTGTTATAACTGCAAAGAATACCCAGTATTGATGAAATAATAATGAATGTATGAGTCAACTTTGGTCCATCAAAATACAACATTAAAATGATAAAGATGAGAAGGGAGCTTGGAAGAATATCTATGAATATATGCCCAAGTACTAATTTACTAAATCAATTCAAATAACCTCAGATAAAAGATATTTCATTACAAAATGAAATGATACAATTATCTATTCTATTAAAAAATCACCCAAAATTAAGTGACTTAAAACAATTTTTAATCTCTGTTTCTGTGGGTCAGGAATTTTGCAAAAGCCCAAAATAGGCATTCTGAATATGGTCTTTAGTGTTTCAATATGGCAATAGTGGTCTAATTGGTGACTGAAGCTAAAACAGAGGCGGGGCTGGGATTAGCTGATGATGGTAGGCATCTCTTTTCATGTAGTGTCAGGGCTTCTCTATGCAAGCTAATCTCAACTTCGTCAGAGCATGGCAGCCTCAGGACAGTCCAACTACTTCCTTTGTGGCTCAGGTCTCCAGTGCAAATCTTCCAGCAGAAAAGGATAAAGCTGTGTAGCCTCAAACGTCATACAGGATCACTTCATATTCTACATTCTGTTGGTTATATGTGAATCACCGTACCACCCAGATACAAGGGGAGGGGAATTAGAGTCTACCTATTGATGGGGCAGTGGCAAAATTACTTTGTAGAACAGCATATGGGATAAGGGATATTATTGTGCCAATCTTCAGAAAATAGACTTTGCCACAGTGATCTACATGAAAATAAATACTTGTGTGTTTGTTGATGAGAGAGAAAGGTCCTATGACTCATTAGATTAAAAAAAAAATCTAGGCAGACCTATCAAGAGCGATAAAGTAAACATGAGGATTGCAGATATGTACCTGTGTATAGCAACTCCAATTATTATTAGATTTATATGAACAATCCCAGACTGTATGGTGTTGGTGCACAGAGTTCATTTCAGCCAAAGAAAGCAGATGATAACAACATTTTCCCCCAAGAAACAAAAATAAAATCAAAGTTTCAAGACAAACCTGAATGCAATGTTCTCACTGAAAATAAGTGCATGTGCCATCTGGTGGCGAGACAGTCAAATGTGCATTCTTTCCTGTTGACTGATTTACTGACTTGTCATTAGAGAGAGTATACACAGAATTTATAAGAAGACGGTTCTAACATCTTGAAGTGTATTTGTCCAAACATACAGCCAAAGCACAAGGAGGGAAAGGACATAATAAAAAGAAAGGAGGAGTAACCACAGGGCATCCGCACTGGAGTGTCTAAATGAGTCAAACTGGCCTCCCTTTCATTAATCCTAAATCTCGTTAATCCTCTGTCCTATTGGCTTTTCATGCATCTTCATATTGCGTATGGAGGGTATGGAAAAGAATAAGTTAGAGAAGGAAAGGTGTACTATTATACTGTTGGGTGTGAGGGAGGTAGATGGCCAAATGAATACTGTAGTGATCAACTCAGAACTGTGGGTTCTTTCATCCATGTTGTCCATTGTCTCAGATCCTTCAGGACCTACAGGCACTCAAGAATTTACTATAGCAAAACCATGGCGCCTATTTAGAATCTAAGAATGATCAGTGGGAACAGATGGATGACGCATATTGCTAGTCTAACAATCTCTGACGGGCACAAGGGGACTGGCTACTGCACTAGAACTGTATGATCCAAACAATAATGGCTACCACTGTGCTCATCACTTTGCACTTTATTTAACCCATAACTATATAATTTCATCACTCCCTTACAGATGAAGAAACTGAACTTTAGTTTACATAACTTGCCAATTGACCATATACTATTATGAATGTTGGAACTGGCCCAAAAGCCCCGGTTCCTTTTAATGTTGCCATATTTACCGATGACTTTGTTAAGGCAGAAAGACAGATATGGCTCAAGAATTTCACTCCTATGAATTTACCCTAAGAATGCAGCAGCGCAGTTTGAAAAAGACATACGCATCCCTATGTTTATCGCAGCACTATTTACAATAGCCAAGAAATGGAAGCAACCTAAGTGTCCATCAGTAGATGAATGGATAAAGAAGAGGTGGTACATATACACAATGGAATATTATTCAGCCATAAGAAGAAAACAAATCCTACCATTTGCAACAACATGCATAGAGCTAGAGGGTATTATGCTCAGTGAAATAAGCCAGTAAGCCAGGCGGAGGAAGACAAGTATCAAATGATTTCACTCATCTGTGGAGTATAAGAATAAAGCAAAAACTGAAGGAACAAAACAGCAGCAGACTCACAGAACCCAAGAATGGACTAACAGTTACCAAAGGGAAAGGGACTGGGGAGGGTGGGTGGGAAGGGAGAGATGAGGGGGAAGAAGGGGCATTACGATTAGCACACTAGTGCAGTGGCGGGGGACACGGGAGAGGCAGTATTTATAGAGAAGACAAGTAATGATTCTACAGCATCTTACTGTGCTGATCGACAGTGACTGTAGTGGGGTATGGGGGGGGGACTTGATAATAGGGGGTCTAGTAACCATAATGTTGTTCAAGTGATTGTACATTAACGATACCAAAAAAAAAAAAGTTACAACAGTAAGGAAAAAAAAACTATGAGCAAGATGAAAAGAGAATAAAGCCCACCAAGAACTCAGGGAGTTAGATAAAGTCAGAGAGCCAGAAAAGCTCAAGAGTTAACACCCTTTGCAATGTGGGTTCATTCCACACGCTCTGAATGTGAGCTGACCTTGAGACCTGCTCTAGCTAATGCAAGTGAGACAGACATCATGGAACTGCATGACAAGCTTACGCCCCGCCAACCCTTTGCCTTTATCCCATCCTTGAAAGAAAGAGTGACGTAAGATCTCCCACCAGAGACAGACATCCTGAGACCGTAAGTCAAGCCTAGGCCCAACAACTCCCACTCCCTCCCTTTGCCCCATTCTTAAAAGCCTTACAGGGCAAAATCATAAGCCCTTAGCGTGCCTCTTCTCTGAGGTTGCCTGCACTCCCCTTGCTTAGAGTGTGTATTTTAAAAATAATTCTTACTGCTCAGCTTACTACGTTTTGTCTCTGTGCTCTACCAGTGGTGTCTTTGTCACTTGGCTACTTCATTCTATTTTCTAGACTTTAAACACAAGTTTTCACTCTCTATCCTATTTCAGATAAGTAAAGAAGGGCTACTGAGCTCTTATTTGAGCTTGCAAGTTCCCGTCAATGAGCTTCCCCTTCCTGTTTTATTCAAGTAAACCTGCCTTTGTCTGCCTTGACTGCAGCTCATTCCTGCCTAAGAGAGTACTCAAATAAAACTTCTGCTCCACTACTGTGTCTCTGCCCTTCAATTCTTTGTTGCAGTGGGGACAACAGATGAGCACAAACTCAACCCCCAACAGCTTGGTGTAAAGTTATTTGAAATCTATTTTTTCAATCTCTTAAAACAAGTTTGAAAGATGCACTGTCTTAGCACTGCTGGCTGCTCAAAACTTGCTTTATTCGATTTTAGGAGGTCCTTCCCCCTAATTGCTGATAAGGGTCATTTTCATTCCCTTGAGTTTTCTCTTAGACTCCCACTCTGTGCCTTTGCTATGGAATGCAGAGACCTGGTCCTCAGGTGCACACGCACCTCCGTATTCTTGCCTTTTTCATTCTAGGCCACTTTCCAGATTTATGCCTGAAGTGGCTCCACCTTCTCCAGACCCAGCTTTGCGGGGCTGGTTTAGGGTGAGAGCGATTGCCCTGCAGGTGAGTTAGTTAAAACCAACCAACAAGCAAAAACATTAGGGTTGCCAAATGTACTACATAAAATTACAAGACAGTTACATTTGAATCTCATTATGTCTCTTTCAGGAGAAAACTGTTCATTTGTCTGTGAAATCCAAATTTACCTGGGCATCCTGGATTTTAACTGGCAGGGTAGGGCAGGAGATTTGGAAATCTGAAGAAGGCTTCTGGGCCTTCCTGACCCAGGAATGAAGTGCCAGGCGGGCATAGCCGGATCCGACTAGGGTGAAGAAAGAGGGCCACGGGCCTCTGCTGGAACCCCGCCCAGAACTTGGAGGTCAGGAAAGTTCAAAACGACCTGGTCTCTCTGGCGCTAAAGAACCCAGAGTCCCACAGGGTGGCCTCACGCCAAGGCCACAGAGGCAGACCGCCCGCCTCCAAAATGGCGCCCGCAGCGGCTGCCAGCTGCCAAGATGGCGGCTCGGGGCGCGCCTGCGCTCCCGAGCCGTCTCGCCCAGGTCTACGTTAGCTGGGAGCGCCACGCGCGTTCTGTGCGTCTGATGCCCTTCGGCCTGTGTGGTGGTCCCGGCCGGCGTCCTCCTTGCGCCATGAGGCTTCTCGGCTGGTGGCAGGTACTGCTGTGGGTGCTGGGGCCTCCCGTCCGCGGCCTGGAGGGTGAGTGTGGGCCGGGGCCGGGGCGCGCGGCGGCAGGCGGCGGTGGGTGAAGCGGCGGGCCGAGGGCTGGAGGTCTACCCGGGCGCCCCGCTCACCTGCGCGGGCCGCCTCTTCCCAGCTGGTCCCCCGCTCGGGGCCCGGGGTTGGGGGGACCGCGGGGCGGGGAGCCCCGGGCATGGACCACGTTCAGGGGCCCTCAGCAGGCCTCTGTCCGTCAGGGGGACCGTGGGTTAGCGTTTACTGAGGCATACGCCCATGTGGGAGCACTTTTTTAGTAACGATAATAAGCCTAACGAGTAGCCGACCTTGTGGTGCCCTTATTAGGAGCCAAGACTTTCCATCACTATCTCATTTACTCTTCCACCTACTCTACGAGATAGGTTCCATTAGCATCTCCATTTTTCAATGCAGATGGTGCACTCCGAGAGGCTAAGTAATCTATGTTTGCACGCCCCGTAAATGGCAGAGCATGTTTCTCTGACTGCAAAGCCCCCACTTTACTTTGCACCTGCTGGACCACTTTTTTAAGAAGTCCGCCCTTGCTCAGATGCCCGTATGAACAAGAGATAAGAAAAACACAGTAGACTCCAAGGGTAACCTGCTGCTTGCCAGAGAGTGCTGTCAGGGCCCCCTCAGGTGGGGAAGACAGCCACCCTAGGGACTTGGCTGGGTCCAGGCGTGGTGCCCTTACTCATTGTTCCTTCCCTTGACTTCTCACTGTCTCATTAAAGTCCAGACCCGCTGGCCTTGCTTCTCATTCAGAACAGAAATAGACAGTTCTTTCCTTTCCCTGGAGTATCCTGGAAAGAAGCAGGGCACTTGGATTGTTGAGCAGGAAAAAGCAATATAACACAGTGACCATTAATGCAAACACTATTTGCTGGGCACTGTGCATAGTGCTTTATGAGTATCATCTTTTTATTATTATTATTATTATTATTATTATTTTGGTATCCTTAATCTACAGTTACATGTGCAACATTATGGTTACTGGACTCCCCACATCATCAAGTCCCTCCCACATACCCCATTACAGTCACTGTCCATCAGCGTAGTGAGATGCTATAGAATCACTACTTGTCTTCTCTGAGTTGTACAGGCCTCCCTGTTCCGCCTCCTCTACATTATGTCTGCTAATCGTAATGACCCTTTTTCCCCTTGTCCCTCCCTTCCCACCCATCCTCCCCAGTCCCTTTCCCTTTGGTTACTGTTAGTCCATTCTTGGGTTCTGTGCGTCTGCTGCTGTTTGGTTCCTTTAGTTTTTTTCTTTGCTCTTATACTCCACATATGAGTGAAATCATTTGATACTTGTCTTTCTCTGCCTGGCTTATTTCACTGAGCATGATACCCTCTAGCTCCATCCATGTTGTTGCAAATGGTAGGATTTGTTTTCTTCTTATGGCTGAATAATATTCCATTGTGTATATGTACCACCTCTTCTTTATCCATTCATCTACTGATGGACACTTAGGTTGCTTCCATTTCTTGGCTATTGTAAATAGTGCTGCGATAAACATAGGGATGCATATGTCTTTTTCAAATTGAGCTACTGCATTCTTAGGCTAAATTCCTAGGAGTGGGATTCCTGGGTCAAATGGTATTTCTATTTTGAGTTTTTTGAGAAACCTCTATACTGCTTTCCACAATGGTTGAACTAATTTACATTCCCACCAGCAGTGTAGGAAGGTTCCCTTTTCTCCACATCCTCGCCAACATTTGTTGTTGTTTGTCTTTTGGATGGTGGCCATCCTAACTGGTGTGAGGTGATATCTCACTGTGGTTTTAGTTTGCATTTCTCTGATGATTAGCGATGTGGAGCATCTTTTCATGTGCCTGTTGGCTGTCTGAATTTCTTCTTTGGAGAAGTGTCTGTTCAGATCCTCTGCCCATTTTTTTTTTTGCTATTATTAATATACAATTACATGAGCAACATTATGGTAACTAGACTCACCCTATTATCAAGTCCCCACCATATACATCGTTGCAGTCACTGTCCATCAGTGTAGGAGGATGTTATAGAATCACTACTTGTCTTCTCTGTGTTATACTGCCTTCCCCGTATCCTCCACCCCACCCCCACCCCCACTACATTGTATGTGTTCATTGTAATAGCCCTTTTTCCCCCTTATCCCTCCCTTCCCACCCCTCTTCCCCAGTCCCTTTCCCTTTGGTAACTGTTAGTCCATTCTTGGGTTCTATGAGTCTGCTCCTGTTGTGTTCCTTCAGTTTTTTCTTTGTTCACACTCCATATATTAGTGAAATCATTTGGTACTTGTCTTTCTCCGCCTGACTTACTTCACTGAGCATAATACGCTCTAGCTCCATCCATGTTGTTGCAAATCCTCTGCCCATTTTTTAATTGGATTATTTGCTTTTGGTTTGTTGAGGTGCATGAGCTCTTTATATTTTGGATGTCAACCCCTTATCGGATATGTCATTTATGAATACACTCTCCCATACTGTAGGATGTCTTTTTGTTCTACTGATCATGTCCTTTGCTGTACAGAAGCTTTTCAGCTTGATATAGCCCCACTTGTTCATTTTTGCGTTTGTTTCCCTTGCCCGGGGAGATATGTTCATTAAGAAGTTGCTCATGTTTATGTCCAAGATATTTTTGCCTATGTTTTTTCTAAGAGTTTTATGGTTTCATGACTTACATTCAGGCCTTTGATCCATTTTGAATTTACTTTTGTGTATGGGGTTAGACAGTGATCCAGTTTCATTCTCTTACATGTAGCTGTCCAGTTTTGCCAACACCAGCTGTTGAAGAGGCTGTCATTTCCCCATTGTATATCCATGGCTCCTTTATCGTATATTCATTGACCGTATATGTTTGGGTTAATATCTGGACTCTCTATTCTGTTCCACTGGTCTGTGGGTCTGTTCTTGTGCCAGTACCAAATTGTCTTGATTACTGTGGCTTTGTAGTAGAGTTTGAAGTCAGGGAGCGTAATTCCCCTGTTTTATTCTTCTTTCTCAGGATTGCGTTGGCTATTCGGGGTCTTTTGTGGTTCCATATGAATTTTAGAATTATTTGTTCCAGTTCGTTGAAGAATGCTGTTGGAATTTTGATGGGCATTGCATTGAATCTGTAGATTGATTTAGGTAGTAAAGCCCTTTTGACAATACTTATTCTTCCTAGCCAAGAGCATGGAATGAATTTCCATTTGGTAGTGTCCTCTTTAATTTCTCTTAAGAGTGTCTTGTAGTTTTCAGGATATAGGTCTTACACTTCCTTGGTTAGGTTTATTTCTAGGTATTTTATTCTTTTTGATGCAATTGTGAATGGAATTGTTTTCCTGATTTCTCTTTCTGTTAGCTCTTTGTTAGTGTATAGGAAAGCAACAGATTTCTGTGTATTGATTTTGTATCCTGCAACTTTGCTGAATTCAGATATTAGTTCTAGTAGTTTTAGAGTGTTTTTAGGATTTTTTATGTACAATATGATGTCATCCGCAAATAGTGACAGTTTGACTTCTTCTTTACCAATCTGGATACCTTGTATTTCTTTGTTTTGTCTGGTTGCTGTGGCTAGGACCTCCAGTACTATGTTGAATAACAGTGGGGAGAGTGGGCATCCCTGTCTTGTTCCCAATCTTAGGTGAAAAGCTTTCAGCTTCTCACTGTTAAGTATGATGTTGGCTGTGGGTTTGTCATATATGGCCTTTATTATGTAATTGCCCTCTCTACCCATTTTGTTGAGGGTTTTTATCATGAATGAATGTTGAATTTTGTCAAATGCTTTTTCAGCATCTATGGAGATGATCATGTGGTTTTTGTTCTTCTTTTTGTTGATGTGGTGGATGATGTTGATGGATTTTCGAATGTTGTACCATCCTTCCATCCCTGAGATGAACCCCACTTGATCATGGTGCATGATCCTCTTGATGTATTTTTGAATTCGGTTTGCTAATATTTTGTTGAGTATTTTTGCATCTGTGTTCATCAGAGATAGTGATCTGTAATTTTCTTTTTTGGTGAGGTCTTTGCCCGGTTTTGGTATTAGAGTGATGCTGGCTTCATAGAATGAGTTTGGAAGTATTCCCCCTCTTCTATTTTTTGGAAAACTTTAAGGAGAATGGGTCTTATATCTTCTCTGTATGTCTTGTAAAATTCAGAGGTGAATCCATCTGGCCTGAGGGTTTTGTTCTTGGGTAGTTTTTTGATTACCAATTCAATTTCATTGCTGGTAATTGGTCTGTTTAGGTTTTCTGTTTCTTGCTTGGTCAGTCTTGGAAGGTTGTATTTTTCTAAGAAGTTGTCCATTTCTTCTAGGTTTTCCAGTTTGTTAGCATGTAGATTTTCATAGTATTCTCTTATAATTCTTTGTATTTCTGTGGGGTCCGTTGTTATTTTTCCTTTCTCATTTCTGATTCTGTTTATGTGTGTAGATTCTCTTTTTCTCTTAATGAGTCTGGCTAGGGGTTTATCTATTTTGTTTATTTTTTCAAAGAACCAGCTCTTGGTTTCATCGATTTTTTTCTATTGTTTTATTCTTCTCAATTTTATTTCTTCTCTAATCTTTATTATGTCCATCCTTCTGGTGACTTTGGGCCTCATTTGTTCTTCTTTTTCCAGTTTCAACAATTGTGTCATTTGGGATTGTCAAAAACTGTTCATTTGGGATTGCTCTTCTTTCTTTAAATAGGCCTGGATTGCAATATAATTTCCTCTTAGAACTGCCTTTGCTGTGTCCCACAGAAATTGCGACTTTGTGTTGTTATTGTCATTTGTCTCCATATATTGTTTGATCTCTGTTTTAATTTGGTTGTTGATCCATTGATTATTTAGGAGAATGTTGTTAAGTCTCCATGTATTTGTGAGCCTTTTTGTTTTCATTGTACAATTTATTTCTAGTTTTATACCTTTGTGATCTGAGAAGTTGGTTGGTAGAATTTCAGTCTTTTTGAATATACTGAGGTTACTTTTGTGGCCTAGTATGTGGTCTATTCTGGAAAATGTTCCATGTGCACGTGAGAAAAATGTGTATCCTGCTGCTTTTGAGTGTAGGGTTCTGTAGATGTCTGTTAGGTCCATCTGTTGTAGTGTGTTGTTCAGTGCCTCTGTGTCTTTACTTATTTTCTGTCTGGTTGATCTGTCCTTTGGAGTGAGTGGTGTGTTGAAGTCTCCTAAAATGAATGTATTGCTTTCTATTTCCTCCTTTAATTCTGTTAGTATTTGTTTCACATATGTTGGTGCTCCTGTATTGGGTGCATAGATATTTATAATGGTTATATCTTCTTGTTGGACTGACCCCTTTATCATTATGTAATGTCCTTCTTTATCCGTTGCTAGTTTCTTTGTTTTGAAGTCTGTTTTGTCTGATACAAGTTCTGCAACATGTGCTTTTTTCTCCCTGTTGTTTGCATGAAATCTCTTTTTCCATCCCTTCACTTTTAGTCTGTGTATATTTTTGGGTTTGAGGTGAGTCTCTTGTAAGCAGCGTATAGGTGGATCTTGCTTTTTTATCCATTCTATTACTCTGTGTCTTTTGACTGGCGCATTCAGTCCATTTACATTTAGGGTTATTATCGATACATATGTACTTATTGCCATTGCAGGCTTTAGGTTTGTGGTTACCAAAGGTTCAAGGGTAGCTTCTTTACTACCTAACTGTCTAACCTAACTCTCTTATTAAGCTATTATAAACACAGTCTGATGATTCTTTATTTCTCTCCCTTCTTATTCTTCCTCCTCCATTCTTTATATGTTAGGTGTTTTATTCTGTACTCTTTTGTGTTTCCTTTGTTTTTGTGGATTGTTGGCTTTATTTTTTGCCTTTAGTTGGTATTTGGATGGTCTGCTTTCTTTGCTGAGATTTTTTTTTTCAGGATATAATTGGGAGTTTTATTTGCATCTACATTTTTTTTTTTTTTGCTATTAGTCTTTGCTGTGATTTTATTTTCTCTGGTGACATCTATTTAGCCTTAGGAGTGCTTCCATCTAGAGCAGTCCCTTTAAAGTATCCTGTAGTGGTGGTTTGTCGGTGGCAAATTCCCTCAACTTTTGCTTGTCTGGGAATTATTTAGTCCCTCCCTCAAATTTAAATGATAATTGTGCCGGATACAGTATACTTGGTTCAAGGTCCTTCTGTTTCATTGTTTTAAATATATCATGCCATTCTCTTCTGGCCTGTAAAGTTTCTGTTGAGAAGTCTGATGATAGCCTGATGGATTTTCCTTTGTTGTTGATCTTTTTTTTCTCTCTGGCTGCCTTTAATACTCTCTCCTTGTCTTTGATCTTTGCCATTTTAATTATTATATATCTTGGTTTTGTCCTCCTTGGGTCCCTTGTGTTGGGAGATCTGTGGGCTTCCATGGTCTGAGAAACTATTTCCTTCCCCAGCTTGGGCAAGTTTTTGGCAATTATTTCTTCAAAGACACTTTCTATCCCTATTTCTCTCTTCTTCTTCTGGTACCTCTATAATGTGAATATTGTTCCGTTTGGATTGGTCACACAGTTCTTTTAATATTCTTTCATTCCCAGAGATCCTTTTATCTCTCTGCCTCAGCTTCTCTGTACTCCTGTTCTCTGATTTCTATTCCATTAACCGTCGTTTGCACCTTGTCCAGTCTGCTCTTAAGCCCGTCAATTGATTTTTTCATTTCTGTTATCTCCCTCTGGACTTCATCCCTTAGCTCTTGCATATTTCTCTGTAGGTCCATCAGCATGGTTATGACTTTTATTTTGACTTTTTTTAATGAAGATTGTTTAAATCTATTCCACCAGGCCCTCTCTCTGGAGTTGTCTGAGTGATTTTGACTTGACCAGATTCTTCTGTCTTTTCATGGCGATAGAACTGGTCGCAGGCAGGTGGCACGTGTGTCAGCTGGGAGAACAAAGTCCCTTCCTGCTTGTTGTTCACTTTTCCCTTCTCCGCAGCCTGTGCCGGTTACCTGCACACCGGGAGGCAGTTTCTGGGATGCTACCCTGAGCTACCGTGGGCAGGCCACCCTCAGGCTGGCGTAGAGCACTGTGGGGGCGTGGTAGCCATGCCTGGTGCGTTTTGCTGAAAGAGTAGGCCCCTTCTCGCCTTCCGGACCTTGCTCCGGCTTCCGCAGCCTTTGCCAGTTACCTGCACACTGGGAAGCAGTCTCTGAGATAATCCCCTGAGCTGCCGTGGGCAGGGCCGCCCTCAGGCTAGCTTAGAGTAGTGTGGGGGTATGCAGCCTCGCTGGGTGCATTCTGCCGCAGGGCTGGCCCCCCTTTGTGCCTTCCAGACCTTGCTCTGGATTCTGCAGCCTGTCCCTGTTAGCTGTGTGCCCGCTGGGAGGAGATTCTGTGTGGTTGCCGTTGGCGGGGCTGTTCTCCGGCCGCTCTGCAGCTGTGGCAGGTCAGCCAGTCTGTTTGCAGCACCAGCCAGGGGGAACGAATGGCAGGCTGCTTATCACCATGAGGGGCATTGGGGCTGCTTCACCCGGCCGGGGGTTAGGAGGCCCGAAGCTCCCCGAGATTCCCAGCCTGCTGGACTAGTGTGCTGGGACAATTTTGTTTAGCTGTTGGGCCCTTGTCCCTTTAAGACTTCTAAAGAGCACCTGCTTTTCTTTTGTCCCAGGGGAGCCGGCTGTGGGGACCCGCTCGCGGTCTCCATTTTGGATTGTGCTCTTCCGTTTCTCTAATATCCAGTACACCATGCAATGTGTTTCTGTGCTCCCGGTGCAGATCACCAGGGCTGGTTATTTAGCAGTACTGTGCTTCCACTCCCTCCCCACTCTGATTCTTTTCTTCCCCCCCCCCCCCCCCCGGTGCACTGGGGTGGGGGAGTGCTCAGGTCCCACCGGGTCACAGCTTTGTATCTTACTTCCTTAGCGAAATGCTGAGTTCTCGCAGATGTAGATGTAGCCTGGCTGTTGTACTGTATCTTCTGGTCTCTCTTTTAGGAATAGTTGTATTTGTTCTATTTTCAAAAATATATATGGTTTTGGGAGGAGATTTCCGCCCCCCCTGCTCATGCTGCCATCTTAAGTCCCTCCCCCAGGATATGAGTATCATCTTATTTAATCTTTAAATGTCTTTGAAGTAGATGTTATCTTCCCTTTTTTATAGATGAGGAAACTAAGACTCAGCATTAGTAAGTCTTTTGCAAAGGTCATGCAGCCAGAAGTTGAAGAGCCATAATTCAAGCTCATGTCTGCCTGACTTCACAGTCAAATCTCTGCACTACAGTTCTCTGTCACCAAAGTTAACCACCAGCCTCAGAGGGGAACAGCATGTGCTGCGTATCTTATGTCTGTCTCCCAGGTCATTCCTAGCCTGTTCTGTGCCTTGAGTGGCTGCCCTGTATGGAATAACAAGTGGCTCTCCTGCCTTCTGGCTTCCTGTGGGCAGGAATGAGGAAAGAGGGTGAGGTCAGAGGATTGATTCTCTTCACTCCTTCCCTCCAGGGTTATCACAGGTTTGTTGTGAACCTCCACAAGAGTCATAGCTTCCAGAAGGGTGTCCTCACTGTTTCAAGGTTCTGTGACTGCTTCTGTCTCTGGATTCTTAAGGCCTAAGAGTGGTAACTGGCTTCTCCTTTGCTGTTTCTGGCCCTGGAGTTCCTTACCATTACTTTCAGTTTCTCTCCACCCAGCCCACATGTTGGTGGTCCATTTATTAAGCTCTCTTCAAATTGCCCAAGTTGAATTTGCTCTCTGTTTCCTGGCAGAACTGTGGTTGATTCAAGGTCCTACTTATTGTTGCAGTGTGAGCCCACCTGGCAGTCAGGGTCACTTTCACACAGACCTGAGGATAACACTAGCCATGGGGTGGCTTAGTTGTCATCATGGCCAGGTTGTGAATGGGGGAGAGAGAGAGGAACCTTTATCAGCTAGTTCCTTTTGGTGGCTGAGAATCCAAGGCACTTTTTTTCTGCAGAGGACACCACTGTCTATTAATAACTGGAGGTGACATTGCTGTCCGGGTGTCAAGGAACAGAAGTCAGCTCTTGGCTTCAACATCCCCATTGCCTGTCTTCACTAGGCAGTCAACTAGCAGATTTTTGCTGAGCGCCCATCATATGCCATGTGCTGTGCTGGATACTGGAGGTACAGTGGTGAGCCAGACAGAGAAACAGGCCTGCCCTCTTGCCTGAGGAGGGAGGTAGACATTAAATGAATACAAATAATTCAGTAAATTGCAAGCAGAAAATGTTTCAAGGAGAGTCCCAGGGCATTATTGGATGCTGTAATGGGAGATTCGTCTTGTCTGAGGGTCAGAGAAGGTGAAGTTCACTTTATAGGGGTGAAATTTACAGTAAGATATGAAGGATGAGTTAGATGTCATTAGAAGAGGGGGTGGAAAAGGTGGAGGGTGTTCCTGGCAGAGAAATAGCCCTCAGAACAGCTCTGAGATAGTTGAAGGAGTGCGTGAGTGATCAGGGACCAGAGAGGTCTGTTGGCACCAGTTGAGAGTGTGGACAGAGGCCTCATCATGTGGAGCCTAGTATCCATGCTACATAATGCAGACTCAGTCACAGGGCAGGCAACAGCTATATGAAAGCTCAGGGTTTTAGCAGGGGACTGACATCAGATTTGCCTTTGACTTTCAGTTCCTCTTGGGTTGCTGTGAGAAACAGGATTTAGAGGGGTCATAGAGGGCCAACGTGAGGGATGGCTGTGGCCTGAGTTGAGGGGTGTGAGTGGAGATAGGAGAAGTAGATGGATCCAGAATGTGTTTAGCAGGGGAATGGGGCTTAGTGGTGGTGCCTGTTCATTTCTGAATTATAAACACCAATCATAATCATTATTATCATCATCACTGCAGCCATTTTTGGAGTGCTTACTACATCCCAGCAATCATACCCATATTTTCTCATTTAATCTGCACAGTACCGTACCTCTGTGATTTTCTCCTTCTCAGTGGTATTGACTCCATTTGGTAGATAAGCTCACTGAGTATTTCCTATGGAAAGTGTCGGTTGCTGCCCCTCCCATACCTGGTTGTTTTTGGTCCTCCCACATACGGTTCCCGTGCCACAGGAGCCATTGTGAAAAAAAAAAACTGTGGCAAGTAGAGAGCCTTCTGAGCAAATCTGGAAGGGTGTGAATGAGCAGACCGAGGCTACAGCTCCCTGGCAGTGTTGGCGTGGTGCCCCCATCCTTGTTCTTCAGCCTCTGCCTTGCTGCCAAGTAATGCAGTAGCATTCACTGTATGCCTGGCCCAAAGTCTAATCAGCTTGTTTAGGGTTAACAGGCAATTCTTTTAAAAAGCGCATTACCATGGGACGGTTCAACAGCTCTCACATGGTAGATCATTTCTATAGTAGTTTGGAAAATTCAGTTTCCTCCAAATACCTAGATGAAAACGATGGCACCTAAGGGCATAAAAATTTTTCCGTTTCTAGTCTGTACTGTCTACTTAAATATCTTCATGGAATGTTAAAACAACATTCCTGAACTTAAAATACCAGCTCTCTGCATCACCCAGAATCCCTTTTGATTTTCAGTGGGAGCATCTACTCATTCTTATGTGAGGGTGATCAGGGAGAACCAGATGCTACTTTGTGTCCTGATTTTTTTCTCTGGAGACTCTTTCAGATATTGGCATTCTTCATTTACTTACTGGACCTAGAATATTGATTAGGTTCAGAGAGAGCAGATCTCTGCAGAGCTGGGTCATTTGGGAGTAGGGTTGGCCCCCAAATATGGCACCCTTTGTTTTTTTTTCTCCAGACTTTTAGCCTCTCTGGCTTCATTTCCAGCTCTGGTGAACAAACCACCAAACATGTTTGTTTGTTTGTTCTTCTGATTATACAGGCAGTGCATACTCATTGACCAAAGGCTACAGAAAGACCAATGTGTTTCTGCCTCCTCCAAATTGACAGAGCTCCACGCCCAGGCATCCAGCCTCTTCTCTAGTCACAGAAATGCTTGCTTCTTTTCTGTCAAAGACCCACCTTGCTGCCCAAGCCTTGTACTCTGCCCTATCTAACCTATATTGTCATGTCTCTCTCCTTATCCTCTTTCCCATCAGCTTTATATACCTTACATTTCTCTTAAAAAACTAAAATGGAAACCTCCCTTTGCCCCTTGCCTATCCAAACCAAATACCCTCATCTTTCTTGTCCCCTTCCTAGCTAGACTTTCAGAAAGAACTGTATACATTTATCCATGTATTTACCATTTTTGGCTTTTCTTTATTTTGTGTGGATCCATATTTCCATTTTTCTTCTTCCTGAAGGAGTTCCTTTAAGAATGTTACAGGTGGGTCTGCTGGTGATACATTCCTTAACCTTTGGTATGTCTAAAAAGTATTTTTGCCTTTGTTTTTGAATGACATTTTTGCTGAGTATAGAATTTTAGGTTTATAGTTTTTTCCTTTCAGCACTTTACAGATGTTATACTTCCTGCTTGCAGTGTTTCCAGTGAGAAATCTGCTGTCATCCTTATCTTTCTTCCTCTGTACATTATCTTTTTTTCCTCTGTTTGCTTTTAAGATTTTTTTCTTTGTCATTGGTTCTGATCAGTTTAATTATGATGTCTTGGTATAGTTCATTGAGCTTGGGGTTTGTTGAGCTTCTTGGATCCATGGATTTATAGTTTTCATCAAAGTTGTAAAGTTTTCAGTAATTGTTTCTTCACATACTTTTTCTGTCCTCCCCCTCCTGCCCTGCTTTCTTCTTTCTTTCAGATTCTCCAATCATCTGTACATTAGGCCACTTGAAGTTGTCTCACAGCTCTCTGATGCCCTTAATTTTTGGGAGTTCTTTTTTCATTGTGTATTTCATTTTGTATAGGTTCTATTGCTGTACTTTCAAGTTCATTACTCTTTTCTTTTGAAATGTCTAATCTGCTCTTAATCCCACCCAGTGCAGTTTTCATCTCAGACATTGTAGTTTTTGTTGCCAGAATAACAATTTGAGTCTTTTTAAAATTGAGATATAATTGACATACATTTTATCACTTTCAGGTGTACGACATAATGATTCCATATTTGTATATATTGTGAAATGATTACTACAGTAAGTCTAGTTAACATCCATCACCATACATAGTTACACAGTTTTTTTCATGGTGAGAACTTTTAAGGTGTACTCTTAGTGATTTTCAAATATACAATTCATTATGGCTAACTATAGTCACCATTCCGTACACTACATCCCCATGACTTTTTTATTTTTTAACTAGAAGTTCACCTTCACCCATTTTGCCCACTTCCCATGCATCACTCTGGCAATGACCAATCTGCTTTCTGTATCTATGAGCTTGTTACCCCCGCCCCCGATTCCATATGTAAGTGAGATTATATGTTATTTGTTTTTCTCTGTCTGACTTATTTCACTTAGCTTAATGCCCTCAAGGATAAGGTTTTCTTTTTTTTATGGCTGAGTAATTATCTGTCTATCTATCTATCTATCTATCTACCTACCTATCTATCTATCTATCCATCCATCCATCCCTATATATATACACACCACATTTTCTTTATGCCTTCTTCCATTGATGGACACTTAGGTTGCTTCCATGTCTTGGCTATTATAAACAATTCTGCAGTGAATATTGGAAGGCAGGTATCTTTTCAAATTAGTGTTTTTGTTTTGTTCAGATAAATACACAGAAGAGGAATTGCTGGGTCTTTTGGTAGCTCTATTTTAACTTTTTTAGGAACCTCTATAGTGTGGCTGCACTAATTTATATTCCCACCAACAGTGGACAAGGGTTCCCTTTTCTCTACATCCTCACCAGCACTTGTTATTTCTTATCTTTTTGCTAATAGCCATTCTAGTATGGGAGGTGGTATGTCCTTGTGGTTTTGGTTTGGGTCTTTTATATCTAATGTATCTATATCTATTTAGCTTTTGAACATATGTAATGCAGTTATAATTACTTTCCTAATATCCTCATCTAATAATGTTGATCTAATACATTTTTTTATTAAAGTATCATTGATAAACAATCTCATGTTGGTTTCAAATATACAACACAGTGGTTCAGCAGTTACCCATATTAAATCCTCACCTTCTCTAGTGCAGTCACTGTCTATCAATGTAGTAAGATGTTACAGAATCATTAACTATATTCTCCATGCTGTACTACCAACCCCGTGACCAACTTTTATTGTGATTGTGAATTATTGTGCCCCTTTTTTCCCTTCCCCTTCCCCCCCCATCCTCCCCAGTCCCTCCCCCTTGGTAACCACTAGTCTCTCCTTGGTGTCTATGAGTCTACTTCTATTTTGTTCCTTCTGTTTTGCTTTGTTTTTATACTCCACAAATAAGTAAAATCATTTGGTATTTGTCTTTTTCCACCTGGCTTATTTCACTGAGCATAATAGCCTCTAGATCCATTGTGTTGTTGCAAATGGGAGGATTTCTTTTCTTTTTATGGCTGAATAGTATTCCATTGTGCATACATACCATATCTTCTTTATCTGTTCATCTATTGATGGACACTTAGGTTGCTTCTGTATCTTGACTATTGCAAATAGTACAGTGATAAACATAGGGGTGCACATGTCTTTTTGAATTAGGGATTTGGTTTTCTTCGGGTAAATTCCTAGGAATGGAATTACTGGGTCAAATGGTATTTCTATTTTTAGTTTTTAGAGGAACCTCCGTATTGCTTTCCACATGGTTGTACCAATTTACATTCCCACCAACAGTATAGTAGGGTTCCTATTTCTCCATATGCTTGCCAGCATTTGTTATTCCTTGTCTTTTGGATAGTGGCCATCCTAACTGGTGTGAATAATTACTCTTTTAATATCCGCCTCTAATAATGTCTGTGCAAGTTCTGGGTCAGTTTTAATTGGTTGATTATTCTCCTCATTATAGGTCATTTTTTCTGCTTTTCTTTTTTGCATGTTTGGTAATCTTTGATTGGATGCCAGACATAAATTTCACCCTGTTGAGTGCCGAATATTTTTGTATTCATATACATCTTCTTGAGCTTTGTTCTGGAGTATAGTTATTTGAACATGGTTTGATCCTTGCTTTTTAAGTTTGCTGGTTGGGAGCAGAGCTGTATTTACTTTAGGGTTTATTGTGCCCCGCTATTGAGGTAAGTCCCTTTTGTGTACTCTCCCCAGGACCCTGTGAATTATGTTTTCCAGCCTAGATGGTGGAAACAGATACTATGCCCAGCTCTGTGTATGTTGTGTACTGTTGCCTATAATCCTTTTGGGTGGTTCTTTCCCTGGCTTCTGGTAGTTTACTCACATGCATATGCTGATCAGTATGCCCAAATAGGGCCCTTCTGCAGATCTCTGGGGTCTTCTCTCTGCAGCTCTCCCATCTCCAGTGTTCTGTCCTGCAAACTCTAGCTCTCTTGGACTCTGCGGACCTTCTGCTCCATCTCCTCAACTTGAGGAGTCTGCTCGGCTCAGCCTGGGTTCTCCCTTCCTGAGCAGTGGTGGGAAGTCCCTCAGGCGGTGTGCTAGAACGATTATAGGGCTCCCCTCATTTGCTTCCTGTGTCTCAGGGATCAGTGTTCTTCATTGCCTGATAGTCTCTTGAAACTGTTATTTCACATATTTGCCTGTTTTTTTTTTTTTTTGGTTGTTTCAGGAGGGATTGTAGATCCCATTCTTAGCCAGAGCAGAATTCCCCAAGAATGATTTTTGAAATGTTGAATGAACCTGCAGAGCTCTATGGGGATGTTTGAGAACTTATACAAATGTGCATGCCTTAGGAAGCTCCCAGACCCCTCTCCAACTCTGAAGTCAGTTGGTCACTCACACTCTGGTGACATGCTGTTGGCATGGCAGAGCTAATTGCACAGCTGGTGGCACCCCAGCCACAGGGCAGCTTGTCTCAGTGCAGCTAGCTTCACTTGTTTCCCCTGGTCAGTGCCTCACACAGAGTTTGGCAGCTGTTGTTGAGTTAATGAGAGTTGAAGGGCACAAGTCGCTTTTACAGGGGAGTGGAGATTGCTAAAGGACATACAAGACTGCCCAGGAAGGACTCTTCTCTTTCCTGAGTATTTTGCCCACGTGCTATATAGTGGCTCCAAAGTGGGAGGCAGGTCTCCCTCTGCTTCTCCCTGCTGCTGCCCCTTCCTTGCTGGACGTGCCTCCCGGCGCTCCCAAGGGCAGCAGGCCGGAGAGCAGAGTCCAGCAGTAGAGGCCCCCAGAGGAAGGAGCTGCTGCGGAGTGGGGCAGTATGGTGTAGCAACCCCCGAGGTGTCCCGTGGGGATGGTAAAGCCCATCTGGAGTAGTAGCCAGAAGACTTTGCTCCTAGACCTGGCACTGCTGCTTACTAGCTGTGTGCCATTTGGCATTCCTGAACCTCTCCGTGCCTCAGCTTGGTCATCTATTAAGTGGGATGATGACCCTTGTCACGCCCACCTCCCAGAGCTGTTACAATGTGTGCAAAGATGCTCTGTTGTAGTAGAATCTTCCATAAAGCCATCACACTTTTCTTGGATGTTCTCATAAAACAAATGAAATAGTCAAAATGTTTGTGTTCTATTTTCCCGATTGAATGTCTGTACTGGAATGTTTTTGCTTGTAATCTGTATTGCCTGCCAGCAGTGGCTTTTGCATGAAGTTATGTATTTGTCCACTTACTTATTTGGCATTCATTCATCTAGTGCCTCCTTGTGACCTTCGTGACCTGGGGAATGGAGGGTGGCTCTCTGACAGTTCAATGGGAAGGGTAATTTTTTCTCCATAGGGAAAATTTCATATTTGAGGAGACCTATACTTTTTTGGGTTTTATTTATTCTCAAGTCAAATGTGACTGTGAACATGCCGGCATGTTTTAGTTGCAGAGGAAAATGGTCACTTATGGTCAGAGGAGCAGCCTGCGCCCCCTCTCCAGGTGGGGGCTGTGCACATGAGTGAGGAGGAGCCTGCAGGTGGCCTAATGGGTGAGCCTCGGTCAGAAGAGGAGGCCCGTGCAGCGCTGGGGCTGGACGCTGATGGCGACCACATGGTGATGCTGTCTGTGATCCCTGGGGAAGCTGAGGACAAACTGAGCTCAGAGCCCAGCGGCGGCACCTGCAGGGCTGGAGGGCAGGAAGACTCGCGGTGCAATCTCCGAGAGAGCCTCTTCTCTCTGGACAGCGCTGGAGTGAGCTCCCCTGATAGAGAAGAAGAGTATTACACAGAGCCGGAAGTGGCGGAATCTGAGCCAGCCCCTGCAGAGGACTCCAATAACACGGAAAGTCTGAAATCCCCAAAGGTGAACTGTGAGGAGAGAAATGTGACGGGATTAGAAAATTTCACTCTGAGAATTTTAAATATTTCACAGGTAAGGAAAAATTATTTAGTACTTTTCTCCTTTTCAGCATGTTGATTTTACGATTTTATACACTATCAACTTTCAAATGGAGGATCATAATCTTTATCACGTTGTGAGTGGGATAGCATTTAATGGATGCATTGATGAAAGTGGATTTTGCTCTCTGTGATGTTTGTAAGGAAAGGAGGAGCTGTAACTGGTGTCGATTATGCTTATTTAGGCAGCTTAAACCTAGTTATCCATGGTATAATCCTGCCACCAAACCTCATGATAAGAATTTCAGTGGATAAATGGGTGCTTGGCATCAGACTCATAGCATTTTTCTTCTTCCAAATAAGGTATTTATTACCAAGGCAACTTAAAAAAATCTGAATTACTAATGTTGTAATTTAGCATTGTTTAGACTAGCAGTGCCCCTGGGAAGCATGTTATATTGATGAAAAGTTTCTTTCCTTCCAAGAGTGTTCACTGTGGAGTGAGAGCTCAGACAATTGTCCCAAACTCAGCCAAGCCTTTCAGCTAGTTGGATAAATGGTGCTTCCAAAGAGAATTCTGGGATAGTGATGAACAGTTTCTGTAGGATTAAGCCAGACAGCAGGACAAATTCAGCTGCTTGTGTAGAAGTCCTACTCTGAAAGCTGTGACTGCTTATTTTCAGTGAGGGTGCATGTGGTTTGTTGAGGGCATGTAGCCCTGCCAACTGCAGGGATCAGTGCTGGCCTCAGCTCTCCCCTTGGTGCCTGGTGAATGCTGTGTCTCAGTATTGCAGGACTGTTTCTGGTGTCACACCATCTGTCGTGTGACCATTTAAGCAACCTATTAGGGTGGTGGCAGGAATGGTGCACCTTTGAACTTTTGGCCAAATACATTGATCCAACTGCTTGGCATAGACTTGGAGCTGCTGAAGAGATAGTTCGGGCCTGGGATCATAGTGCTTTAGTAGTGCCCTTAGATTATGTGAGATGCACATTGCAAAGGTTAGGATATGGCCTGAACCCTGTGAGTACTTAGTATTTGAATTGATGAATTAATGAAAAATACTAAAATTGCTCCATTGTAGTATTAAGAAAGCTTAGAGGAAAGTTTATGACCTGCTATTTGACAGTACTTTTCTGCTGATTCGTGGATTCATACGGTTCAAAATCCAGAAGGTTCTTAAGGGATATACTAGAGTCTCCCTCTTGTCCCTGCCCACAGCACCTCTCCCCAGAGGCAGCAGTGTTTCCTGGGAATCCTTACAGAAAGAGGTGCATGTACATTTACTGCTGACTTTAACTCTTGTTTCTTTTACCACAGGACCTCATGGATTTTCTAAACCCAAATGGTAGTGACTGCACTCTAGTCCTGTTTTATACCCCTTGGTGCCGATTTTCTGCCAGTTTGGCCCCTCATTTTAATTCTCTGCCTCGGGCATTTCCAGTTCTTCGTTTTTTGGCATTGGATGCATCTCAGCACAGCAGGTATTTCCCATAGGGGAATTTCCATCTCATCCTCTGGGTGATGCCTGCAGTTATTTGGAAGTCATACTTAACTAGTTAAGTCATAAGCAGAGGAAGGAGGTGTGAGCTTTGAAAAGGGATTGAAGGAAGGGAAAGGCAAGTGTGAGTAATAGAGGTGGTCAGTCTCCCAAGGGAGTGGATGTAGGCACTTTTTGGAGGGTCCACAAGAAGAAAGACTGTTATTTGCATGGTGGAATTTAAAGGTGGCTCTGCCTGATGGCAGGGGAGGGGCCAGAGGACTTTTTGGCTTGACTGCATTAGCAGAATTGGTGTCACAAGTGGGATCCTGCACTATGAATTCACCTGCTGGTTAGGTCCCATTCCTGGCAGCAGCTTGGCACCCCATTCTATGTCCATTAGGAATTTCTTTCCTTTAATTTTTTTTCCTTCCTTTCTTCCTTCTTCCTCTTGCTTACACTTATTCCTGAACGCATGTTCCTTGGTAGACAGTCAATATAACCAATGTAATGAATTAATCCAGCCTTTTAAATGACATTTACCCTGGTTTTATATTTCTTTTATATTGTTCAGTGGGATTTTATCTTTCTTAAATGTTCAGTAAGTTAAAAACTTTGTTCAGATGTTATACATTTCCTGTAAGTGCTGTGCCTGTGCCTGGGTTATAAACTGTGTGCTCCCTTCCTCCTCCCCAATCAGATGCTCCTTAGCAGGTCACAAGGATGTGTGTGAATAAATTTGGCAAGTGTGAGAGATACTCAAGTTGGTAAAAATAAAGTTGAGTTAAAGTTTGTTAATTTGTTCTCCACTGATTTTCAGTGTGGGCAGTGTAACTGCCAATGTTTACCTAAAATTGTTTATGAAGAAACAGCCCAATAAATTAGTAATTCTTAGAGGGGCTTCAAGGAAGTACCTAGGTGGCCTGGCCCAATGGAACAGACTAATTGGCACGTCAGTCCAGGTCAGTGTCCAGCTTTAACCAGACCTTCCACTGCTCCCAAACCAGCTGGCTCCTAGCACCTGCTTGGTACTCTTTGGTTTGAGGCCTGGTACTAATCCCCTCACCCCTTATTCCCTACTTTCTTTTATCATCCACTTTGTTCATTCTTCATTTCCATGTATCTTTCTCACTGTCTGATGTGGTGCCTTAATTATGGAGAGTAGAGGGTACTTGTTCTTATTATAGGGCCTAGGGCATATGTTTTCCTACTATGTTAATATTTAAGTTACAGCATGTCTGTAAAAGAAAAAAGTCCTGATTAGCTAATATTACCATTTTACTAATGGGAAAAACTGAGGCTTAAAGATGTTAAATAATCTGCCCACAGGTCACAGAGCTGATTCAGTAGCAGAACTGAGCTTCAGCCTGGAGTGTTTTGACTCTGCAGCTTATACCACTACTCTGTATTATGTAAAGGTGAAATAGTGCTGCTCAGGCCATATTACTCCCAAATTGTCATGCCCTAATTGTGAGCTTCCTCTTGTGCTTGTTAGGTCAGAGAGTATGTGCACCAGCTCACCAAAGTCATTGCTTACCCTCAGTTGATCTTTTATGAGGGATGGAGGTGGGCATTCTGGAGAGTTTGAAATTTCTTCTGTCAGGTATATTGACACAGTGTGCTGTCCATGAATTAGAATTTTCTGGTCTGATCCATTTTGGCAGGTAGAAACTTAAATAGGAGAAAAATTGTGTCATGGGTAGTTCCACATATAATGGAAAGCAACTCAGCAGAACAGGAATGGCCCCAACTATGCCCTGTAAAGAGAGAGGTCAGAAACAACTACAAGCATATAGTTTGAATATCAGAAACTTCTGTAGGTCCCATGAAACTGATTCTTTTTCATTTATTTCCATTCATTCTGATACAGTTATTGTGTGAGCAAGCCCACTGTTAATTCAGGTTTTCTGACTGACTTCTTTCTCTTGTAGCCTTTCTACCAGGTTTGGCACTGTAGCTGTTCCTAACATCTTGTTATTTCAAGGAGCTAAACCAATGGCTAGATTTAATCATACAGACCGAACACTGGAAACGCTGAAAATCTTCATTTTTAACCAGACAGGTATGTTGGAATACTAGCCTATAGAAGACTTTTTATTGCTGGGGGTATATGCCCTCTGTAAGTTCTGATTTGCTGTTACCCTTAAGTGAAGGAGTCAAGCTTGGCTTTCAGATGTGAAACATCTTTTCTAATGAACTGTTAATGATCCTGTTAAATGTCTCTCAGTCAGTGGCAAGCTTAAGATGAAAAGGTAATTTTAATATGATTATAGATACCTTAAAAAAACAGTTTTGTTGAGATATAATTCACATACTATGCCCCAGTAGGTACATTTTTACATATTTTTTTTCATTTTTCATTTAAATATAATAGTTACACAAAAGTATGCATTAATCACTAGCGTACTGGGTGATGAATCTTCCCAAAGTGAACAACTTAGTTAACCAGATCCAGAAGGGAACATTATGAGCTCTGCTTCAGTACTACTGCTCTCGCCCACAAGGATAACCAGCATGCAGACTCCTAATGTCATAGACTAGTGTTAGCTGTTTTTGAGCTTTATATTAACGGAGACATACAATATGGATTCTTTTGTGTCTGGCTTAGTTCACTCACCATTGTTTGTGGGATTCATCTGCATTGCTGTGTATGGTTGCGTTTGTTCATTTTTGTTGCTGTATAGTGTTCCATTTATTGATCCATTTGCGGATGCTATTTTAATTCTTTAATATTTGCCAAAATGTATGGCCTTGTATTTATTCTGTAAAAGGTTTTTTTGAATTGAAGAATAGTCGATATATAATCTTATATTGGTTTCAAGTATACCATACAGTGGTTCAGTAGCTACTCACATTATTAAATCCTCGCTCCTGTTGGAGCAATTACTGTCTGTCAACATAGAAAGATGTCACAGAATCATTAGCTATATTCTCCATGCTGTACTACTATCCATGTGACCAACTTATATTATGATTGGGAATTTTTGTGCTGCTTTACCCCCCTCACCTTCCCTACCTCCCTACCCACCCGGCTGAACCCCTCCTCCCTGGTAACCACCAGTCATTTCTCAGTGGCCATAAGTTTACTGCTATTTTGTTCATTTTGTTTTGTTTTGTTTTGTTTTGTATTCCACAAATTAAGTAAAATCATTTTGTCTTTGAGAAAAAGAGGATATTTGTCTTTCCCTGTGTAGCTTATTTCACTTAGCATAATACCCTCTGGGTCCATCCATGTTGTCACAAATGGCAGAATTCCTCTCTTTTTTATGGCTGAATAATATTCCACTGTGTATACGTACTTCATCTTCTTTATCCACTCATCTATTGATGGTCACTTAGGTTGTTTCCGTATCTTGGCTATTGTAAATAATATGGTGATAAACATAGGAGTGCATATATTTTTTCCAATCAGGGATTTTGTTTTCTTGGGGTAAATTCCTAGAAGTTACTGGGTCATATGATATTTCTATTTTAAGTTTTGTGAGGAACCTCCATACTACTTTCAACAGTGGCTGCACCAATTTACATTCCCACTAACACTGTAGGAGGGCTCCCATTTCTCCACATCCTTGCCAACACTTGTGATTTCTTGTCTTTTGTATAGTAGGCATTCTGACTGGTATGAGGTGATACCTCATTGTGGTTTTGATTTGCAATTGATTTAGTGATGCGAAGCATCTTTTCATGTGCCTGTTTAAGCAGTGTATATTAAGAAATTCCCTCCATTGGAAAAGTTCATTCCTTAAAAGCCTGAATGCTGCAATCTGGAGCACCTCTCTTCTCCTGAAGTATCTTCACTGGAAATAAATACAAGTTTTGACATTACCTTCCATCTATATTAAGTTGCATGTAATTACTTATATCTAACATTAAGGAAGAAATTGCTGAGTTACCTCATAGGAATAAAAGGCTTATTGCCAGCGGGTTAGCTATTTCAAATCTTATACCAGACCCCTATTGTCATTCAGATTGATAGGGAGAGAGGGAGGCATTTTATTCAATGCTCTAAGAAAACCAGGAACACAATGAAAGCTAGAGTCACAGCATCTTTGTTCATCACGGATCCCAGTAGTGGTTAGTTGTTCTAACAATTCTTCCAGTAAATTATTTAAAAGCATTTGAACTTACATTATTTAATCTGTAAACAAGTTCTGTAGACTCTTGAAAGTAGCTTACTAGTAACTTGTTGAATTTTGGTCCCAAAAGAGAACAAAACACAAGTCTTACAATGCACTGACTTAAGACCCCTCTGCTAAGTTCACAGAAATCTAGTTTTAGCTTTGAACAGCTGAATGGATTCCTGTTCCTTTGATGTGGTGGGGAGAAAGGCCAAGTTACCAATTACACCGACAGGCAAGTGAAACCCATCCCAGATAGGCTAGTGGTGGTGTTTATTTTAAGACTACTTATCATTTTGCACACCATGCAAAACAGTTCAGAAAGATCTGTAGCAGGTGTGTTTTCTATCTGATTTGAAACCATTTATTTCTCTTTCAGGTATAGAAGCCATGAAAAATGTGGTGGTCACTCAAGCTGACCAAATAGGCCCGCTTCCCAGCACTTTGATTAAAAGTGTGGACTGGTTGCTTGTATTTTCCTTATTCTTTTTAATTAGTTTTGTTATGTATGCTACCATCCGAACTGAGAGTATTCGGTGGCTGATTCCAGGACAAGAGCCAGAACATGCAGAATAGTGGTAGACTGAAAGAAGGTGGAAAGAGGAACGTCAATCCTCCATTTCAGAAATTAGTGCTGCCGTTGCATATGTTTACTTCAGTGAAACACTGACTTACACTTTCTGTCACATTAAAAGAATCATGCATTTGTTGAACCATGGAATGTGTAAAAAAATTATAAACCGGTATTTTAACTAGTATTGTAATAAGCAAATGCAAAAATATTCAAAAGAATTTACCATTCTTGTTTTTACTGCTTAAACATAATCCAGTATTTTAAAGGAGTAAATCCAGTTTGAAATATGAAGATGTATTTGGGTTGGAGTAGTGAGTAGAATGATTATGTACTTAATATACAGAAGGTAGAAATGGGGTCTTAAGATTATATAGTTTTAGAAAACTCTTGATTCCTTATATATGTCTAAGAAGGTTGGTTTTCTGTTCCTTGCAATTTTTCTCTGTGTCTATAAGCAGGAAAGTGTTCTATTATGGGAAGAATAACTAGAATTGGTGTGACCTTACAAGGTGCAACTGATGGGAAAATGAAAGACTCAAGTACTTTGGTGTTCCTGATTTCTGATTTCACAGAAAGAATATGAAGGGGTCTAAGAAGTTGTTTCTGGTAAGGCAGATATTAGAAGTAAATGTTATCATAACTAAACCTTAATACCAATTCTGTGCTAAAGCATAACTTATATTTTAGTCATAGTTCTCTAGCCAACCTTGAAATGTCCTCAGCACTTTGCTAGGCTTAGTGAGAGCCAAAAAATATATAAATCACTGCTTTTTCCCACAAGTTGATTCTAGTGTAGTTGAGGACACACATAGAAAAGAGACAACATGTACTTATTCAAACGTTTTGAAAAGCTGTTTCTTAAAGATCCCTTAAATTAAAAAATAAGACAGACTACATAATGATAAATTATATATATATATTTTAAAGTTTGTAAAATTGTTTTTATTTTTCTTTAAAGAAGAAAAAATACAACATACAGAGAAACAGTCACAGGTATGAAAGGGATTTATATGGCTAACTTGTCAGCAAAATAATTAGGGATTAATCTCCCCTTTGGGATTTAGCTGTTTTGGTTCTGTGTATAAACATTAACTGAAATCAAAGTCGTTTCTCTGTTTCCTGCATAAACTATATTTGTAAAGCATACAACGAACATAATAAAAAGATGTCAAGAACAAACTCACCAATTTGAATATGCTAATCCTAACACTGAACATAATAAAGAGATGTAAAGAACAAACGTACCAACTTGACTATGCTAATCCTAACACCCTAACTGGTTTCTAAGGAAGTAGCGTGGACTGTGATGTCGTTCTGCAATTCTGGAGATGACATTTTTAGAGGAACCACCTACACAACGAAAACTGCAAAGGGCAGAAAAATGATTGTACACCAGGATGCACTGGTCTCCCCAGAGTTACAGCCTAGATTGGATGTAATCTACACAAACATTTTTTCAATGGTCAAGATGTTTTTCCTCTTTAAGCTTTTCAATGTAGTGGCCCAGCTTCACGGCTGTCCCCAGCTTAAGCCCCAGGTACTTTATCAGCATGTCGCTCTTGAGTAGTAGAAGAGCTTTTCCATCAATATTATGTTGTCTGAAGGGGTCGGCGAGGGGGCCTGATATCTCAGGATCTTTATGTTTCATAAACTGTATCTGTTCATCCACAGACCAGGTTGAAGGGTCCTTAGAGAAGCCTTGTTTCAGGACACTGGGATCAGGTACAGCTATATAACTTGGAGCTTGGACTGGCTGGGCTGCAGACACCACTGTGGGCTCTATGGGAGATGGGAAAAGGCTATCGGTGCTGTCGGCCCCTGGGCTGGGAAAGCAGGGCTGGGAAGAGGAGTCCTCTGATGGATCATCGAGGCCTTCACTCTCGCGAGCACACATCATACACTCCAATTCCCACTGGATTTCCTCCCGTTCCTCCCGCATCTTGTCCAGCGCCAAGGAGATGAACTCTGGATCCCGTTCACAGATCTCTTTTGACTGCAAAGATGGTTCAGCAACATTGCTACTGAAATCAGTTTCCTCCCTTCTTACCGGCGAGGTTGGAGTATAGCTTCCAGTGTCAGAAGACACATAGTAAGAGGCCTTTATCCTGTTTCCTCAATTTCATCAATCTGGAACGCTGGTACTTATAACACCTGTGTGAATATCGAAGTGACCTGCGATTTAGCCAAATTGATTTCACACAAAAACGCTTGATTTTGGAAAGCATGGTGTGAACATCATCAGCCTTCTTTTCCATGTTTTGAATGGCACCATAGATGACCTGGCAAAAATGAGCAAGGACGTCCAGAGTTGTTTTTACTTGTGCTTCCTTCTGTGATGTTTCAGAATGAACACTCTCCACATCGACTTCACTGGAGACGCCAGACATTTTGTGCAACAGGAGAAACTCCACTGCTTCTGAGTTGGGCCTAAATTCTTTTTAAACTTGCTGGAGGATTTATTTGTGAAACTGCTTGGTCACCTAGGACAGGCAAATGTTCTACTCCTTTTCGGACGTTAGTGACGGCCGCGTCGGTCTCCGAAGGGGGCGGGAGCTGGCTAGCTGTGTGGCCCGTTCCTCGAGCGACAACTGTGACCTGATAAATTACTTTTATACTGATTGTTTCCAGTGTTTTAGATAGAGTAATTCATTTCATAAGGTACCCTAAATTCAATGGAAATAGAATCTCAAATGAGTCTCCTCTCAAAGTGTTGTATCAGATAGGAGTTTACAATTTTATGTGTCATGTATGGACAGCTAGGGCTGGGGTAGTCACTGGCAGGAGGGAAGAATGGCTCAGAACAGTACTATTATTATTTCTGTTTTACAAATGAGCAAATTGAGGCATAGAGAGGTTAAGTACCTTGTCCAGATTACACACATTGTAAGTTAGTGAAGATGGGATTTGAGCCTTCTCATGTACATGTATGTAAGGAAAAAAAACTGTCTAGTAATTCCATCTCATAACATTTGAGTATTACTATGTGTGTGCCACGTACTGTTTTAAGTATCTACTTACTGTTTCATTTACTGGTACAGTGGTCCTGTGAGATGGCCACTATTATTAAATATCCTCATCTCATAGAAGAGCAAATGAGGCTGCAAATGACATGCTGTTGGTCTAACAGCTTCCAGTGGTGGGACCCAGCTTCAAACCTAAGCATGTCTCCAGAGTAGGCCTCTGTGTCAAGGCCGGGTGACCGTCCTATGCATTTCCCTCTAGTCTTTCTCCTGTATGTTTATAGTCATTATATAGCTATAATTCAGCACCTCCCGCTGTTTTTGCTTAACAAAGATAAGTATTTCACTGTTGTGAATTGTTTTCCTAACCATGGTTACATAAAAGGCTTCTGAGTAGAGTCAGCATTACTTACCTAAGTGTCTTCTTTTGCTGGATTTATGGTTGTATATATAGTCTCATTTCCTTGGGAGCAGATTTGCAGAGTGGGAGTTACCTTATCAAAGATAAAGGAATTTTCATGCCTGAGAAAAAGTACATGGGGTTCCCACAGCCCTGGAGGGGAGGTTCAAGTGTAGAGAGGGTCAGCTGGGAAGCGCTAGTGCTGAGGGAAAGGGAAATAGAAGGAGGAAGGAAGCAGTCCAAGACCCTCAGCCACCACAAGCCAAGCATGGTGTCTGTTGAGCACCCCACCCTGCACAAGGAACCAGTGCTGGTGCGGGTGGGGTGGGGGTGCTTGGGGTGGGGGTCTGGACAGGCACAGGACACAGGACTTCAGCTTCATGGAGGATAGCAAAGATCATCACAGGGCCAGCCACCAAGGACAGAAATGCGAACACTTCTGTCCACTACTTCTTGATGTCAGAGTCACCAAGGAAGACAACAGTCAAGCACTCACTGGAACATTCTTACACAGAAGAAACAGAGTAAATGAGCTCCAGTGGTGTGCAGCAGGCCCTCAAGGCTAGTGGGCACGCTGCAACAGCCAATGGCCTGTGAGTGCCCCTGTAGTGCCGCAGCAGAAGGACCTCTCCTCTCCTGTGGAATCTGAAATAGTGACAAGGTGTGGGGGGGGCGTGCCCCAGGGCCATTGACATACATGCTTAAGCAAAACAAAGGAGCACACACTGAGTCTGAAACAGGGAAGGATGTTCTCACACAAGGGGGTAAGCCTGGCACAGGCGGTGTGGCCTCCTTATATTTTGGTCAGGGAGTGTTCCAAGCCTAAGGCCCATCCTTACGTGGCTGAGTAGGGCTTGAAGAGACTGAGCAGGAGGCTGCCTTTCCCAACATTGTCCATTACAGAGGACACGCCTGGTAAATCTTTGCTAAGGGACTTAGATCCTACCACTTGGAGAGCTACATGTGAGGTAGGGCATTTACTGCCCCTATTGATGGACGTCAGTTGCCCGCCCTACCAGCATCCTGCTGCTGCCCCTTTCCAGACTAGAGCTGAGATCCCGCAGTTTCGTACAGGGGATTTAGAGAAGGAAAATGATGAGTGGTCTCTAGCTTGTTACCTCACACACTTCATTTTTCAGTTGTCACTGTCATAAGCAAGTTTGTAGAACATTTTTTTCATGATCATGTACACCCAATGTAAATATTGGAAATGCAACCTTCAATTCCACCCCTAGTCTCCGACCACGTGAGGCATCATGCAAAGGATAGCACAGTGTCTCACTGACTGCCTTGAGACCAGTGACATTTTTTTTTTTAGGAATGAAAGTAGAGTATTTATTTAGATGAAATGAAATGACAGCAAATTATACATTTTTAAAAGAGAGATTAATATCACAAACATCTGACATAATTCAGAAAAATAGCAATCTTATTAATTAGGCCTGGCATACCTCTACATGAGTTTTGCCCCTCTATTTTTGGGCTTCATATTCTTTGTCATACTTTTCATATGACAAGATTTTTTCATAGAAAGAATACAAGATTCTTCTCTACAACAGTTGATTAAATTTTTTTAATAATTAATTTTGGTATCATTAATCTACAATTACATGTGCAATATTATGGTGATTAAACTACCCCCTTCATCAGGTCCCCCCACCAACCCCATTACAGTCACTGTCCATCAGCATAGTGAGATGCTATAGAGTTACTACTTGTACAGCCCTCCCCGTGTCCCCCCAACATTATGTCTGCTAATCGTAATGCCCCCTTTTCCCCGTTATCCCTCCCTTCCCACCCATCCTCCCCAGTCCCTTTCCCTTTGGTAATTGTTAGTCTGTTCTTGGGTTCTGTGAGTCTGCTGCTGTTTTGTTCCTTTAGTTTTTTTCTTTGTTCTTATACTCCACATATGAGTGAAATCATTTGGTACTTGTCTTTTTCGGCTTGGCTTATTTCACTGAGCATAATACCCTCTAGTTCCATCCATGTTGTCACAAATGGTAGGATTTGTTTTCTTCTTATGGCTGAATAATATTGCATTGTGTATATGTACCACCTCTTCTTTATCCATTCATCTACTGATGGACACTTAGGTTGCTTCCACTTCTTGGCTATTGTAAATAGTGCTGCGATAAAAATAGGGGTGCATCTTTCTTTTTCAAATTGGGCTGCTGCATTTTTAGGGTAAATTCCTAGGAGTGGGATTCCTGGGTCAAATGGTATTTCTATTTTGAGGTTTTTGAGGAACCTCCATACTCCTTTCCACAATGGTTGAACTAATTTGCATTCCCACCAGCAGTGTAGGAGGGTTCCCTTTTCTCCACATCCTCGCCAACATTTGTTGTTGTTTGTGTTTTGGATGTTGGCCATCCTCACTGGTGTGAGGTGATATCTCATTGTGGTTTTGATCTGCATTTCTCTGATGATTAGCGATGTGGAGCATCTTTTCATGTGCCTGTTGGCCATCTGAATTTCTTCTTTGGAGAAGTGTCTATTCATGTCCTCTGCCCATTTAATTGGATTATTTGCTTTTTGTTTGTTGAGGTGCGTGAGTTCTTTATGTATTTTGGATGTCAACCCCTTATCGGATACGTCATTTATGAATATATTCTCCCATACTGTAGGGTGTCTTTTTGTTCTACTGATGGTGTCCTTTGCTGCACAGAAGCTTTTCAGCTTGATATAGTCCCACTTGCTCATTTTTGCTTTTGTTTCCCTTGCTTAGGGAGATATGTTCATGAAGAAGTCGCTCATGTTTATGTCCAAGAGATTTTTGCCTATGTTTTTTTCTAAGAGTTTTATGGTTTCATGACTTACATTCAGGTCTTTGATCCATTTTGACTTTACTTTTGTGTATGGGGTTAGAGAGTAGTCAAGTTTCATTCTCTTACATGTAGCTGTCCAGTTTTTCCAACACCAGCTGCTGAAGAGGCTGTCATCTCTCCCCATTGTATATCCAAGGCTCCTTTATCAAATATTAATTGACTGTAAATGTTTGGGTTAATGTTTGGATTTTCTACTCTGTTCCACTGGTCTGTGGGTCTGTTTTTGTGCCAATACCAAATTGTCTTGATTACTGTAGCTTTGTAGTAGAGCTTGAAGTCAGGGAGCGTAATTCCCTATTTTATTCCTCCTTCTCAGGATTGCTTTGGCTATTTGGGGTCTTTTGTGGTTCCATATGAATTTTAGAATTATTTGTTCCAGTTCATTGAAGAAAGCTGTTGGTATTTTGATAGGGATTGCATTGAATCTGTAGATTGCTTTAGGTAGTATAGCCATTTTGACAATATTTATTCTACCTAGCCAAGAGCATGGGATGCATTTCCATTTGTTAGTGTCCTCTTTAATTTCTCTTAGGAGTGTCTTGTAGTTTTCAGAGTACAGGTCTTTCACTTCCTTGGTTAGGTTTATTCCTAGGTATTTTATTCTTTTTGATGCAATTGTGTATGGGATTGTTTTTCTGATTTCTTTTTCTGTTAGTTCATCATTAGTGTATAGGAAAGCAACAGATTTCTGTGTGTTAATTTTGTATCCTGCAACTTTGCTGAATTCAGATATTAGTTCTAGTAGTTTTGGAGTGGAGTCTTTAGGGTTTTTTATGTACAATATCATGTACCAGTGACATTTGATTAGGCTCTCCACTGAGATTCCTTCCCTGAGTTTTTGTCAAGTGGGCAAAAATGAAGAAGTTGGGTTGGGCTGTAAGTCTCAATTTTAGGCTATTTTAAGGCAAAAAGGCTTTTTTCCCCCAAGTCCATCCATATGGGAAATAAAACCACCTGCTGGCAAGTGCTAAACTGAACTTAAATGGATGCTCATTCTTTTTTTTAATGCAAGTATTAATACACAATCTTGTGTTGGTTTCAAATGTACATCACGGTGGTACAACAGTCCCCCTGGTCAACTTATATTGTGATTGTGAATTATTCTGCCTGGACTCTCATTTTTAAAAAATATTAAAAAATATCCTCTGCAAAATCGGCTATATTACTAATTTGCTTAAACTATTTAGTAGGAAAAGATGATACAAGTGAATAGTTGACCCTTGAAAAAGGTGGAGGTTAAGAATGCTGAATACCCTCTTGAAAATCCACATAGAAATTTTTGACCCTCTGTTGACCCAAAACGTTACTGATAACAGCTGATTACTTAACACATAATTTGTATATATTGTATTCTTACAGTAGAGCAAGCTAGAGAAAAGAAAATGTTTTTTCAATGTCCAAATGTTCCTATATATTTATTGAAAAAAGCCCACGGGTAAGTCGGCCCAGGCACTTCAAAACTGTTTTTCAAGGGTCAACTGTATACTAAAAACCAGTGAACTGTACACTTTAAAGGTTGAGTTATACGGTATGTGATTTATATCTCAAAAAGAAAAAAGGGAGAAAAAAAAATATATATATATACACACTTTTCTCCAAAAAAAGGATATAAGAGAAAATCGAAATCTGCCCACATTATCTCTGGAGTGCCTGTGTGCCGCACCGTGCTGCTTGTTAGCACTATTCGCCAGTTTTTTCAGATTATCCTACGCAAGCAAAACCAGATGAGCCCGCTTGCCCGAGGCCTAGGCGGCTAGGTGAAGACAGCCCAGCGGCACCCTCCGCGAGTCTGCGGCAACCCGAGAGAAGCCCGGGGTGCCGCCGGCCGGCCCCTCTCCCTCGCCCAGGCCGGAAGCCCGGCACGCGGGGTGACTCGGAAGGAAGGGGTGCCGAGCGTGGGCTGGAAGCGCGCCGGCCGCCAAGGAAGCTCCTGGGGCCTTCCGGGGACGAGGTTGGCGGCGCGGCCTGGCCCGTGGCTGGGAGCTGCCCGCACGGCCCTCGGCTCCGGTCCGGCCCCGCGGGGAAGCGCCTGCGGCGGAGCGCAGCGGGCAGGCAGCGCGGCGGGCAGCCCTCCCGGCGGCGGCAATGGCGGCGGCGCTGGGGTCGCGGGGGCCGACGCGACTCCTGTTCGCGGCGCTGCGGCGCCGCGGCCCGGGCGTGGAGACCAGGGTGAGTGCCGAGGGCCCGCGGTGCGGGAGGAGGCCTTGTGGCCCCGGCTGAGGGGCCGGAGGGACCCAGGAGGCTCGGCCTTCGGGCTTCGCCAAGCCTGGGCCCCGGGCACCTGCCCGACGCGCTTGTCGGAGACCGGGCTTTCCGCAGCATCTGCGTTTGCCTTTCGCTTAAAAACCCCGTCGTAGTCTAGAAATTGGCAACCGGAAGACAAACGGGGACGAATTTTTAAAAAAGTAAATATGAAAAGTAGTTATAAAAATACTTGATGCTTAGGGTGACTTGATGTGACTAAAGGTGCACGGTGCTGGTAGGCTCTCTAGATTGTACGCTCGGTTAGAGCAGGACTGGCCCCGTCCCAGCGCGCTCGCTGTTAACCGGGTGCCCGGATGTTGAGTTAACCCATTTGTCTTGGAGTTAATTTTTTGAGGAATTAATAATAAATATGGTGACACATCATTCTTCCTCTTCCGAGGGGAGTTCCAAGTCAGTTTCTTTCGAGATTATTATATTGGATAAATTGAGGGACAATTTTAACACGCAGTACCACCTAGTGGGGAAATGTTGCATTAAACCCACCATTTCATTTTCTTAAGTTGTGTGTTGAGCTCATTTGGCAGTTTGAAATTCTTCAAAAGAAGAAATTAAAAATAGCCTGATGATGGAGTAAGATGAGCGCTCCGCTTCGCGCGAGTTGAGTACTTACCGCCACCCAGGCGTGTCCCAAGGCATCTCTCTACCCAAAATGTTGGTGACTAAGTAAAATCACCGGGTTTGGGAGGAATGCATAAACCGACAAGATTTGAGTGGTTGCCACGTGCTAGGTTCTTTGCTGGGTGGCTTTACATTAAAAATCTCTAAGCCTTTCAAAAAATCTTGGCAGGTAGATATTGTAACACCTGTGCTATAGACGTGAGCATACTGCATTTCAGAGTAGCTAAGTGATTTGTTTAGTATCCCACAGCTCAAAGTAACAAAGAAACATCTTGAATCAAGTTTACTCTTTGCAGACCTATGCATTTCCCTGTCCCTTCCCCCAGCTAACACTGAAAAAAATTAAACCCACCAAAAGGGTTTTGCCGAGGTTGTGGCTCAAAGGGGACCATTTGATAATGCAGATGGAGTGGCTGCATTTCAAGTCCCTGTTCCCGGTCAGTCCTCTGTGGTGAGCACAGAGTGCATACACTGGCTTCACTGTGGATGTGGATGACAGAGAAAGCAGAGGGAAATAGCTCAGTGTTGCATATACTCCAGGTGACTGCTGCCTTACCCACAGCATGCTTAATAGTTTTCTTTGCAGCAACTCAATGTGGACACAGATAATTCTGTTTCTTTAACAAAATACTGTGGGTTGACTTAAAATATTTAAGTGTTTAATAAGAATTTTGGTTTATTTCCTATAGTGGGTTTTTGTGGAAATTTTTCAGAACAGTCATTGTAAAACTAATGAATAGATGTTTTGGTTCTTAATAACAAGTGGTTTTCATAACGTGCCTTTAAATGTTTTTATTTAACTAAGGGGTGTTTTCATTTTTCTCTTTTGGTTGCTGTGGGTAGGGTAGCTGACCTAGCGAGGAAGAGGAACTACAGAATTGGTTCATTGGCCTCCTTTTTCCCTCTTCATAGAATAGGTTGTCCTAAAGCAAATTTATTTACTTTGTCCCTTAATTACACAATGCCAGCTATGAATGGTGTTAGAGTTTCTTAAGGAGGAGTGAGTTGAAGTTTGGAGTAGTTGGCGGATCCAGCTCAGTCCCCAGTTACCCTTTAATGAAGAGCCCTCACATTAGCTTAGTCTTTCTGGGTGACAGTCCTTCTCTCCGCCAAGCCTACATAACCCTGCAAATAGGTGAGGCAGGAGGTGTTGGTTGGCATTCAATGCCCAAGGAGAACAAAGCTCTTCTGACTTCTACTATGTATCCTTGTCTCTCTCTGACCATCATGTTTAGAGTTCTGTTAGATAAAAACCAAGTAGCATGGGAATTGTGGGCCTGTTAACCAACAGAGCCCTGGATTTGTGAGTTTCACTGCCAGGGTGCATAGGAACAAGGTGGGCAGGGCACACAAAAGTGCTGCGGCCTGAGCAGTGCTCTTGCTAGACTGTGGAGGGAGCTTATCTTACTGGTGCTCTGAGAAGACACTCCACTAAGGCAAGGGCTTTTCACCTGTAGTCCAGATGGTCTGTGGACCCCCAGAAGTTATTATACAGAACTCTGTGTGAATGTGCATTTGTTTTCCCCCCTCCAGAGGACTGGTTTGCATCAGTTCTGACAGGGGAGAGTGAACCCAAATGGTTACGACCTATGTGAATAAGCAGTGAGGGCTACTCAGCTAGTGTGGGACCATCCAAAGAGCAGTAGACAAGGACTTTACAGCCCTGAGTTCTAATCCTGACCCTGCCAATGGACTTGGAGGGCTTCCTTGGGTGGGTGTGATTACCTCAACTTCCTACATCCTGAAATTGGTAATGGTCATTAGGAAGATGGACGGTGGTAATAGAGACGCAGAATTGTGAAGTCTGAGGCAACGGTAAAGGGGGTGGTGGACAATATACCATTCAGGCAGCTTATTTTGTATAGCGCTAGCCTTGTTTATGTCTGCTTTTTGAGAATGAAGGAAACAAAGATGGTTAGAAATTGTTGCCCTTAATATTTTTTTCTACATCTCTACATAAGGTGAAGAGCTATAAGCTTATTAGAGATTAAACCTCTACATTTCAGATATTAAATGTGTTCTTCTCATAGACAGCAGATGCTCATTGGCTGACAGCAGAGGAGAGGAGCCAGGCTATGCTTGACCTTAAAGCAGCAGGATGGTCGGCATTACATGAGAGAGATGCCATCTACAAGGAGTTCTCCTTCAAAAATTTTAATCAGGTAATTATGACGTATTCTTGCTAGTTCCATGGTTTATTTTTGTCACCTTAGGCTGTAACTCGTTCTAATAGTACTGGTTGTCTGGTCCTATGTGGATTTAGGGTCCAGATCCTCCCTTAAGAATTCAGTGATGGTTACTCCATCCTTGTTCACAGCTGCCACCACCCAACTGGGTTGATTCTTGTTTCTAGAGGGCAGGGGTGGTTTTTATCATTTGGAAAATCAAATTCTGAAACTACTATTCCTTTGATTTGGTCTTGGTTAGAGTGCTTAGTTTCCTTTCAAAATGTAAATAACATTAAAAGAGAGTGTGAGCTTTTTATGTTTATCAGAAGAGAGCACGAGTAAACACGGTCGAGACACGTACACCTACTTGACTGATTTCCTGTACTTCTCTTGGACAGTTGTCAAGTTTTCTTCCTCCCTGTTGTTGTATTTCTGTCTCTAAATCATCTCCCAAGCTGAACTCTCTTCTCTGATTGGCTCATTTTCCCCAAGCCCAATAGCCAGCCCTTGAAGCTTTTCTTAAAAGCCGACCCCCCCTCGGAGACTTAGCCCTAACAAGGTGACTCCTCCATTAGGGCTCCGCCCTGTTCAGAGAGCCATCTCCCATGGCTTACCCTTCAGTTCTTACTTCCTTGCATTTATATAGGGTGATTGCTTTTGACTCTTTCCTGTTTGTTCAGTTAGTTTGGTAATCCTCTGGACAGATTTATTGTTTTTATTTATATTAGGTGTCAGCATCTAGAAGGCAGAGACCATGTTTGCTTAAATAACTATTGTATCAAACACAATTCTGAGTACAGACAGGCATTTGATAAATGTAGACATTGATTACAGTGTTTGCTAGTTTCTGGAAGGGTGTGTGAGGACCAGTTTTCCACCAGAAAGACTTTCAACATGTTTTCCTAGTAAATGCCATTGGCTCCACTGAGCCACATGCCCTATTCTGCTCTCCATCCATCTGGCTGCCAGCCTTCTGCTATGAGTCCCCAACTCCTGAGGAGACCTGGACCAAGCTGACTCCCTGTCCCCACGGCCCCATGTGCTCAGCAGCTCTTGTCAGGGGCTTAGCACTCTGTGGCTGGTGGCAGGGAATCCCATCGGTACAGTAAGCTTGTGCATAAGCTCTAGGTAGCATTTTCCAAGCTTATTAAAATTCTTACATGTGTACAGCCTGACTTCTTTAAGCCTGGGCTAATTTATTGGGCTTGAACATGTGGCTTAAAGTACCTGAAGAGTGTTGCCGCAGGCTCTGCCCACGAGTCGGTGGTCGTCCAGCCCCACTCTGCCCTTGTGCTTGCGGTGACTTTCAGAAACGGGAGGGAAGGGAAGCTGGGCAGAGCCTCCTTGATAAACTGTGACTTTATTCGTCAGGACATTTAATTAACTTAACCGTCTCCCCCCACCTTCACTCAGCTTTTAGGAGAAAGAGGCAGATGACAAGAAAATGAGCCAATGTCAGGGGCTGTATTCAGAGAGTTTTCCAGTCAGGCGCCTCTGACTTTTGTGTGTGCAGTGGCCTGGAGTGGCAGCTGATGTTGTGGTGACCCTTAGTGCCCCCCAGCCAAAGACCACCAGGAACGCACCGATAGTTGAACAATTTGAGCTTATCGCTTGTTGCTGCGAGGGAGAACACACACCATAGGGAACTCTGGGGCATCTCAGGAAGACTGTGTTAGAAAGATATATTATAGGATTTGGGCCTGTGTTAGTGATTTTGGAGAGTTTTTAAGGATCAGGGCTTTGCTCTGGACTGGATGCTGTCAGAAAATGAGTAATTCTACCATTCAATGTTTTAATAAATCTTACCTAGAGGGAGAACAGATTAAAGTGGGGCCAAAGCTGGCATTGGTAAAGAAGCAATTGTCACTCATTAGCTGGGAGAGGAGTGTATTTGGTATTTTTGCACTTTGGAAATGTTCATGTTTTGTCTGTATTCAGATATCATTACACAGTAGTCTTGCTTTTGCTGTAAAACACCACGGTCACAGAGTGGCCTTGCCTGATGTTGATGTTTGTGTGAACACCAAGGGCTCGGTGTGAGTGCCGGGCCAGCTCTTAGCAACACCAAGGTCATGCCGAGAGTCCCAGCCAACTCCCAGATGTCAGGGGCTGCTTTTCTCTATTTCACAACTGCTGTTAAGAGTGGTGACCCTCTAGCACTGAAAGAGCCTCACTTACCTTTCATTTAGGACAGAAAAGGTTTTGTTTTCTCTTACAAAACAATAATATAAAAAAACATTAAATAGGGTGGCATAAATTAAAATGTTACCGTTCCAACTATTTTCATTTCTCTTCTATTCATTTTTTTCTATTCCCTTCTAGTCTTCCCTTTCTAGGTATAGTTTCTTCATGATGTGGTCATTGTACCTGTGGTTATTAAAAAAATTTTTTTAATCAGTTTAATTTTATTGTAAAAGTAATTAAGCACCTTCTCTGTGCCAGGTACTATTCTAAGCTCATGCAGCTCCCTTTCTAGTGGAGAAGATAGACAACAAACAAATGACTACATAATATCATTTCACATAGTGATAAGTGCTGTGAAGAAGAATCAAACAGGATATTGGGGTGGAGAGCGATGGAGGGTGAATGCACTCTTTAAGGTGGAGTGCTCTCGAAAGGCCTCTCTTGGGAGGGGACACCTGAGGCCTGAATTGGGAAGGAGCTCAGCATGTCAAGACCCAAAGGAAGAGCATTCCAGGTGGAAAGAACAGCAAGTATGAAATTTCCAAAGCAGGAATGATCTTGGCAAGATTGAGGAAAAGCCGGAAGGCCAGTGCTCTGGAATGGACAGAGGAGCAGAAACCGGTAGGAGGTGATGCCGAAGAGGGTGGAGGGCCAGAGCACTGGAGCCCTGTCACTATGGCTAAGAGTGTGGATTTTGTGTGTGAAAGAAAGCTAAAGCAGAGAAGTGGATGATTTGGTTTATGTTCTGAAAAGATCTCCCTGGCTGTTGCGCTGTGACTAGGTGGTAGGAGGGCAAGAGTGAAGGCAGGCGGACTCGGGCGCCTTTGTGATGGGCTAGGTGAGAGACAACGGGAGGCGACGGAGGCGGCAGTGCAGTGGGAGAAATGTAGGGCTCCTCATATATTTTGAAGCTAGAACAATCAGGTCTTGCTGTGAGACTGGACATGGGGGAAGCAGAGGGTCATGGATGACCCCAAGGTCTCGATCAAGCTATAGGGGGAAGGGTGGGGCCACTGGTGTCATTTGCTGTGCTGGGAAAGATGGAGTGGAGGGCAGGGTCGGGAGTTAAGAATCCTGTTTTGGACTCGTCAGGTTTGAGATACTTATTAGTCACCCAAGTGGTGATTCCAGGTCGGCTGTTGGGTTTATGAGGTCAGGGCTAGGCTGGTATCAGTTTGAGAGCTGTCAGATAATTGTGGGAGCACAGCCCTGGACTGGCCAGAGAGGACAGGATAGAATGGGCAGGTGGAGGCGCAGAGCACCCAGTGTGTCCGTTGTCGTAGGAAAGAAGGCAGAGTGTATGGGTATAGATGCAGGTGGTCGCTACACTGGTCCTGGGAAGAAGAGGTAATTTTCTCTTCTGATTGTTCCCAATTTTTTTAGTGAGGTCATCCATTGAGAAGAAGTGGAGTGTGAGGGAGGAGTGCTGGAGAAAAGGGAAGATAGGAAAAAGAGTGAAATAACCATCTCGGAGACTGAGAAAGGGAACTAACAAGCGAAGTGTGGTCAGTTGCTGGGCAGCTCTCAGTATCCCTGGAGATTGATGGTCAGACATTTAAAGTGAAGATTTTGTGTATTTTGACTGGCCATGTTCAGCTGCTTGGATGTAGGCTCGCAGTATGTGCAGAGCTGGGCTTAACAAGGGCCGAACTCTTGCCAGTTGAGTGCGTGGGGAACCGAGGGGCAAGGGGAAAGGGCATGTGCAAGGACGGGGTTAAAATACCGGACTGGGGGCTCTGAGATGGCCAGGAGGGAAGTGCGGCTGCGGGAGAGTAGTAGCTGTGGGAGGGAGAAGAGGCGGAGTGCCAGGTGACACCATCTTTTGGGAGGGTACTTTGGTGATACGTAGCTACTTTTAAACTGCTCATATCCATTGCCCCAATCTAAAAATTAATCTTCCAGTATAGTCCTGCCTGTATGCAAAGTGGATATGCGATAATGTCCATCATAGTCCTGTTTTTGGCCCATACTGTTTTCTTGGGGACAGGCCTGTCCACGTGCACGTGCGAACCTTGGTGAGACCGCCTCCCGCGCCGGAGCCCCGTCCCTAGCCCCGCCCCTTGCACGGCCCCGCCCGCTGTGCTCTGCTCCAGGGCTCCCAGCAGCGTCTGTCTGGGCCTCAGCTCTGCAAACTGCAGAGAGCCGCCGTCAGAACTAACCTGCCCTGGCCCTTCGGAGATTTCATCCCACATTGGGTGTTAGCATATATTTAAAAGAATATTCGCTGAAAATATAGGTAAAAACTGTGTTATTCACTAGATAGGTTATGAACATTTTTCACTTCTTTATATAGTCTTTTCATTTTACTTACAATAAGTCTTCAGATTACACTAGGTTGGTGTTATAATTTTTAAATGGTTTGCTCATACAGAGTGTGTGAAAGTCTCTCACCAGTTTGCTTTAGAGTTCATTTCTTTTATTATTATAGAAAATGAACCATACATGCTAGAAACATTTTCAGTGACCCTGGCTGAAAAATCTATTTCTCAAAGCTCTGGGTTTTACTATAATAATAAATAATAAAATACATCTGGACTTTTTTTCTCTTAGAAATTTTATCCCAAGATAGGGTTATTTCCAAGTAGTTAGCGTTCATGTGATAGCTCAGATGGATACAAATACTAGAGATTATAAATGCAAACATCCCCGAGGGATTCTCGTAGCATAGGTAGTTGATGTGGCCATAGGCTTCTGTTGCTGTTAGCTCCCTGTCTCTCCATGGTGGACTGCAGTAGCCTGCAGGTCGCTGTGGCTTGGTGGACAGTGCAGTGTGATGGTGAGTCTCTGAGAAGTTCCAGGACTCGGAGGCAGGAAGTTTCCATGCTTGGAGTGGTTCTGGGACTCAGGCAGGGTGAGGTTGGCATTTGTAAAGGAGTTTTGTTTTCTTTCTGTTCATGTAGACATAAGGAGGGAGAGGTCTCTAAGTGACAAACTTATTCTTAGGTGTTTGGCAACTGTAGGGACTGTGCTTTGAAAGAACAGAATATGAGTTAGAAATGTGGGTGTGAGTGTCCCATAAAGATAAATTTTGTTATGCATTGTCATGTGTGGGGACAAGTGGGGAGCTTACAAACTCAGAGGAAACGTTAAGCTTTTGGAAGTGGGTGCAGAGTTGAGGCTTTGGAACCCAGGAAACAGCTACTCTAGATGCCAGCAGGTGGAGCCCTCAGGGCAGGAGCCCAGACTGGCCAGGCCGCAGCACCACCCCCTGGGAAGGCTGGCCCATTCTCTTGCTTCTGGATGCTGGGTCCACCCTTGCTCAGCATGGAAATAAGTTGAGTATCAGGGATAGGTAAGCAGTGGTGGTGGAGCACCTGACCTGGCTTGGTATCTTTTGGATGAATGAAGAATTCTGGGTGGAGGATATAAGGAGTTTCTAGTCAGTAAAAGAGAGCATTTTTGACTCAGGAGAAAGGGTCTGAGCTTTGAGAAAGAACTGTAATTCCCTGCATTTCTGGAGGAGCTCCTATACCTTGTCTGTGCTTTCTTAGGTGAGCCTGCCTGCAGGGCAAATATTTGATTTTGTTAGATTGAATCATATGAACTAGCTGATACTCAGACCTAAAAAGTAACACTTTTACCTGGTTCAGTCTAATAGCTTGTTGGAGTGTAGCATCTCTTTCAGGGCAAGGTTCAGGCTTTGTTTGTTCTTCATACTGTTCTTCACACTCATACAGCTGCCGTTAGAAGATTGTTGGAGCTGGCGTGGGGAGGGGGCCTTCTGAACAGCCTGCGCTGTGACGGTGGGGGTGGGCTTCTGTGCGTCCGGTGAGTTTGGCTTTGTAAAATGTGGCTGCCCCTGTGCCTGGAGCTCTGGCTGTAGAACAGTTGAAAGTTACTGTTGCTGACTTGCTTTATAAAAATGTTTTATTGAGGAATTTGATAATAGGCTTAGCGTTAACATTTTGAAACACTTAGCAGGAGTCAAAGGCTTGATGATACCAGAAGAAAGACAACTGCTAACGAAAATCTTAACAGTTCTCTGTGGAACATGGGTCTCAACAGCTGTCCCTGTGCATGAGTTAGTTGAGGTTTTATTTTTCATTATTGTGCACCAAAAATTGGCACACATCAAAGTTATGCCTCAGTAGTGTGGTGATGTAAGTGTCACATGTGAGCAGGCCTGAAAGCAGATACTCACTCTGCCTGTTGAAGGTAGGGAAGCACTCCCAGAAAGGATGTTCCTAAGGCTAGAAAGTATCTAAATTAGAAAGTGTCATTTTGCTTTTAACGTAGGCTAATGTCTGTGTGTCTGGGAGCCAGGTAAGTGGAAACTTGTGTGATCACCGCACACAGTAGCTTGACCTGACATGTGCTCACTGATGGGCTCTGTAAGCCATAGCTGACTAGAAACCTGAGAAAATGTCTATAATTGTCATTGGAGTGGAGTGTAGAGACGCATTTTAGCAACCTTCACCTAAAATTTGAGAATATAATAAAAATATCTGTGTAGTGTGCTCATGTTGGTGTTCCCTTTGGAGTTACTGCTGGAGTCCCAGGGAACCCTGAGCAGGACCGTGCCAGTGTCCTCAGGTGGTGGCCGGGACATCAGTGGCGATGTCCACCAGGGTAGGGAAATTAGAGCCTAAAATGTTATCATTTGGAGTCTTGCTTCTGCTGCTTATGTCGTACAGTAGGTTTAGACCCGATGTGTATTTGTAAAAACACATGTGATAGAGACAAGGGGAAATGTAAAACAGGTGTCAGAAATGCAAATATGGCGCCACACTGCAGTGTGAAAGTGCTGTGGTCATTACCCCGTCCTTTAATAAAAATGGACTTTTAACTGCATCATTTTTTCTTCGTCGCATGGTAAATCTGTTTACAGAACTTATCCTGAGTATTTTGTGAAAGTCAAACAGCCAAGAAATATAATTTCCTCAACAGTCTTTGTCTTGCCCTTTTTACAGATGGCGTAAAATCAGGTGCGTAAAAAATAAAAAGCAGTTTGAGCTGACGTGAAAGGTATTTCAGATTTATGCTTTGCAGATGATATTGGTATGATTAATGCATTCATTGCTTTTTTTTATTGCTTTTCACAGATAATGTACATGATGCATGGAAAATGTTGTGGGTTTAAATCTTTCCCAGGTTTAGACTGTGAATATCAACAGATGTTATCATCTAAGTACTATAATTATTATAAAATAAAAAATTTGTCATGAAATATATTGACATAAATTTCATTTATGTAAATTGCTTTCATTAGTATAAAAGTTTAGTGTAGCTGTTAGGGTTTGTACAGCACTTTAGATGAGATTAACTTGGTATATAATGTGGCCACAAATGGGTTGCTTTAAATTTAACTGACAAGAAAATAACACTCAAAAGTTAGGAAATTACAGAGGCATTTGTTTTCAGTCTGTGTTGCTGGTGCTGCTTAGATAGGTTTAATGTGAATTAATAACAATGGGCTGCTTGCTCAATAATCATGTAAAACAATTTAAAGGAGACCTTAAATAATACTTAAAGGTATTTTGATCTTGCTCTTTTGGAAGTCCTGTTCTGTTCCTGTTTTTCTTCAGTATGCCAGCCCATTGCTTTAATACAGCCATTATCAATAGTGTTCAGGTTTGCACAGCAAGAGTTTTGTCAATAGAGTTGGTGCATTAGGATTGTGACATAGAAACTGGCGTTCAGCTGTTCCAAAATATGGATATTGGGTGCCTGGTGGAGCAGCCTTATTAGCTGGTCAGCTCTCCCTAGCAGCCAGTACAATGGTGCACTCACGTTTCTCTGGTCGGGGCTGACCAGTTGCTTTCTGCCTTCAGGAGAGGGAGTTGGTGCCCCTGTGTGGACAGGTATCATTTGGAGTCTTGCTTCTGCTGCTTTTCTTCTTCCCTGGCTCTGAGCTTGTTCTGCTCTTTTTTCTGCATCCCTGTACACAGAACAAAGCAGTACATCCTCTCCCCTGTTTTGCAAATAACTTACCATCATTTTGCAGTTCTAGTTTAAGCTGGAATGGGCCATTTTAACCAATTCACTGAATTTTATAGAACATGGAAGCAGACTGAGGCCCTGGGAGTGTTTGTGGTCACACTAGATGATGTCACTGATAGTAGGTGCCAGACTTCCATTTTGACTCTGACAGCAGTGTTTTGGATGCTATTGTGATACAGCAAGGTGTTTTTATTTTTATCTTTGTTTGTCCAAGGAGGTATCTTTTTTCCCCGAAAACTACTTGTTTAATTATTTTTCTGCCTTAAATGGATTTGACAGTACTTCCCTGAGAAAAGGACTGTTCACCAGCTCCAACAAACAAAGCTGAACTTGTTAGGAGTAACCCATGTATTACTGTTGAGTAATCAGAGGTCATTTAATTGTATCGTTAAAGTCAATCCTATCAAAACAGCAAATGCTGCTAATGAATCTGTTTGCTCCTGTGCTCTCAGCTAGCAAGGCAGGATTGTGGCCTTGTGCTATATCATTTATCAAACTGACTTCAAATCCCCTTTCCTCGCCATTGCAGCCCTGGCTGTGGACATGCACCAGGTGCCTGGAGCAGACCCATTTAGGACAGGACTGGGAACCACATGGTCTCCCTATTCTGGGTCAGATAGCCTGGCTCTGTTGGGCTCAGTGAGCCTAGTAGGGTCCCTGTGCTGGCAACCACTGAGGGGCTGATATCCCAGGCACGGAAGAAGGAAGATGCAAAAGAAGTACATGATTCTGGTTCTGCCCAGAACAGTTCCCAGTTTTGTTGGGGAGGTGGCACATATGAATAACCAGATAGTTGGTTTTTTAAATTGCTGTTAATCAGGAACTAAAATATGAGGTACCAATAAGCTGAAGGAGGTGTATTCCAGGATAGCTGGAGAAGGAAAGTTTTGAATTGGTCCTCAAAGGTCTGATAGGTTGGCACAGGCACTCTGGAACACAATGTGGAGGATCCTCAGAAAATTAAAAATAGAACTACTGTATGATCCAGCAGTATTACTTCTGGGAATATATATGAAAGAAACAAGAACACTAACTTGAAAAGATGTCTGCACTCTTATGGTCACTGCAGTGTTATTTACAGTGGCCAAGACATGGAAACATCCTTGATGAGTGGATGGATAAAGAAGGATGGAATATCCAGCCGTAAAAAATGAGGAAATCTAACCATTTGCTACAACATGGATCGACCTTGAAGGCATTATGCCAAGTGAAATAAACAGAAGAGGACAAATACTGTATGATCTCAATGACCAGAATCTAAAACAAACTCAGAAAAAGGGATCAGCCTTTGTTTACCAGAGGCGGAGGGCGGGGGTGGGTTCAGTGGAGGGAGGTGTCAAAGGTACCCTAAGAAAGGTCTGACAGGTTTTTCTGAGGCAGGTAGCTAAGGGAGGGGGCAGCAGGTGGCATAGGTCAAGTACAGGGAGAAAGAAGGCACATCTTATTTGTGCTGTGTTAGGGAGATGAGGGCCCTACGCGTGGTTCAGTAAGCTGGGCTTAAGATTGGCAGGGAGGGTCCTTGAGTTGCTCTCTCCCTTGGATTAGCGTTTCCTTAGGTTTAGAGTATCTGAAGGCAAACTTTGTTCTTCTGTCTTTTCCCTCCAACTTTTTTGTTTCTCTCAGCAGTACCACCATCCTCTCAGTGCTTAGACCTGAAGCCTGAAGAATTATCTTGATGATCAGTCATCGGGAACTGCAGTCTTCCTCTACTGACTCTGCCAACATGGACACCGCCCCTCCGACACAAGGGTGTCCTGAGAGAGAACAACGGGGACGTTAGGGGAGGCCTAAGGGACCTCTAAGCTGATGCATTTTCTTTTCTTTCCTCTTTGTCCACTGAGGCATTTTATTTGCATGTATGTATTACATCCCTAGGAAAAGAATCCCAGGATTTCCCCTCCTGTGTTCTCTTCTTGCTTCTTTGTGGTCCATGATGCTGGCTGAGGTTGTCAGTACAATGAAACCAAACAGATGGATGGGAGCAAGTTATTCTGCCATTTTTCTAGATCTTTGAGTTGCCCATCAAATCTGGGGCCAAGAACTGTGCACCTGTTGAACCTGCCCATGAGGTTCACAATTTTCCCAGCTCTTTGATCACCAGTGATTCTAAATTTGCCAGTGTAACCACGTTTCATCATCACAGTTAGAAACTAGGTGACGACTTGGGAGCAATCTAGGAAGAACCTGGACTTGGCTTTGCGTTTGGGCATTCTTGGTGCTCTTGAGAGCACCAGTCAGGCCTTTTTTTTTTTTTTTTTTTTTTTTTAATAAGGTATAATTTATATCACCAGCCAGGACTTTTTTTTGCACCACTACGGCGGCACGTTAAGATTGTGGGGAGAAGACGGGGGGCAGGCGGGTGGTAATGGGAAGCCCGTGGGCTCTCACCAGACTTTCAAAGGGTCACCAGCAAAAAAAAAAAAAAAGAATGCTTAGTGAGGGAGGTGGGTGATGCGTTTTCTTAAAAAGACCGATCAGAGGACCTAGAGGATGGAATGGAGGTGGGAGAAGGCAAAAATCACATGGAGAGAATGGTAAGGGGGCTGTTGCATAAGTCCAAGTGAGGCATCGTAGCTTGGTGGACACAGCAGGAGATTGTGGACTGGGGCAGTGACGGGAAGCAGAGACGTGGAGATCTAAGAGCTGTATTTAGAAGATTACATGAGCAGCAACCAGTAGTACCATATATAACTTAGAGAAATGCAAATGTAAAGAAAAACCCCAAGTCGCTCTAACTATGGAAAAGTAGCGATGGGTGAGGAAGTAGATCAGGGGCTGTTAAGAGTGACTTCCAGATTCGAGACCTGAGGAACAGGTGGTCGGAAGTGACATTTACTGAGTTGGGGAAGTGTGGGAAAGGAACACGACTGAGGGTGCAGGGATCAAGATCTTTGGTTTGGACATTGTGAAATGTGAGACATACAGATTGCAACTTCAAGAAAGCAGCTTTATGTCCAAGTTAAGAATGCAGAATACAGCTCTGCGTTGTAGATAATTAGGGAGTCATAGGTGTGTATAGAAGAAAGGGTGATAGATGAGATTACTCAGGCAGAAGTTGTAGTGTAAGGAGTGAAGAGTCTTGTTTCAGAGCTCAGTCCATTTAGGGGTTGGATGGAAGAGGAGGAGATGGCAGAAGACAGATTTATTAGTGAACTAGGAAGAAAATCAGGCCAGTGTTATATCACAAAATCCAAAAGAAGATGAGGAGGGAGAAATAATTTCTGCTGAGACTCTAAGGTGAGTACCGACAGATGACCACTAAGAAGCTGGTGGTCATAGCAAGGATGATGTGGGTGAGGTGGGGCTGCAGGCCAGCCCGGAGAGGAAGTGGACTCATGTGCCTTATACAGATCTGGGTAGCCACAGCCATTAGTCTCTTGTTTTTTCTTCCATTGAGAATTCAGCCCTTGGGTTCTTTTTTATTGGTGGTGTTCTTTCAGCCTTGTTCTGGTATTGGATCTATGAACACTAGGGCTAGGCGGGATGAGGCGTCTGAGGCCTGGGGTGAAGTGCTTTGCCCACGTTGATGATGAATGAACCAGTGGCAGAATTCGCATGTGACTAAGTGCAGCTTAGACAGTGCAGCAGAGAAATGTGACTACTCACCAGGGTGAGTCCCTTTGTGTGTCTCCATCTAAGATTCAGGCACCTTGAGGGCAGAGACTTGGGTTGTGCTTGTGTACATTTCCCACAGTATCCAGCCCAGTGTTACCTAGGTGTATTTTTTAATGTTTGTTTTATTTAGATAGACCTCGGTGTATTTTGAATACATGCGGTCCCATGACTGGGTTCACGAGGTAGTCCTCGTCAGCTCCCTTAGCCCCATGGGAGCATCATATTTTTCATCTTTTTGGCTCCTACAGGTTCTTACCTAAAACCCTTTCTCACCAAGCCCGTTTCCTCTCCCTCATTTCCTTAATCTTAGACACAGATGGTCTTCACGGTGACCAGCTGAGGTGGCCGCTGAGTCGCTGTGGGTGACGGAGTGGTCTGTAGTGCCATGGCGCACTTCCCAGAGCAGCATTGGTTGTGCATTTGTTCTGTGTGCAGTTTTGAAGGATCAGAGAAGGAAACCGGCCACTTTGGCATCCTTAGTAAATTTCCTCCCATAATGAGAGACTGAGGTTGGCATTTACTATTTTGGCTTCACAGCTTCGGCCACCCACAACCACGTTTTGTGAATATTGGTGTCCTGAGGGCGGACGCCAAATCCTTCCAAGACACCGCCAAGTACCACCCCGGGAGACCGCCCCAGGCCTGTGTCCCTGCTGGTGATGAGGCCCTCACTTCTGTTTCAAGACAGTTCTTATAATCTCAGATCCTTTTTTTCCTTTTCTGTGACCACTGGTCCAGCACTCTTGGCTGATTTTTTAAAATCATAACTTGATGGCATTCTAGACAGAAAAGTTTACAAATTTATAGGAAACATTTTTTAGGAATTATTTTTAGAAAATTTGATGTAAAAATGTGGCTCTGAGATCCTTCTGTAAACACATAACTCTTTATGCTGCACTGTTTACCTGAAATGCAGCCAAATCAGTTTTCTCTGTGAATGTTTGGAGAGTCACAAAATATCTTATAACTAAAGAGTGAGTGTCTGCTAGGCATTAGTAGCTCATTGTTAGGTGACCTATGAGATAACAGGTTGTTTTATTGAAGTGTCCCAGCAGCCTTGCAAGGTTAGGTTAGTAACCACACCTGGCTTATGGCGGGAACAGGGATGTTCAGAAACCTGCTCAAACTTACAGAAGGAGCTGGCAACAGGCATCCTGCCCTGTGACCATAGCTCATCTTCTCTAACCCAAGTCTGTATTTTGAAGGGTTGTGGAATAATTCAGTATGTGTTTACAGTTCTGTTGGGGAATGCCTTAGACTTTTGAACGAACAGCTCTGATGTTCAAAATTGAGTCCATTTCTTTGTTCTGTTTAGGAAAGATGTCCATTTTGGAGGGCTTAAAGGAGGCTCGTGTTTTTGCATAGTTTGAGGAAAAGGGTAGCCAGCTACTGATAGGAATTTGACCTGTACATTGCTATACAGGGTTCCTCATGCCCTGCCCTGAAAGCATTAGTTTATAATACTTGGTTGATCAGTTATTTGTCTGAAGTTGCCTACAGATTGGAGGTCAACTTCTTTCTGGAGGGGGAGTCACTTTCAGATAGAAGATTTGCAAAGAGCAGCTAAAAACTTTACTTGGTAAGTCAGAATTCTGCATAGATAAACTTGTCCTGCACTTGAGAGACCCCAGCTTTCTGAGGCACTGTCCATACAGCTGTGGATACAGATGTGTAGAAGCGAAGGCTTTTGTAATTCTGGGTATCAAGTATCTTCTGCTGTGTGAGCCTGAGAACGAGTCTCTTCCGTCTTCTTCCTATTTGTTTAGAACTGCAAGCTTTCGATAGACAGGGTTCACATTTTTGGATTACTTATACCATACAAGAGATCAGCCCGGCCTCTCATTCCTGTGGGTATGACAGGATCCTGTTCATTTGTGTGGTATGTTTAGCTTGTTAATAGATACAACATTTTTTTTCCTGATTGCATAGTATGTTTTTTAATTTGGAAAACATAAAAATACAAAATCCTCCTGCCCACTTAAAAAACAATATGTATAAATTTGTATTTTGTGGGCATGTATGTATATGTGTATATTTGGGGTCACATTGTAGATGTTTTTTGCTCAGTTGCTTTTTTCACTTCATGTATGGTGAACATTTTTCCCCATCAGTAAAATATTTTAATTCATGATTTTTAATGATGGGATATATATGGTATCCGTGGAGCAGAAAAGCCATATTTAATTTAACCAGTACCTTTCTGCAGTAATTAACCATTTCACAGATGAGGCTTGTGAGTCTGCCTTTTTTATATGGTCCACATAAATGCTGTCAGTTGGTCACAAAAGTGTCAGGGAGTCCTAATAGGTTCTTTTTGCTAACAGTACTCAGACTCTTCATGCCCTTTGAGATCAGGCATAGATCCAGTTACTTGTTAAAAAAAGTAGATAGAAATCATTGCTTAGATAGAATCGATCTGTTGAAGCTAAAAAGTCAAGCCCTTCAAGTTACTTGAGAAGGTCAGAAGGAAAATGTTCCGTTATAGGGCTTTGTAGCTACCATTCTCAGAGCTTAAGTGTAGTGATGTTGGGAGTATTGTCATAGAAATGTTTTTCTTTTTGAGATTTTTTTTCAGATAAGACTTGCTTAATTCAGGAAGCGTTATTTCATAGGAAACTGAATCTTTGTAAATCCTCTATCACATTTCCACACTTGTTAGTTCTCTGGCAAATGATGGCTTTTAAATGGTTCAGGGAGGGTTGCTTAAAAGGAATCTAACCTTTTTTTATACATAACCGTCTTTTTACTTGTGAATTTAATAGGTAAGAGGAATGTGTGTTTTCTCATTATGTTTGTCTGTGGGTGATACTGCCGATACTAACTCAGATTGGTAATAACTTGTAATGAGTTTAAAAAAAATTTCACCTTATGATAATGTTCTGGGCGTGATGAATGACTCCAAGGAACTTCAAAAAAACCCAACAGTGATGTTGGCCAGGCGCTGGAGAGCTGCCTCTGCTTGGAGATCAGTAACCGTCGCAGCCTGGTCCGGTATGCTGGTGGTGTCTAGTCATGTTGTGTGCTTGGGAGCCATGAAATAATCTTCTTTTCAAGTCTTAGTGCATCATTTTTTCTGACATTGATCAAAGGTTGGAAAACTACTATTATACATGTAGCCAGGGTATTCATAACTGTCTTACATTCTTAATCTTTTGGCTGTTTGGTTGAAATATATCTGCGCCTCTTAAATATTGAAGGCATAATATCCTTTAACCTATAACTGCAGGCTTAAAATGAATTGTACATGAAATATTTAGTTGTGGACCACATCTTCAGCTTTTTACATGCCACAGTGGTCTTGTTTTTTTCCCCTCCCATTGTCTGATAGTGAGGTCATTTTCAGTCCTCTGAGAAATTCTATTCCCAGCCAGATGCGGCTCATATATTAAAAGTAGCACCTGTGGCTAATATCACAGCAGCTTACCATAAATTTACATGGTAACTAGGATTATATCTGTCAAGACTGTTAAAAAACATCTAGATTTAATTTGATTTCCAGTATTGTAGAAGCCATCCAACATTTTGCTTCATAACTATATTTTAAAAGTTAAAAATCACTCCATTGTTAAAGTTTTATAGCACTCCTAGTGCCCATTAAGTTGATTTGTTCAATGGAGGTCAGAGTAAAGCAACTTGGCTACATTAAGATCGGAAACCAAACCATTTGTGACAAATTTAGTCCTTTCGTGTGAATCTTCTCAACGTCTCTGCACTGATTGGATTCAGGTGTAGCTTATGTCAGTGGCATTTAACCTCAAAAGAATGAGCAATGTGATTGGGTCGTAGTAAATTATGGAGCATTTTGCCTTTGCTTGTTTAAACATAACTGTTGACTTTGTTGCCCATGCTTGACTGCTCCAGTGTCTGTCTATCAACGAGTAATTTGGTTTTAAAGACATCTTGGAAAATTGGGGTACCTGCCCTTGCCCCCTTTCCCTCCTTTATGTGATCCTTCCTAAATGGTTTTATTTCCCATTATCCTTTGAGTCATCTCCCACATGTTAGGATTTGCACACCTGCAGTTATGAAATTATTTTGGGGTGTCATTATATCATGTTGTTCACCAACTTTCCAGCATTTATGAATACAATAATGATTCGCTATAAATCAAAATAATTTACAAGGTACAGAGAATCTGCTCCTACAAATAAGAATTGAATGATTAATTTCTTTGGTGTCCTCCCATTTGAACATGGGTCATTAAAAATAAACTGGTAGCATTTCTTTAAGTTTGTGAAAGCTTGCTCACAGTCCAGAACTGAATTAAAGTACAAGTTCAACCTCTGAACATGGAGTATTTTAAGACATGTGAACAAATACCAGCCAGCTAAGAAATACACGATGTCTCTGTCATAATCAGTAGGTGTGATTGTCTTAGCAATAATCTTGCTCCCCCCTGGAAAAAATCATAAACGTTGGCACTGAGGGCAGAGCAGTGCGCAGCGCCTTAGCACGGGGCCCGTGCCCTGGAGGGCATGCTCATTTTAAGTTGGAACTCAGTGTGGAGGCACTCTCTGCTCTGTTGATCATCTTCCTGGAAGAACATTTATAAGCTTCTTCGAGCTTGAGCCTCACCAAGGAAGTGGAACAGTAGCCAAGGATAATTAAGCTGAAAGGTTGTGATGATGGAAAAAATGATTAGGACTGAGGCTAAAATTGTGTACATTTAGTGTGTTACCAGGTGTAATTAATCACTTAAGTGGTATAAGAAAATACATTCATGACCAATCTAGAACCTAGTTTTTGGGGTGAATCATGACATCTCTTCTGTATTTGTGCATCTAGGATAAATTTAGCTCCTAGGGGAACTTAGGGGTCCTCCTTGTGAAGCTGGATTGCTGTTGCAGTTTCTACTCGGACATCTGTGGAGAGGAGGGGTACAAGGTGGAGACGGATGTGCCCAGCACCAGTTTCTCACACAGCCTTTCTTGGTTGCTTCCTCCCCTACTTCTTTTACTTCTTACCAGGGCTTCATGGTTGGCTTTCTGCCCCCTCCCACCACACTGTGGTAAGCTCCCTGAGGGGCGGGGATTGCGTTCCAGGGTCTAGCGTCCAGGAAGGTGCTTGGTACAGAACAGCAGATTGACAAATGGGTATATCCTATCCTTTCAGCAGCTGACAGGAAGATTCTGAATCTTACAGATATATTAAGGGTTTCAGATCCTCTATGGAAAACAGAAAGATAAACTGACAACTGGTTTCGCTGCCCATGATTCCTTTTCTCCTCAGTCTCCCATTTTGTTTCTAAAGGTGTCAGTTGATGTTCTCAGGGAGACAGCAATCGTTAGAGTGCTGGCGGGGAGGCCACCTTGCCATGCAGCCACCTTCAAGACCCCCAGACAGAGCCTACAAAGGACTCAGGAGCTGTGTCTATCCAGCGGCCAAAGACACAACCTTAGAAGGCTGAGTTTTGAGAATAGAAATAAAGCTTATTTTAGAGGACCGGCTTGTTTTCACACAGAAGTATTATTTCCCTTCAGCTCAGAAATTAGTTAAATCCTAAAATATCATTGAATTGAAGTTCACAGTGCCAGCTTTTATCACTCATTAATGACATATTACCTTAAGTGGTTTACATATGGGAGAAATGGGGAAATAATTTAAAGCCAAATGGACCAATCTGATAACACTAAATATGTATAAAGTACTCATGAATGCACTGCCTTATAAGGCAGTATTTAGCTTGCTTCTTTCCTAAGTAACATCTCATGTTGAAAAATGAAAACTGTGGTTTTAGCTGCATTTTTATTTAGAATTTCATTTTAAGCCATGCAAAATACTATTATGTGATTGGTTTTTCAGATTACAGTATATGAATGAAGTATGTATTTCTTCTAATGAAATCCTCATTTGGCAAATTTTGGCTGTTCTATAGTAGTTGCTCTTGCATGAACAAATATATTCATTTAATATGAAAATTTTTCATTCATATCAACATTTTTAAAATACATGCATCTTTTCTTTCACTAAATTATTAAAAATAAGCTTTATTTAAAAAATAGGCAACTTTGTTATAATGAGACCTTGTTATAAATCTCATACTGTAATAGTCTGGGACTATAATTAAGAATGGGTTCTGCTGGCAAATGTTGGGAAGAGGCCAAGAAGAAAGTTACAATACGTTGCCTATTTACAAATTAACCATTACCTGCCAAAAGCACATCAGACCCACACAGCGGACATCCGCTAATCCAGTGGTTAGCCGTTCCGGGCTCTAATGCGCACTGTTTTACACGTTAACGGTTTTGAAGTTCCAGGCCAAAGCTGACCTTTCACATGTGCTCCGTTCACAGTAGGAATCTCCACTCACTGCTTCCTGTCAGAATGGATTATCGTGACACAGCCCAGGACTCACTTTGGCTGCAATTAAGTTTTTGATCAGAATTATTTTGTTCACAAACAATCACATTTGTTAAAATGTTACATCTGCCCTGAAAACCACTGGCAGCTTCTCAGTTTATCAGTGTGATGTGAGTATAATTCTTCATTTGTTTTTCATAGATTGGCAAACTATCTTATATATGTTACTTAATGTTTTTTTTTTTCTTTTGCTGGTTTCTGCCTTTCATTTCATTGGGTTTGGAAGGAAACTATATCTTGAAATTAGTAAGAATCCTCTTGTAGATTTTGAGAATTTGAATGGAATTGTTTTTGGTGCAGAACAAAATTATCCAGTTGAGCCAAGACTCAAATATTATTTCCAAAAATTGTTAGTGGTGGTTCTGTTTCTCACAAGAGGAAATGTTTTAGCCTTGTGAGTGTGGGGGTTCGAGGGTCTGATCCTTGGTCTGCAGTTCCTGGGGGGTGTGCCTGCGGTGTCCTGCCTTTCTGTGTTTGTTGCGCTGCACATCTCAGGATTCAGCGCTCTCGCCATTGACTTTGGATACCAGAAGTGAGACCAGCAGTGGCTTTATTAACCTCGCCTCTCGTGGTTCTTTGAGTGGCTTTTAAAAGTCATTTTCTCACTAAGAAATGTCAGCACAGATATCCTAAAGCTTTTTTGTTGACTAGCCACTTCTTGTCTATAATATGGGGAGGGTATCTCTCAGGGTCCTCGCCCTTTTTTGAGCCTCCGCCTTTGGAGAAGAGTGTTTACGCAGTAGGTCCGTGTTGGCTGGGATACTCTGAGAGCACAGGGTTAGAGTTTGGATTGGCGTTTAACAGAATGGAAGTTAACCTTTGACTTAATTTTGTATGAGAGTAGAGGTTGGAAGCTGGTGCTGAGGTGTAGTGTTGGGAGGTAGGGAAGGAATAGAGTTAGAAAGTTGTGACCTTCAGAGTGCTTGAATGCTGTTTGAAATTCAAGCATTAGGTTCAGAAATTTTCATTACTTTATTTATATATAAAAATATATATTATGCATATTTATGTATATGTTTATAATTATATATTATATAAATACATTTTAGATATAGCTATAGCCATATAATTAGAATGCTCTTAAAGCAATTTATTACTAGGTCTTAAAATACTGCATTAAAACCCTAACCATTTCCCATTTGTTTTGATGTGACCAATCTCGTTTACTGCTGACTCATAAAATTACAAGTGGCAAAAAAAAGATGTTACATCAAGAAAATTCTTTATTTAGCCGTATTTTTTAAGCTTTTTAATAATGTAGGGCCTACCTATTTCTGAGATCCAAAGGCTTTACTTAAAATGGAATAATATAAATGCTGGCTATGTTAATTTAACCTTAGTTTTTTCTGTTGTCAGATTGTGAGAAGATTTTTCTTAAATCCCTTTCTGTAAGTATGTTTTTGGTCTTAAGAAACGCCATATTTGGAATGTACCTGACCGTATTTACTGTTTAAAGAAGTACATTTAAGGAAAAGTACTGAGTAGTTCTGCATTCGAGAGAAAGCACAACCTGGGACCATCCAAAGACAGGCAGCGGGAGGTTTCTTCCTGCTGTCATTAGTTCAGTACTGCCCTGCCTTAGAAAATGGTGCACAAACAGAAGGTGGCCACAATTTCTGACTTTATTACAAGCTTATGTTAACGTAGTCATTGATTTTCTTACATCAGATTTTTGTTGTATTTTGAGATTCTGAAATTTTTAGAAGTTTGTGTTTGTAACCTGTTATGCCCATATAATATGTATAGGACATTTGCTGAGTCATAGGGACCTTCATCATCTTTGAAGGGGGTTTTCCAAGGTGGCCAAGAGAAAGAATGTTGCAGAGTGGCCCAGTTTTTGCCAAAAAACAGAGACTAAAGTCCTGTGCAGCATCCAACATGGGTTGATGCAGTCTCCAGGCCTGCAGCCTTCAAAGCCTGTAAAGAAGGCAACAGACGAAACAAAATAAGAAGGTTCAAACGTGTTCTTTCTGGAAAGGCCGAGACAGACATTTGTGACTTGGGGTCTGCTCTCACAATATATGAAACTGAAAGTTAAATTGGACACAAAACTACCTTAAAGTTTTACTGGAGCTTGTAAAAACACTTCTGAGGTCCCAAATAGGTCATTTATGCCAGACAGAGAACTCTAGATTCTTTCCTGACTGCTATGAAGAAACAAACCCTCAGTTCCTACACAATATGACTGCTGGCTTGGGGAGATCCCAGTCTCTGCTATGAGAAGAAGAATTTTTTTTTAATTACCAGGAACACAGCATTTATCTCTGTCTGCAGGTCATCAAGTCCCGTAGTAGGAGGGGCCCAACTGTCATTGGTCCGCCCTCTTCCGGCCACGATGGGAGGCCACGGCTGAGAGGCAGGAGTGACTATCCAAGCTGGCAACACTAGGCCTGTACCCCAACTACATTCTCCCTTCTCAGTCTGTGGACTTTCTCTATTGTAGGACTGTTCAGGCACTTTTCCCTAATATTCTGCATGGGCCCATTTAAAGTTAAAGCAGACCACCTCTTGTGTAAAGAAAATCAATTAAAAATTTTAGGGCATGCTTTTCTGAGGCTTGGGTCTTTGGGCCAGGTAACCAATTGCTGCAGTTCCTGCCAGTTCCAACCCCGCTGGTCTCGTGGAACATGGCTCTCTGGATTGTACCTTTCTTCCAGAACTGCCTCCAGGTTATTTCTGACCTCATTCCCATTCCCCATATTCACAGCTTAGCATATTTTTAATTTTATTATGACGCTGGATTTGCAACTGCTCTTAATTTTCAAGGTTACAGTGAAGAATACATCTCAGAACACCAGGGCAGGCCTGGTCCCCAAGTTTGCGCTGGGTGCTTGAGGAAGATTAGGCAGACCAAGAGGGTAATGGAAACTTGGATCTCATTATGATATTCTACCAGTATCATGATTTTGAAAACTTAAGACGCAGATCATTCCGAGCAGTACTCTCTTTTCTAAGCATTAAAGACAGTAATGCATAAAACTCTTTGGCATCCTGATTTCTCGGCCTTCTCACAACCTGGACAAATATGGGAGCTGAGCACAGAGGTTGGTTGGCATGCCCACAGTCATGTGTATGGGTGGCTGGAAGAAGTATTCGAGGATAGGAACTAGGATCCCAGAGATGTCTACTCCAGGATTTTTCCCCAGTGCACACAGCCTGCACGTTGGAGGGTTTGATGACAACGTCACTGCCATTTCAAGTTTGCTGGGTGGATTATTTGTTCTAACAGGCTCAATAGTCATGGTTTTGGCACAGCAGGTGGTTAATACCTGAACTAATTGGTTGCCTTTATACGTTGCTCGCTAAAGAGGACTCTTATCATATTTAATGTTTTTGCTGGGTACTGAAGAAAAGGATTTAAAAAAAGACTTATCATTTATTCCATAGACACCCCCCAGTTACACAGCCGCTCTTCTCATTTTGTGTCCCTGAAACTCCCAATGCTATTGGTAGAGAATTCAAAGAATATTTATGTTAAAGCCTAGCTTAAAAAGATACATTTGGTAGACATGTCTCTATTCTATGTGATTGAACTACTTGCATGAAATAGTTTCCGAAAGAGAAAATTGAGATTTTGCAGCTTCTAAAAATAAGTAAAGGAGACAATGGAGCCACATGGAAAATAAGTAGGATGTTTTAATGTTATAAGAAAGTTCAAAATACACAACAAATGAATATTATCATGACAGTTGTAGGGAAAAGGGAAAAAAATTTATAATAGTCTTTCTTTTTCTAAGCCTCTGTATTTATTTTTCTGTTGTAATTAAATTTCTTAAATAAAAATGATAGGAAACTCATTTCTACTTTAGTTAGCTTTTAGGTAAAAGAAATAAATGGAAAAAGTATCATCTGCCATCAGGGATCTGTTCTGAGCTCCCATGGAGGCTTTGGAGTCAAACATGCTTGAATTGGACTCCCAGGCCTTCTTTTTATAAGGGCATGTGACTTCTCCTCGTGAGACCTCAGCCCTTTTCTCTGTACAGTAGGACTGATCAGTCCGCTAGATGATGATGCGCTAGGATTATCAGCTGATATATTTTTTCTTGAACATTATTGTGTGTGTGAGGGTGCCAGCGATTGGTGCCCATTGTCTCCTTGTACCCACCTGGGACTCTCAGTCCAGCCAAGTCACGTGGCTTTCTTAAGATCTGGGTCCAGAGTACAGATTTTGAATCCCTAGACTAATACTATTTCCATTTTATTGTACTGCTTCTGATACAGTGTATGTGTTTTTACAATATTCTGTTTCTCTGCAAATCAAATAAAACTTTCAATGAATTAGCCACAGTCTACCCATTCCCCTATTGATGGACATTTAGATTCTTTCTGATGTTGTTACTGTTAGTTCTGTAACAAGCATCCTTGAGTCTCCTTGTCTAAGTTATAAGAGTTTCCTTTGGGTATAGATCTAACAGTGGATTGCTGGGTTAACTCTTTGATATACAGGATAATAAAAAATGAAGGTCCAGGATTTTGAGAAGGTCAGGGCTTGGGGACAGTCACATTGTAGCCCAGTGACAAGGCTCTCTGTCAGCAGAGGACCCCTATCCACGCATGAGGCCAGAATAATCCATGGTGACCTAAGCCCTCATGACTTCAGAGCAACGTGAGCTGATTTTGAAGTGGTTCTGGAAATCTGGGAAGGTATATGTAAGGTGCAAAGATCATGGAAACATGACTTAGCAAGTGGGGCCTCAGTCCAGTCAGGGCTTTAGAGCAAAAAAACCCCACTTTTCACCAGAATTCACTGTTGATGGCACTAACTCGGAATGTCACCAATAATAGTGCAGATTTGTAGTCTAATACCTTAAGTTTTTGCAAATGTGCACAGTGTTAAATTGAAACCCGAGTTACTGAACATCTATTGTTTGAGAAAGGATATCTGAAATGATATTTTCTCTTAATCCCACAACTCAGAAGATTCCAGGTTGTGACAGAAATGTAACTACTTGCTGCTGCATTCCTGTACATGTCCCTGTGAGACCGAAAGCTGGTGCTGGTCGTGTGCATTCTGGGGCTGGTAGAATTGAGTTAGGGTACGGTGTGGACTTCAGTGGAGTTGGGATGGGGATGGGCATGCCTAGTCTCTACCAGTCCTGTCTCATTCAGTTGTGTTTTGATAATCTCCTTGCTTTCAGTGGAGGAATCCTATTTTACACTGGTCTTTATGGGCAAAGATAATTACATATGTTTGTTTGGGTAAGCAAATCAATAAACTTGTAATAAAATGTATCAGACCATTTCTTTGGCAGGACTGACCAGAACAGCTTGTGGAGCAGAGCTGTTTCCGATGGTGCATGAAAAGCTTGAAAATTCTCAGTAATAGCAGAAAGCAGTATTTGAAACTACTCTTAAACAATTGTTTGTTTTCCTCTTCCCCAACCAAGTTTATAAAAATTTGGTCAGACAGACGTTTTATTTTGATTTAAAATATTTTCAGGGAATTGTTATCTGCCGAATGCACATGTGTTCCTGCCCATTTTCTTTCACGATTGAAACTTTAAACCCTTCCCTTAAGTCCCCCTAAAAACCTCCCCCTGCCCAGTAAGGTTTGCATATGTGAGGAAGGTGAAAGGATTTGGGCCCCGGAGAAACCTCAGAATTTGAAATGGGCCTGTGTGGTTGTGTACCAGGAACGCCATGGTTAGTACCATGTGGGCTCTTTGTCTTTCTCTTCTACCAGGATTCCTCACCCCCAAAAGACGTTGGTTAATTTGGGTGTTTCAGTTTGGTTAATCAGATCATGAGTGGCTGTGAGCATGGCAAGAGGCAGGATTGAAGCATTTATAAAAATTTGGCTCATAGTAAGCCCCATAATTTGTTTTAAAGAATTACCTCTTCAGTGACATTTTAAAAAACCCCAAAAGATTGTGGTTTATAACACCACACCTGGTCCAGATTGTACTGGATGAATCCATATTTGCTTCGCTGTAAATGATTTTGAGGGTGGAATTCTTGTATTGTTTTCTGTCTTGTAAGCCCTTGACATTGTGCTGGTACCTGTGTGTGCACAAACCTCCTGACATGGGAAAGGCCAGCTCAGCTTCCCACTGAAATGCAGGTTGGCTGCATTTATGCTGCATGTTCCTAGAATGAGGAAATGATATGACAATAAACAGAAATGCCCTTGCTGAAGAGAGAAGGGAAGCTGGTGTTTATCTGGTCAGGTGGTTTAGATTAGCCATGATGCGGCTCTGTATTATGTTACTTTAAATCATTGTGTCCCAACAGGACATAAATTATGAAGATTGTTACAGTATGTTTCATCCTATGTAAGATCAACAAATTGGAATAATTTTTTTTATAGGAAAATCACAGTGCTTTTGGCAAGGCTATTGAAGCCTTTAATTTGACTTGAGTATTTCTCAAATATTATTGCCTAATACATAAAGTATGATTTGCATAAGGTATGAAACAATAAACTTAAAAACAAAAGGGAAGAGTTTCTCTCTAGCAACTGCATCAAGTGGCGGAGCACTCCCACTCCATCAGTATCTATTTGCTTCCTTTGTCCCAGAGTTTTAGAGCCAGTTGGGCTCTTTCCTCTGCTGGGATTGTAAATGAGCCACGCAGATCTTGGAGCAGATGTGTGTGTGTTGTCTGCCTGTCAGCCCTCACCTGCGCAGAGAAGGGGATGCGTGTGGTGGAGCTGAATGCGAGTCTGCTTTAAGGAGGAGAAACAAACTTTCCTGTTTATACAAGTACGTTCAGGAAAACAAACCATTTTTTTCTTTTTTTCAGGCTATTGTGAATTATTTAAAAAAAAAAACAACCCAAACCCAAAAAACCCTACTGATCAACAGCTGAAGTTAAGGTAATTTATATTGGAATATTGCAGAAAGAATTGACGCAAGTAAGCATTTATTGTTTTAAGTGTTTCCTATATTCATGACTGTTTTCTGAGTTATTAGCCTTACTTGTGAATTTTTAACACAGAGACATTTTTTTCATTTGTGTTCAAGATGCAGCTAAGCTTTTTTGGCCACACAGAGCACGTTTTCTCGATTTAAAAAGATGACACAAAATTACTTTGTGTAGAATTCAAGCAAACTGGAACCTTTTCAGTCTTCCACAGCAGCATGTTTTCTGTGCCCTCATACTCACAATGAAGTTAAGAAGTAAGTAGAAGTTCTGATTTACAGAGACTAGGAGAGGTGAGAGAGGTTAGGATTTGCTCAAGGCCAAGGAATGAGAGAGCTGGGGTCAGAACTTACTGGGATGTGCTGACACCATCCACCCGACCTTGTGAATCTTTTGATACCAAAAACAGAGTGCTAAGCTTTGCTCTGTGTGCCTCAAGCCCTGAGATATTTCTTTAATTCTTTAGTAATACTGTTTAAAACACAGAAGAAGAAAGTCCCTAGTTTCAGTCTACAGTGGTGGGAATAGATCTCCGCTTAAGCCCCATCATAACAGGCCGAGGATAAATTCTGAATATATTTGTGGTTTGCTTCAGCTCATTGTCTGAAGACTGACAAGTTCGGGGCCTTTCTAAGTTCACAACCTCTGTGTGTACTTTGAAACAAATAAATACAGACGACTTATGAGATGGTCTCTTTCCTCACTGGGCTTCCTCTGGATTGGCACCATTTTCTGAGAAGTGGGTCTGGCAGGCGCTTTCCTTCCAGTAATGCCCTGCAGCCGTCTATCACTGGAGGTCCTCTGCGGAACTGTCAGGATGTCTGATTGGGCTCGAATATTTGGGTGATGTGTTTTTCTTACAGAAAATATTGGCAAATGTTCCTGAAACTGTACAAAGACCCTTAAAAGGAGAATTGTTCCCATTTAAAAGTAGGTAACAGAAAGGATAAGTGTGAAGTCACTGATATTGTACAGATCTTTTTGCGCCATCGGATATTTTGTGATGTGAAGTGCAATGAGACTGTGTCTTACAAAATGTGTACTGCTTGTAGAAAATGTATTTACTGTATCATTAAGCCAAATTAAGTATTGCTTTGCTTCTTTAAAATATTTTTTGAGTGCCCCCCTGCCCCTTCCCCATGGTGGGGGAGGGGGCGTTCTTTCTGCCCTGAGCCCTTGTTGTCTTCCTCTCCCTTTCATCGTTGCAGGATACTGACTGACAGTTTAACATGCCCCTGTTTGAGCAGATGTCTTCCTGCCTTTTCTCTCTTTTAAAAATTAGGTGCATATAGGTTCTTTTATTACAATAATCGGGCAAGACAGTTTTATGTCAGATATAAACTGGAATTATATAATATAAATAGTGATTGTATTTCTTAAAAGGAACTACTTGATTATAAAGAAAAGGTAGGGAGTAGACTAGTATTTTGCATATTACTCAATTTTTAAAATATTTGGCTAGATACTCCATCTATTTTAGTGTTTTGATGCATTAAGTTGAAGGTTAGGGATAGTTTTTAGATAAATTTGAATTTTTATAAATTCTGTAATGGTAAGACCAGGGAGCATAAATTCTAATTCTTAAAGTGTTGCTAAAACAGAGCAACAAACTTTGATAGTCTTTGCAGTTTACCTCTCACCTCAGAAGATTCCTGAAAGCTTACAAATATGGATGAAAGCAGGTTAGGAAAGAAAGCCTCCAGCAGGACTTTCCTGACGCAGCTGATTGGCATTAATGAGCAGCCCCAGAGAACATGAGTCAGAAGTTATTTTGACGTTAGGGAACTCCGGGAAAAATGGCTTCCTTGGTGGATTCCTCTTGGGGTGATTTTGAAGCCAGTGTTTGAGTCTGCTTAGGGGAAAAGGATGGATGGAAAACTAGTGGAATGTGCAGATTCCAGAAAAGCAACACTGAAGCCCTGTGAGAAATTCTAGAAGGAGCTAACCAGACTGAGCTGTCAGTCTGCCCAAGAGTAGCTGCTGATAAGGAGAAGGTCATTTAAACTTACGTGCAGAAAAATTCGGAAACAAGTAGTGTCTTTTCAGGGAAGAGATGTTTTCAGCTTCTGATCATCGCGGCCAGAGTGCCTCTTTGGCACACATCAGCTCTGTGAAACCTGTCTAGTTAGGGAACTTTCACTGAAAATGGAACAGAAACAAAGGGCTCGTAGGTAAAATTACGTGTGGAGATGTTTATGTTGGGTAAGCTCTGCTGTCTGGAGAAGAGTGGATTTATCCTAATAGACCTCCAGCAAAGAGTAGTCTTCCTTGCCTGGGAATTCAGGGGGAATTTACTAAAGTAATTACAAGTCCTAATTCTGTAAAGGCAAACTGTTTTTCTCCTTGGCTTTTCATTTCATAGTATATATTGAAGGTGGTACAATGCAATTAGCTGAAAGAGTGGCCTTATTTTTCCAAATGGCTATTTAGAATATTATGGTAATTGCCCCAAATGGTGACTTAAGAACTTTTTTTAAAGGCTCTAAATGTTATGGTTCTGTGAGTACAACTTTTGAAGGTCATGTTTAGAAACAAGTGTGCTCTTTCTCAGGCTGTGCACTTACCACTAGACGCAGGGGCACTAATTCATCCTAGGGTACAGTAGAGCAGGCTGCTCTTTCAGTAGCTTGTCAAATTGTCTCAAGTGCCTGGGGAAGCCCATTTTAATTTCAGAGTTGGATATTCTTGGCCTGTGTTATGGAAATGTTGCGCTCTGCAGTGGATCAAGTAGAAGGCAAGTGGATTAGTGGCCGGGGATTGCTTGGGGTTGTGTCTGCCCCCAGCCATACATACTGGACTGCTTAGGGCAGGCCCTAGTTGGCTTCTCAAGGAGCCACAGGTCACCTGCTTGCCTAAGATGCTCACTGACAGATTGCCAGTTCTATCGGGAATCTTCCTGTGATATCTACTTAGAGAAACAGTTTTAAATACGTTTCTGGTTTTCTCAGCCTTGCAAAAGTGAATTTCTTTGACTTTCCAGTTGTTCTTGTATCAGGTTTGTAAAGGAATTCTTCCTCTCCAGGCCACAGACACTGTAATGTTATGGTGTTGATCATGATAATAATTACTAGCATTAATGAGTGCTTAATAGAATGCCCGACATACTGTAAAGTATGTTACATGAATTATCCTCTTTTTCATATGAGGAAACTAAGGCTTATTTCAAACTTAAGTAATTTCTTTGAGGTCACATAGCTAGTGAACAGCAGCATTAGGACTTGACTGTAGGTTTCTGACCCTAAAGTCTCTGCAGTTGACTACTGTGCTCAAAATACGGGTGACAGTTTGGAGAAAAAAAGCATAGATCAAATGCATCTTTGGTTGAGTCTGTTCCTCACAATTCTCGTTTTGTTAGTTGCCTGCAAATTAAGGTCTGATGTTCCCTTTGCAGTGGCTAGAACAGTTAACATAACAGTCTTTTCCATGAAAAAGTCATGGTGAGACATGTAATCAATATTCTGGGGCACAGAGTGCCTTGCCTTGGTATACCAAGCAATGTTTATATGATTGATCAGTCGCTAACACCAAGAGAAGGTCCTGTTCTGTGACATGTGCGTGCTTGGCAATGATCTTGCTGTGCATTTTGCTTAATAATTTTCATTATTTTTAATTAAAGTTGAAGAAGTGCAGACTCTAGCTGAAATTAAGGTAGGTTGTGTTGCCGGAATCTGGTAATTACTTTAATTGATCACAAGATAGTTTCCTTGATCACCAATTAGACTAAATTGCTGATCATGTTTCAAGACGTGAAGAAATGCCCAAACTGATTTATGTAATAGTGTTTTCATTTCTAATCAGACATAAATATCATTTCCTTCCATAGCAATTGTGTTTTATAAAAGAAGAGTTATAGTCCTACAAACATAAAGGTGATTCATAAACAATAGAGTTCTAATTCATTGAATTAGTAAAGGAAGTATTTAGAGGCTTAATGGAAGTTGTACTGGGGAAATTACTTTGGAGTTGCTGGTGCTCATTTTCTTAGTGGGAGATGTGTTCTTTTTTAGTTCATAATTAAGATAGTCTATAATCAAAATATGAAAGGCAGCTGATTTAAAGAACATATATCAAAGAGAATTGCTCTGAGTAATGAAAGATTCGTATTGTAAATATGTGCGAGAAGTTAGTCTTAGAACTTTAATAAATCATACATGTTATTTGGACTGAAGCTGCGTTTTAAATTCAGGGTGCTGTTAAACATTTCACAGATTGATACAGGATTTTTGTTTTAGTTTCATGCATCTGATAGTCTTTCATATTTTCATGGAATAAAATGAAACAAAAGGAACTTTTAAGAAAAATTAAAGTTCCCAAAGAGTACTTGATTTGGGGTTCATGGAAAAATCTTTTAATTGCTGATGGTTTGGAGATTTCCAAATGACAAACTTCATTGGCCCAATTTACTGTGATTGTAATGCTTACATTCCTTAAAATGGCAGAGTGACTTAAAAAGTCATACTTCATCATGCATTCATTGACTTGTTCATAAAATGTAATTTGCAATAGAGGAAAGACTGAAACTATTATCAGCCATTATATGTTATTTGTTGGCCATATGTTTGTTTGAAATGGCTGTGGCTCAACAGAGCATGGCTCACAGACAAGCTATGCTGTAAATGGGCACTAAAACTCCACCTAAACAGGTAGGCATATGTTAAGAAGTTAACGTGAGCCAAAATATTTTAATATGTACCAGGTTATGTACATTGTTGGATCCCAGCTCCCTTTATAGTGAGACCTTCATTTACATGGCTTCTTCATTTTTTCTCAAATTAATTTTTAAAAACACATCAGGTATATATGTGGTACAAAATTAAAAAGGTACCGAAGAGTATAGTATGTCACTTCCTGTTCCTGATTCTTAACCACCCAGTTCCCCTTCTTCACCTGCCATCATTCACTATTACCAGTTCCTGATGTATTATTCCAGAGGTTTATTAATGCACATAGTTTCTTTTATTTCTTTTTTATACAATTTACAGACTACTGTTATGCTTTTTTTCCCTTTTAGTATGGTAGCTTGCAGGTATTTCCATGTCAGAGGATAGTTTCCCTATTCTTTTTTAATGGCTGCATAGTATTCCAGTATATAAATGTACCATAATATATTTAATCAGTTTCCTATCATTGGACATTTGACCCTTTTAAGTCTACAGCTATTAGAAGCTGTGCTGCAGTAACTGTTCTTGTAATTTGCGTATGAATATGTCTACAGGACAAATTCCTGGAAGTGGAATTGTTTGGCCAAAAGGCATGGGTTTTTTTTTTTTTTTTAAGAAAATGAGCATTTAAAATTTTGATAGATATTGTCAAATTCTCTTCCATAGTAATTATATCAATTTATGTTCACCAGTAATGTATGATAGTGCCTTTTCTCCTATATCTTCACCAACAGAGTATTATCACACTTCCTGATCTTTGTCAAACCAATAGGTTTAACTTAGTTTTTTCCCTCAGCTTTATTGAGATATAATTGATATATAACTTACTTTGTGTTTCTCTTATCATGTATGAGAGTAAGTAATTCCTGTGTTTAAAAACCATTTGATTTCTTTTCTGTTATTTGTCTATTATGTCCTTTGCCCATTTAAAAAAATTGTGTGGTTGGTCTTTCTCTTATTAACCTCTTTATATGCTAAGGAAATATGAATTGCAAATAAAGCTAGTTGTTTGTTTCTTAATTGTGTTTGTTGGTTTGTATTGTCATACTGAAAAAAATTTAATGTAGTAAGTTTTATCTGTTTTTTATTCATGGTTTGAAGTTTTCTGTATATAGAATTTATCCATTTCTTAAGTTTACTCCTAGATAATTTTTGGTGCTGTTTTAGATGGGATCTTTTCTTCTAATGTATTTTCTAATTGTTGTTTATATAAGAAGGCTATTGAATTATTTTGGCTTGTTTTATTTAATGGGAATTCTTCTAGTGTTCCCTGTTAAGAGTGATGTTGCCTTTTGGACTAAGAGTATATCTATCATTTAAGGATGGGTCCGCATATTCTTTTTGGTTCAGACTTTTTACACGTAATACATATTGAATTTATCAAATTTATGGAAGTTATTATATGATTTTTCTCTTGGGTTATTAATATGTTAAGCTACATTAATATATTCCCTATATTGAACCATCCTTGCATTCTTAGAATAAATCCTATTTGCTCATAATGTTTTGTTCTTTCAGTGTATTGCTAAGTTTTGCTTATTAAGATTTTATTTAGTATGAAATCAGTCTATAGTTTTATTATTTATATGCTATCTCTGTGGGAGTTTGGAGACAATGTTTCAAATAAATTATAAAAATAATTTGGAAACGTCCTTCTTTTTCCATGCTCTGAAACAGTTTAATTCATACTAGAGTTAACTGTCCCTGAAAGGTTTAGTAGAATTCCTCTGTGAATTGGTTGGGAACTGTTACTTTTTGGTATCACTCTTACATGCATTTCTCTTTTATAGTAATTCAGTTGTTCAGGTTTTTTCCTCTTGGTTCAGTTTTGATAATTTTTATTTATCAGAGAACTAGTTTACCTGTTTTAAAATTTATTTGCATAAAATTTATTTTTTTTGTATGTTTTTTCTCCTATATCTGTAGTTACTTCCCTATTTTCATTTCCTGTATTGTTTATCTGTACTATCTCTCCTGTCTTTTCACTTGTGTTTAGATGAAGTAACCAATTTTCTATTATATTTTTTTCAGAGTGAGCTTTGGATTTATTAGTTCTACCATTTTTCTCTTTCTTAGTTCATTTATATCTGCTCTTTTTATATTCATTCCTGCTCTCCTTTCTAAGTGTATGTTGTTATTTATCTTCTTTATTGGATGATTGAATGCTTAATTTATTTTTATTCTTTCAAGTTTGTTAATTTAATTTAAGTATTTAAAGATGTTTACTCTGATTATTGCTTTAGATGTGTCCTATAGGTGGTGCTTATATTATTAAGTTCTATTCAGTTTCAGATTTGCTCTTTCACCTAAGAGTTTTAAAAGAAGGATTTAAAAAAATTTCCAGGTAGTGCTTTTTGTTACTTTTGTGTCCTAGTTTTGCTTTTAGTTTTATCAGAGAATGTTGTCAGTACTAGTCTACTTTTTGGAATTTACTGAGATTTTTTTTTGTGGGCTAACATATGTTCAATTTCTGTGATTGTTCAATAGATATTTTAAGGGCTGTATTCTTGGTTTTTAGGGTTAAAATATATTAGAGCTACCTTTTAAATTATATATTTAAGTAGGCCCTATCCTTACTTTGATTCACTTTATCTGCCATGGGTTAAGAAATGTGAATTGAAGTCTCTGGCTACAAGTGTTTCCATTTGTTCTTTATTTCCTGTCATTTCTGCCTCATTGATTTTGATACTATGTAATTTGTAGTACAGATATTCACAATTATTCAATCTTCATTGTGGATATACTTTATAATTCTAAGTTGCCTTTATTTCTTGTAACAGTTTTTTTTTTTCCATTTGCCTGTATCCTTTTATTTCTAGTGGTTGAATTTTGCTTTGTGATCCGTTGTGAAGTTTTCTCTTCTTTTAACTGGTTGGAAAGTACTTGGTCTTACAAAACGTGACAGAACCAATCTACTTTTTTTTCTCTTAATTTAAATCATGATAAGGATTGTGTTCTCTTTGCTTCATTTTAATTGTGTGCATTTCTGTTTTTATTTTGGCTTTTTTGTGGATACTACCATAACTATAATTTTACGTAGCAAACTTAATCCTCTCTTTCCTTAAATAGCAGTTCTTAAAGATAATAGTCTCCCCACTAAGCAATATCAAAATTATCCTTTACTTTTTCCTACTCTCCCTTCACCATACAATTTTAGTTCATATTATTTTTTAGTTCCTATGTTTGTTTTATACGTTTAAATATTCTCTGACATTCTGTTTCTCTTAGTTACCTTTATTTCATCCTTTAATAAAAGGTTCCTCATGAAGGATGAATGAGAATTATTCCCTGAGTTACTGAATTAAAAAAATTTATGTCTCTTTCATTAATTTTGAGCAACACTTTAGCTGGGTATAAAATTCTTTGCACTTCCCTAAAGTCCTTACAGGCACTGCTCCTCTGACTTCTATGTTGAATGTTGGTATGTGGAAGTTTGAAGTCAGCCAGATTTTTGTTGTCCGTATAGATGACTTGGTCTTTTTGTCTGGGTGCCAAAAGGATTTTTGTTCAGTCTTCAAAGTTCACTAACTTTACTACGATGTGTAGAAATGGTTGAATTCTTACAGTCAATAGATGTAAATATTTTGTTTCAGGAAAATTCTCTTCAATTACAGTTCTATTTTTTTCTGTTTTGTTAATTTTTTTCTTTTATTGACAACAATTATCTATGTTAGATCTACTTTGTCTTCTGTATTTACTATTTTATAACTCTTAGAAACTCTTGCTGATCTCTACTTAATTTTGCCCATTTTCTCGGTCCTGTCTTCTGAGTTCTCAGTGGGTTGTTAGTGGTGTCTTTTCTGCTTTGTGCTGTTTGCAGTTCTCTTTGATGGAATGGTTTTAGTAAGCATGTACTGTTAGCTAGTTCAAGCCTTTTGATTCCAACTGGCATCCTGGTAACAAGTAGCTAGGATTGTAAAAAGAAGTCTTAGAAAGAAGGGGCAGATGTTTTCCACTCTCTGCCAAGTTTGCTGTTTAGTCACATTCCTTATTATAATCCAGATTATCAAATTTTACCTTTTGAGTTCTTGTTATTTTTCTTCTATTCATTTATCTGACTTGCTTTCAGAAATTCTTTTACTTTAATCTGAATGTCTGTTGTTATAGATGTTACTGATTTGTAGATTTAAAAGTAGATATTTTAGGGGTCATTTTGTTTTGTTATATGGAGGAGGGATTATGGAATTGTCTCCTTGCTCCAGAGAAGATTAAGTGGTCCTTGCCTAAGGAAAAAATTATAAATAAATCCTGTGTAAATGGTTTATCAGGCCTTGTGATATTAAATGCAAATATTAAGTGACAGTTGAAGGGCAATATATAAAGCTGAAGAAGATGCAAATTTGGAGGGTCTTCGGGTGTGTCTTTTTTTTT
>JAQQAC010025234.1:24627570-24647807 GCA_029783875.1 Phataginus tricuspis
TTTTTTTTTAACTTTGTATGTAGATATGGTAGGTCTTTTTCTTTTATTACTGTACATCTTAGGGTATGGGCATTCTTTTTTAAGTCAGAACTGTCATGGAATAGAATTTGCTACAAAACTGATTGCATGCTGGTAGTCGAAGATTTGAGGAGTACTTCTGATCATGTTCAAATCATCCACTTGACCCATTTGACTCTTGGGAAATGGTAAGGGATTTTAAGCTTCACTCTGTATCTTTTAGGGTAACGTGGTTCAAAGAAATTGCGGCCACAGAGCTTAAGAATTTGGACAGTGACTGCCCACCTACTTTCTTGTCATTAAGCTGTTTTCCCCAGTCATTGTGCATGGGTGTTATTCCACAGTATATTATCTATTTATATGGTAAATGTGTTTAAATCTCTATTCATGGCACATGGGAAAGGGAAAGGCCAATTTTCTGGGAGATAGCAGCTAGAATTTTAGATCCTCAAGGCTGTAGGAGGGCTTTTCACCTATCATTACCTTTTGTAATGTTAACTATATATACAGTTGGGCCAGAAAGCAGTAGGGGTTAGCGGTATGTGCTATTATTAATCTCTTCTTACTCTGTGCCAAGTGCTGCGCTAAGTGTTTTTATATCCCCGTCTCATTTTTTATTAGAATGATTACATGAATTTTTTATTATCTCCATTTTATTGATAGGAAAACCAAGGCTTAAATGACATGACAATTAAGTAGTAGAGTTGGGATTTGAAGGCAGGACTCCCTGGCTCAAAAGCCCCTGCCCTTAGTGACTGTGTTACTGTATTCTAGGAGTGGGAGGGGGATGGCAGGTGGTGGTGATTATTCTTATAAGTTGTCTAAAGCCAAACAAGAATAAGGCACTGTAGGCAAAGAGTAAAAATTCTCATTACACATTATTTAATACAGGTTAACTCTGTTTGAGTAGTTAAAACAGACTCTCACATTTGACTCGTTCCTTCCTGTCACATAATCTAGAGAATCAGATTATGAAATGAGAAGGGATAGGAGACAGAATCTTGTTTTCCCACTGATGATTCCATACGTGGTTAAGTGGATTGTGCTTGAACTTCCATCCTTTTCCTAACAGGGAAGACCTTCAGGACTTAAATGTCAAAATGGAAATCTGTATCCAGAAAAAATTGGTTCTGAGATAGGAACCACTATATGAATGACATGGAATTGTTTAAAATAGCATCTTCCGTGTTTCTCACTGTTAATGTGGAAATGCACCTTTATGTCATTTGGTCATCCAAAAAACAGCTCAGCTAACATCAGATTGTTTTTTCTAGATAGGGATAATGAAGTTAAATATTTATTTATGTGGCTGTAATGGGTACTGCCCTGTGAATTCCACTGTTAACTTTGTAATTAATGTACCATTACCTGAGAGTCTTATCAGGTATTTCTGCCTTCTGGATGCAATGGAGGCAGACTTCCTATTGTTTGCAATTACTCTCATAAAAATTTGAAAGCAAGGAAACAATTTTTTTTTTCTCTCAGGACTAATTTGCCTTCTGTTTAACAGATTGATTTGCATTTTTCCAGTGGTACAAAGACACCCTACAGGTCCGCACTTAAGGCCTGTGGTTGGGTCTGCAGCCCTTTGCCTTGAGGCAGGATGCTTTTTCCTTGGAGTGGCAGTGCTGGCTAGTAACAAGAAGATCCAAGCAGGCAAGCAAGCCAGTGTTTTCTGCTTCACTCTAGATATCAGTAAAAATAGCCTTCCACGCCCTCCTGTCCTGCCTGGGAGAGATGGGATGGAGAAGTTCATTTCTGCCAGTGCTTTTGCTTAAGACACAATCAAAAGACATTTTTCCATAGTCTTGTGGTGAGTGCCTTCGTTATCAACCCAGTCACTAAAAACAAAAGTAGCGGTGATGCAAGAAAAGTGCCTCCAAAGATTTGGGGCCAGGTAGTGAGATCCATGGCGCTGGGTGAAGGGAAATTATTCCTGTGCTATTTTGGAGAGTCTCGTCCTGAGGACAATTAAATAGTCCAGACGGGTCACTGGGTGAGACCAATTTCCTGGTTTGTTTATGTGAGCCTGATTGTTTTTCACCATTGAGCAGTAGGTCACGGTCCTGCCACACCGTTCCCCCAGTTCTGTGGAGAGCAGTTGCTTTCCTATTTGGTTTCTCCAGCCTTCCCTAAGGATCCTGACTGTGTCTTTATCTGGTTGGATTGCTCTGGTGTCTCTCTCAGGTCCAGGGCAGAGGGCGATGTCTGTAACCACTTTCAACTTCATCTTATACAGGCATTTGGCTTTATGTCCCGAGTTGCCCAAGAAGCTGAGAAGATGAATCATCACCCGGAATGGTTCAATGTGTATAACAAGGTAACTAAATTGCCTTATTTTGGGACTCACCTTAATTATGGAGTCTAAGAAATTTTTTTCTTCCTTGTACTCCTGTGTAGCCAAGTGGAAAGCATCCTCTTATTCTTTCTCTCAGAATCCCTGTGTACTGTTGCAAATTAGTAGGAAATTTTCAGATCTGCTTAAGGGAACAGCGAGTAATCCCTTTATTTTCATGCTTGTCTTCTACTGCAACTAATAGATCAAATTGGACCAAATTAGGCTCTTGAATTAAGCTTGAGTATCAGCTGTGCAGATCAATTTTTAAGCCCTCTTAAGGTAAATTTTGGAAGGAAATGATAACAAATAAGAAATATACGGCCTTATTTATCTCATTGACATAAATTTGCCGAAGAACTGCGCTTTAAATAGTAACTATTAAATTCTCTCACTTCAGTGGGAACTGACCTTCTTACCCAAGACAAATAACAGGCTGAGAGACAGAGCAGGCCAGAAAGAGTCCGCTGGGTAGCTTTGAAGGCGCCCAGTGACAGGATGGCGCGCTGCGGCCCCCCCCCCCCCCGTGTCCTTGCCTTCCTGGCCATGCCCTGCGGAATGTCTTAGCATCGTCTGGGCTTCTGTTTTCTCTTTGAAAATCCTCTTAAGAGAAGTTTGATGATACTCTTTTATTTATTGGAATATTTCAGAGCACGCAGGTACCAGGATAAACATTTCTTGACTAGTTGCCTTTTATTGCCCATAATTTTGCTTTTGCTTTTTAATTGCTTTTTAAAGAAGCCGCAGTTCGTTCCTCCACCCTACCCTGACCGCACTTCCCTAATTTGGAAATGGGCTTTTTTAACTGTGGTTGCCAAAATATTACATTTGATAGCTGGGTTTTTCTCAGTGGCCTGAAAATAGTCATTGTAATTAAACTACTGGAAATTAAAATGGAACGCAGTTCTCTCTCCTTTTTTTCAAGAGATAAGATTTGAGATTCCGGCAGCTGAATTGCCCTTCGTTTGAGAGAACCTTTGTGTCCCTTGGCTGCGCCGGGCCCGCCCTGAAGCCGATTGTGCCCCTGGAGGTCACTGGGTTTTAGAAATGCTATGCTTTTTCTTAATGTACTGTTTTCTAAATAGTCTCCTCAGTTCACATATGTGAATGTTGGATAATAGATTGATTTCTGAACCACCAAAGGAGAACACCATGAATTGCAGCTCAGGGTTTGAAAAACTGCTTCTCTCTTTCTTAGGTCCAGATAACTCTCACCTCCCATGACTGTGCTGGACTGACCAAAAAAGATGTGAAACTGGCCAAGTTTATTGAAAAAGCAGCTGCCTCTGTGTGATTTCTTCCAAAAGGAATGTGAAATCTTGTTTCCATCTTTGGTGCAATGTATTTTGAAGGCAATTTACATGAATAAATTAAGTTGTAAATTTAGTTCACCTTTTGAACTCTATCAATGTTGTAAAATCAGTGCTTCAATATAAAATGATTTAAACTTGAGCCTGAAGGATTTTTCATTATATTTAATTACATACATAAGATAAACCAACCCAGGTAATTATGTTAATAATATTCAAAAAGAGAAAATAGCATTCTTAAAGACCAGACATTGAGATGGGGGAGTATTCACACATTTTTTTTGTATTTTGGTATCATTAATGTACAATTACATAAGCAACATTATGGTTACTAGACTCCTCCTATTATCAAGTCCCCGCCATATACCCCATTACAGTCACCGTCCATCAGTGTAGTAACATGCTATAGAATCACTACTTGTCTTCTCTGTGTTATACTGCCTTCCCCGTGCCGTGCCCCCCACCACCGCTACATTATGTGTGCTAATCGTAATGCCCCTTTTTCCCCCTTATCCCTCCCTTCCCACCCATCCTCCCCACTCCCTTTCCCTTTGGCAACGGTTAGTCCATTCTTGGGTTCTGTGAGTCTGCTGCTGTTTTGTTCCTTCAGTTTTTTCTTTGTTCTTATACTCCACAGATGAGTGAAATCATTTGATACTTGTCTTTCTCCGCCTGGCTTATTTCACTGAGCATAATACCCTCAAGCTCCATCCATGTTGTTGCAAACGGTAGGATTTGTTTTCTTCTTATGGCTGAATAATATTCCATTGTATATATGTACCACATCCTCTTTATCCATTCATCTCCTGATGGACACTTAGGTTGCTTCCATTTCTTGGCTATTATAAATAGTGCTGTGATAAACTTAGGGGTGCATATGTCTTTTTCAAACTGGGCTCCTGCGTTCTTTGGCATTCCTGGGTGAAATGGTATTTCTATTTTTAGTTTTTTGAGGAATCTCCATACTGCTTTCCACAAAGGTTGAACTAATTTGCATTCCCACCAGCAATGTAGGAAGGGTTCCCCTTTCTCCACATCCTCGCCAACATTTGTTGTTGTTTGTCTTTTGGATGGTGGCCATCCTAACTGGTGTGAGGTGATATCTCACTGTGGTTTTAGTTTGCATTTCTCTGATGATTAGCGATGTGGAGCATCTTTTCATGTGGCTGTTGGCCATCTGAATTTCTTCTTTGGAGAAGTGTCTGTTCAGCTCCTCTGCCCATTTTTTAATTGGCTTATTTGCTTTTTGTTTGTTGAGGTGCATGAGCTCTTTATATATTTTGGGTGTCAACCCCTTATTGGATATGTCATTTAAGAATATATTCTCCCATACTGTAGGGTGCCTTTTTGTTCTACTGATGGTGTCCTTCACTGTGCAGAAGCTTTTTCACACATTTTATAACCCTCAAATTCAAGTGAATATGGTGACTTTACAAATGTGTTGTGTTGGAGAATAGCTTTAAGCTGGAAGAGGAATGATGAACTCTACATAGAGAGGTTTTAACTGTGTATAACAATTCTTATGAAGCATAAGTTGATTTGGATTTTAGCTGCTGTTATTATTTAAGTAGTTAATTAGATTACAAAAGTCACAAAAATTGGGTGTTTTATCCTTACTTTTCAGAGAAGAGTTGAAGGAGAGGACAAGGTGTCTTGTTCATGGCTTCTGGTAAGGTGAAACAATTTAAGGATTTACTGTTACAGTGACCAACTTCCCAGGTCATTATTTGACATACTAACTTAAGGAGGAACCAAGGGTCATTTATTTTTGTCACCATTTGCATGGCGTGACGCCTGAAGTGATGGGCTGTCGCCACTGAGCTAGAAGCTACTTAGGTGTTATCCATTAATGAGCCCTGTTGATTCTGTGTGTTACTAAAAGGAGTGAAATAAAATTTAAGGTGATCTATTTTTTTTTTAATTAAGGTGTCATTGATATGCAATCTTAGGAAAGTTTCACATGAGCAATATTGTGGTTTTAGCATTCACCCATATTATCAAGTGCCCCCCACCCCATTGCAGTCACTGTCTATCAGTATAGTAAGATGTTATAGAGTCATAAAGTAATCTGTTGTTTAAAAAACTGCAGTAGCAGTGTTCTTTGAAGGAACCCAGGAATGTACTTGTTAATAAGATTAGAATGTAGATTTAAAGAATGTGTATATCTGTCCAAGCAATGTGTTAATAATCCCTTGAAGCATTGTGGTGGTAGGATTTGACAGGGATCATCTTTGTAACCCACCTTACTTCAGAGGCCAGAAAAGTCACTTTATGTTCCAAGCCCCACTATCAAATACCCACCGCCGGCCCCCACTGTGGCACAGTCCAGAAAACCCAGTGTGAACATGACTGAAGCCGGTTCCTGGTTGGTTCTGTTGGCCTGGGGGGGGGGCAGGCACAGTCAGTTCACCATGTGGTTATGGAGTGTGCAGAGCGGGAAGAGGGAGAAGAGCCCTTAGGCTCTGTGGCTACTGGGAGATTCAGAGCCTGGACGCTAGAACTTGTGTTTCTTAGAATTTTTTAGAGGAAAATGCAAAGCTATGTGTTTTTATAAACTCTTTTCTGTATTATAGATTTGGGAACTTTTATACATTTTATCACCAAAGAATTTTAGTTCAGTGCTTCAATTTCTTTCTACGTGGTTTTTTTAAACATGAAAATTTTAAACATATTTAAAAATAGAGTCAATTGCACGTTGAGCACCTATGTACTGATCCCCCAAATTTAACAATTACCAAGATTTACCCATTACTTCATGCAACCCTCTGTTTCCTTTTTCTTTGCTAAAGTATCTAAAAGCAAATCTCAGATAGCATGTCATTTTACCCCTGCATCTTTCAGTAAACATCTCTTTAAAATATGGTCATTTTCTTGTATAAAGCATACCATTATCGCACTTAACAAAATAAACCATGATTCCTTCATACTATTTAATACCCAGGCAAAATCATACTGCCCTGAAAGTCAGGAACGTTTTGGGCAGTAGTTTTGTTCTGATCAGGATCCACAGGAAGCTCCCCATCCTCACCGGTCACATCTGGTCGTGTGTCTCTTTAATCCAGAGCAAGAAATGTCTCCTGCCCCCCTTCCCCCATGTCACTGACTCACTGTAAAAACTGGGTCGTGTGTCCTGTAGGATTTGCTTCTTCTTGATTTGTTTGCTGCCTTGTGTCGTTTAACGTGTTTCACTGTACCCTGAATGGAAACTAATTAGCATCTACATGAGGGCTTGACATCAAGGCCATGTTAAGGGGTGTTGCTCTGCTGGAACTCACGAACTTTACTATAGAGAATCAAAGATCTTATATCAGAAGTCTATGGAAATACTCACTGTGGTAAATTTCATCAGAAGGAATCTCCTGTCTTGATTCAAGTAACTGACACTGCAGCTTAAAAAAGACATTGTCAAAGTTGGAGGCCCCCAAGTTCCCTTCTGTTCCAAATGTTTGTGTCGTGGGGCGGGGGGGGGGGTTTCTGTGATGTGGCAGTTTCGGTCTCCCTCCATTGTCTTTCTAAATGATTGCTGGAGTAGAGAGGAGTGAAATAGACGTGACCGATGACCTCTTGCACGACCTCCATAGGTAACAAACCGGGACCAGCACATTTGAGAGTGTCCTTTTCTAAAGTGAAGTTGATGAAAAATCTGAAAATAATGGTTACTTTCTGATATTGGTAGGGTTTAGGACATCATTGGATAAATTGAATAAACATGGTTCTCTATGTTTTTGCTCCAGACACAAAGCAGCAGCATGTGTATTGTATTTGGAAGCAAACCTGACCTCCTTTAGTGTATTGAAGTTTTGAACTACTAGTCTCAGTATGGAGCAGTCTATATACTTTCTAACCAGCCTTCAAAAATATACTAATTGGACTCTGTAACTTTCAGTTTTATAAAATTGCCTGCAAAACAGCGAGAGCTGTAATAGGGTTTGGCTATAACATGTGGGCTGTGTGTTCCAATGTCAGTTACATGGGACTAGTAAAGGAAGGGCTCTGGGCCAGGAGCCTTGAGGTCACCAAGCTGCCATACCTGCTGGCTGCTGTTGTGTGTGGCTGAGGTAGTGCTGCCCAAGTTGAGTAGAGGGAGAGTTGCTGCTGAAAGGGCAGAGGAGGTGGCCCTTTGTCTTCTCGTCCTAGGGTGCCTGCCCTGCCCATCTGTCCATAAGAAGATATGGATGATTTCGGTAGGGGCTAGCCAAGCTTGACACCTCTGACTCCACTCACCAGCTGGAGTGCCACTCCCAGGCTAGATGTCTTCGTCCGTGGCTTCAGAAGCCACCTTCAGCTGTGGCTGGTGGTGCTGCCGCAGCACACTCAGAACAACGGGGCTTTGCTCTGCGGCTTCCAGCGGCCATCTCTCCTCACCCCTCCAGGCATCATGAAAGAATTCTTTACATTCGTCATCTCCTCACCATTTCTCCCCAAGAGCATGCTTTGGAGCTGAAAGAGGGAAGGCATAGAAGTGTATTACTGGGTTCCTGGAGATGGGGTCTCACTGTGCTCAGCTACTTGAGTGAGCATGAGGTCCCTGCTGCAGTTTCTTGTGTGTATTCACATAGCTTATGCTTATTGAGGGCCTCTGCACACACCAGTGGGAATAGGCCCAGTGATGACTTGGGGCAGGTGGAAACAGACGGAGAACTGACTCAGGTTCTCTCTAAGCAGCTGCTTCATGAGGCCACTGAGGGGATGTTGAGCAGGAGTCCAGAAAGGGTTGGGGGCATGTGACCAAAGGAGGCAGTGGGAGGTGTGGGAGCTGATCCCTGAGGGAGAGAAGGTAGAGTGAGAAAATGAGGGGAAGTTTGAATCTTGGGGGCATTAATCAAAGTGATTTTTAAACCTTGGTGATTGATGGTTTTAAACAGAGGAATTGAGCAAATAAAATATTATTTCCCAGTTCTGTGTATTGGTTGCTTACAAGAGGCTTCTCCTGCCAGGACTGATCATATACACCTGTTGAAGAATACCCAAGACAGAGAAGTGGTAGAGTAGTTACCTTCTATTTTTAAGGCCCAAGAGCTTAGGTTCCCAAGAGTTTGACCAATAAAGCCACTAAAGATTTAGTACAACACAGGGCCACCCAGATCCCTCTGTCTTGATTAGTCTTGGAATCAGAAGGGGTTAAGGAGAAGGAGGCAAAGAGAATATATTAATCCCAAGAACTGAAGAGCAAAAATCCCTATTGCTCTTGTACTTCAAGCATCTCTGCCACATGGGCTCATCCCTTACATATTTAGTACATTCCATGAACCCTCTCAGCCAGCTGTAACTTTTATTCCTCCTATTTCTTCTGTTCTAGCCCCAAACCCATCAAAATCTTCCCTTGTTCTTCCAGATGTTTTCAGTGGTGTCCTGGTTGTGCACTCTTGCTCCTACAACTCCAGAGAACTGCTTTTCCTTCTTATGTGACCCTTAACTTATTCTAACACGTTGTCAAGGGCCTCTGCAGATGAAGGCACTGCTTGAAGAAGGAACGGCTTGTGTCTGGCTTATCTCTGGTGTCTCCAAGCGTTAGCCCGGACCTTCATAGTTTCAGGGTTCTCATAACCCTCTTGCCAAACTGAAGTACTCAGTCTCCTGGAAAAAGAGGATCTGTAGCTAGATCAGCTGGAGAGCTCCCCATTTCAGGGGCCTGTAGGCTGGTAACATGCTGGAATGCCCAAGAGTGACCTCATAAAGCAAGGATTCCCTTCCAGGGCCCTCCTCTGCATCCCCTTGGAATTTAGATGCTGAGGAAATCTCTAAGTAGAGATTTTCTGTTGGATGATAAAAACAAGAAATAAATAAAAAATTTGGAAAATGTCTCAACACTTTTACCAGGACCGCACGAGAGTCCTTTCTGGTTCACTCTTTGATAATCCATCTGTAGTGTTCTCTGGAAGACTCAGGAAATTGCAGTAAGTATTTCTATTTCTATTGCTTGTTCAGAAATGTGCATGTGGCACTGGGGTGTTCTCTTAGCCCCCTCTCACAGGCACTCATCCGCTTTCCCCAAAATGGTGCATGTCCTTGGTAATCTGGTGTCTCTGGTGAGGTTTATGAAGGCTCAGCCAAACATTTTCCCTCTTCAGCTTGAATATCATAACGGCTGGGTAAGTCAAACAGTCAGTCATGCTCTCATTTGACCTGTGGACTGAATGACTAGTTTGACTTCATTCTGTCTTTTTTTGTCAGCTACTGTGTTAGATAATTTGAAGGCTTTTTTTTTTTACAATTTATTTTATTTTAGTGTCATTAACGTACAATTACATGAGCAATATTGTGATGATTAAACTACCCCCTTCATCAGGTCCCCCCCACCAACCCTATTACAGTCACTGTCCATCATTGTAGTGAGATGAGAATCCCTACTTGTCTTCTCTGAGTTGTACAGTCCTCCCCGGCTTTTTTTTTTTTTTTTTTAGTAGTAGACCTGATCTCAAATCAGACAATGAAAATTATACATCTTGTTTTTATAAATTATGGAAGTATGTATATTCTGTATATTTTTTACTGTTATGAGAATGTGCTCATTTGTTACATATAATGGGAAAAAAAATACGTATTCTGAGAAAATTTACAAAGAATAGGTAAATATAAATAAACAGGAAAAGGAATCTCCTATAATGTCACCATCCAAAGGCACACTATTAACATTTTGGCCATTTCCTACCCATTTTTGCACAGTTGAGATAATTCTGACAAAGAATTTTGTATCTTGTTTTGTTTTTGTGTTTTGCTATCCAGTGCATCATAAACATTTTTTTCTTAGTCATGAAAAACTCATAGACATGTTTTAGTATCTGTATAATATTCCATGACATGGATATGCCATAATCTACCTTAACCAGTCTATTTTGTTGGGCTTTTAAATTGTTTCCAGGTTCTCATTACTGTAAATAATACTGGGATAAACATGTTTGGCCAAAGTCACTGTTTGCATGTCAGACTGTATTCACCTGGAGCAGGCTCCTTGGGCCGGAGGATACAAATAATTTGTAAGGCTTCTCGGAAAAGTCGGTCAATTTACATCCCTCACTGTGGCCGTTTATGAGAATGCCCCATCATGCTACACTCTTGCCAGCATTAAATATTATCATGTTTAAGTCTGCTAGTTTTATAAGCAAAATAATGGTTTTACTTGATTAGCATCTCCCTGATTAATACTCCTATTGAACATGTGGGGGGAAATTGATGCCCATTCGTATTTCTTTCACGAATTGACTGTGTGCCCATTTTTTCTTAGGATGGGCAACTTTTTTTTTTATCATTGATTTGTAAGTGCTTGCTTGGGTTGACTGATTATCAGTTTTCCCCACTAGACTGGCAATACTTAGTTTGCTGCCATTATATCCTCAGTGCCTGCTCTATTGCCTGGCATGTCATAGTTACTCAATAAAAATTTGTTTGAATGAGTAAATAAAGATTATGCTTTGTTTTGCTTGAGAAGGAGTGGCAAACATTCTTCTTAGAGGTCTAGAGAGGAGGAGATGAGTAACTGAGTGGGGACAGACCCACTCAGTGACCGTCATGCATATCTCAGTTGTCATTCAGACAGCATTTCACTGCAGTTTTAAAGTATATGTAAATATATATTCACAGACGGGGGAAAGAAGACCCTGGTCCCTACAAAAAAGTGTCTTGTTCGGGGACTTAGCCCTGTTGTAAGATAATCATAACCTCTTATTCAACTTTTTGACAGGGGGAAAGAAACTCAATGTCAGGCATTTGTGAGGAGAATCATAACGAGTCCTCTCTTTAAGATAATTATGATTAGCACCGTCACAATAAATGCCTTTTTTCTGGTCTTGTGGACTGATTATAAGACAAGATACAACTTGTATGGAGTTTATGAGGTAAGCAAACAAAATATGTCCATGTTATTCTGTTTCATCTCTTTTATTTCTGAAAACGTTGTAAGATTTTTAAGGCATTTTATTCAAGAAAATTTTCCACAGAGAAATTCTAAGGGCTTTAAAAGGATACTCTAAAATCTGGGCAGCAGTAGCAGTGGTGTCATGTTTTTTTAATCTCCCAGAAGCCCCTCTTAAAAAATGACAAATCAACTAGATAGCAAACCAATAACTCATAGGCAGCACTTACATCAAAACTAGTTAACAAGGTATCCTTATTAAAAGCCACAACTGTAATCTCTGGGAGAGAGGAATCAGAGAGACAATAGGAAGTACTCACTGAAAAGTGTGATGGGCTAATGTGAAAATAGCAGTTGATATCAGGAATGGTGTTTCCTAAAGCACTACCGGGTTAGTGCAAGAGGTGCCTGGTAATTTCTGAGGGGCTGAATAATTACACCCTATGAACTTTCAAAACTGACCAGCAGGACTCCCTTCAACGACAGGCCCTCACACTTAGGAGACATATTGGGCATGGAATAACAGTTGAGCAGGTTAGAAACCAGAGATAAATGAAGAGAAGGTCCAGATGAAATTGGAGGAGGGGGGCAGAATCAGAAGACCTCAAAAATCAAGCTGCCACATTGTAAAACACAACACAAGAACAGAAGGGGGAGCTATATGAGATTAGACCACACCTAAAAGTTTTGGAAAACTCATTTCATATAAAAAAGTAAAATAGAAAAAGGTTGAGGTAAAGTCCCATACAAAATTATAAGAAAAAAGAATAAAATGGAGAATAATATCCCTGTAGATAATGAAAGCCCATCACAAAGGCATGTCTGCATAACAATTAAAAACTTGCACGTTATTTCAAAACAAGGTAAATGTTTAAAAAATAATACAAGAAAGGAAGTGAATGACAAAACTCAGGAAAGAATTAGAAATAATCATTTCAAAAGTGAGGACTAGATTAGACTAAGCAATTAAATGCAGCAGATAATAGCTTAAGAAATAGATGATTAAATGGAGGAAATTTTTTTAAAAAAGGGATTCAAGAGAAAATGAACATTGAATTGAAGACGGGGAAAAGATCCAACATAAGGATAATAGGAGTCCCTGAATTGGAAGCAAAAACAGTGAAGGAAAAAACTAACACTAAAATTTATAATCTAAGAAAAGTTACCTGAAATTAAAGAATAGAAGCTGTATTAAAAGAGCACACACTGCATACCTGAGAATATGGATTTAGAAAAACAAACGTCAAAACATTCTAGTAAAATTACTGGGAAGGATAGAGGGGTGGAGGAAATTGTGAGCATCTAGACAAGTGGCTTATAGGGAAAAGAAAATTATTATCAGACTTTATTGCAGTCGTACTTTATGCTTAAAGAAAATGGAGTAACATATTTAAGATACTTGATGAAAGAAAATGTGAACCAAGAATTCTAAATCCAGCAAAACTGACAAAGGGCACAGAAAACCTGTCATCAACATTTCAAAATTTGTTCCTATGAGCCTTCCTTAGGAATCTAGTAAAGAGTAACTTTCAGCCAAAATGACTACAGAAGCATCAACGTTGGCACTGACAATGACCATTAAAAATATAGTGATTTGTAAAACTAATCTTAATTCTGGGTTAACAAGGAGAGAATATGCTATGTTCCCTGACAAGGAAGATATAGTGTGAATAGAAAAAGGGGGAGAATGGGGACAGTCAGTGTTATAGTTATTTAAACTATTTTCAGAAATCAATTTAGTGATGCTATTAGTGTTATTCTGAGACTGTTGTGTGTGTAATATAGGATGAAGCAGATGGGTAACATGGGACAATTTTGTTCTGTTATCCTTTGTGTTCTTGAGCACCAAGAAAGTCATGGACAAAAGGAGATACAGATGTAATATAAACAAAATTAAGTAAAAATCCTGTTGCTGTGCATTTCAATTACCAAATGTAAACCAAGACATTTTATCTTTATCCATTAGAAGACCTAGAACATTGACCGTCTCAGCAATTATGTATCCTTAGTGCCCATAATGTGATGTCAGAATGCCATTTTTCAAGAGAAATTAGGGATTCTTAGAGAAGTGACTGATTGCAGGTCCAAGGCAAAATACATACCAGATGAACCAGGAATATCTTGTCATACACACAGGTATGGTATTAAAGATTGCTGGGTTCATGTTAAAAAGACTCAGGAGACAACTTGAATAGGCTCCTATTTGCCAGATGGGACATTCTGAGCTTCAATAAGGATAATAATTACAATGGATTGAAATTCATCAAATAATCCCTAAGTTTATAATGACACCAAAAAAAAAGAAAACTGGTCACTTTTGGAGGTGATGAAGACCTAATCCTTTATCTCAAAAACTATTAAATTAAGGGAAAGAATCAAGCATTATTGTCCTTTCTTATATGAACCTTATTACTAAGTAACCACATAATAGGTAAGGAGAAACATCTCTTTATAGAAGCATCCAAGTTAATAAGTGAAAAAGAAAGGACAGAATTAGAATACCACCATTCCTCAATCCCCAATTAATTTGATGAGTCCAGGCGTTGTGCATCCACGGGCGCTACCATCATAAAGGAAAAGCAAGATGACAGGGGGCCCAAGATGGCGGCGTGAGCAGGGCTGCGGAAATCTCCTCCCAAAACCATATAGATTTTTGAAAATACAACAAATACAACTATTCCTAAAAGAGAGACAAGAAGATACAGTACAACAGCCAGGCTACATCTACATCTGCAAGAACTTAGCATCTCACCAAAAGGGTAAGATACGAAGCCATGACCCGGCAGGACCCGAGCACTCCCCCAACCCCAGCTCACTGGCAGGAGGAAAAGAATCAGAGTGGGGAGGGAGTGGAAGCACAAGACTGCGAAATAACCAACCCTAGTAATCTGCACCGGAAACACAGACAAATTGCATGGTGTACTGGATATTAGAGAAATAGAAAAGTAAAATCCGAGACAGAGACTGTGAGTGGGTCCCCACAGCCAGCTTCCCTGGGACAAAAGAAGAGCGGGTGCTTTTTAAACTCTTAAAGGGACAAGGGCTCAATAGCTGGACAAAATCATCCCAGCACATTCAGCCCAGCAGGCTGGGAATCTTGAGGAACTTCAGGCTCTCTAACCCCCTGGGGGGTAACGCAGTCCTGAAGCCCCTCAGGGCGATAAGCAGCCTGCCACTCATGCCCCCACAGCTGCGGAGCAACCGAAGAACAGCTCTGCCCACAGCAACCACACAGAGTCTCCTCTCAGCACGCAGCTAACTGAGACAGACAGAGGAAGCCAGAGCAAGGTCTGGAAGGCACTAAGGGGCACCATACTCGCAGGAGAACACACCCGGTGCGTCTGCCACCCCCCACAGTGTGCTAGGCTTTCCAAAAGGCTGCCCTGCCCACAGAAGCTCAGGGGATTATCCCAGAGACTGCTCCCGGTGTGCAGGTAGATGTCACAGGCAGCAGAAGCCAGAGCAAGGTCCAGAAGGCAGGAAGGGATGCCATTCTTGCAGGAGAACATACCCAGCATGACTGCGAACCCCCACAGTGCGCTAGGCTATCCTGAGGGCCACCCTGCCCACAGCAGCTCAGGGGATTATCTCAGAGACTGCTCCTGGTGTGCAGGTAGATGGCACAGGCAGTGGAGAAAGGCAAGGCAACCAACAAGCAGGAAGGACTTTGTTCTCCCAGCTGTCACACATGCCATCTGCCTGCGAGCACTTCTATCGCCATGAAAAGGCAGAAGAATCTGCTCCAGTAAAAAATCACTCACATAACCCCAGAGAGAGGGCATGGTGAGATAGATATAACCAATCTTCCTGAAAAAGAATTCAAAATAAAAGTCATAACCATGCTGATGGACCTGCAGAGAAATATGCAAGAGCTAAGGGATGAAGTCCGGAGGGAGATAACAGGAATGAAACAATCAATAGAAAGCCTTAAGAGCAGACTGGATGAGGTGCAAGAGACTGTCAATGGAATAGAAAGTAGAGAACAGGAATACAGAGAAGCTGAGGCAGAGAGAGATAAAAGGATCTCTAGGAACTAAAGAATATTAAGAGAACTGTGTGAACAATCCAAACAGAACAGTATTCGCATTATAGGGGTACCAGAAGAAGAAGAGAGAGAAAAAGGGATAGAAAGTGTCTTTGAAGAAATAATTGCTGAAAAATTCCCCAAGCTGGGGAGGGAAATAGTCTCTCAGACCATGGAAGCCCACAGATCTTCTAACACAAGGGACCCAAGGAGGACAATACCAAGACATATAATAATTAAAATGGCAAAGATCAAAGACAAGGACAGAGTATTAAAGGCAGCCAGAGAGAGAAAAAAGATCACTTACAAAGGAAAACCCATCAAGCTTTCATTAGAATTCTCAACAGAAACCTTACAGGCCAGAAGAGAATGGCAATATATATTTAATGCAATGAAACAGAAGGACCTTGAACCAAGAATACTGTATCCGGCACGATTATCATTTCAATTTGAGGGAGGGATTAAACAATTTCCAGACAAGCAAATGTTGAGGGAATTTGCCTCCCACAGACCACCTCTACAGAATATTTTAAGGAACTGCTCTAGATGGAAGCACTCCTAGATGTCACGAGAGAAAATAAATTCACAGCAAAGAAAGCAGATCAACCAAATACTAACTAAAGGCAAAAAATAAAATCAACTGTCCACAAAAGTAGTCAAAGGAAACCCAAAAGAGTACAGAATAAAACACCTAACATATAAAGAATGGAGGAGGAAGAATAAGAAAGAAGAGAAATTAAGAATCATCAGACTGTGTTTATAATAGCTAAAAAAGAGAGTTAAGTTAGATGGTTAGATAGTAAAGAAGCTACCCTTGAACCTTTGGTAACCACGAACCCAAAGCCTGCAATGGCAATAAGTACATATCTATCGATAATCACCCTAAATGTAAATGAACTGAATGCACCTCAAAAGACACTGAGTAATAGAATGGATGAAAAAGCAAGACCCAATTATATGCTGCTTACAAGAGACACACCTCAAACCCAAAGATATACACAGACTAAAAGTGAAGGGATGGAAAAAGATGTTTCATGCAAACAACAAAGAGAAAAAAGCAGGTGTTGCAGTACTTGTATCAGATAAAATAGACTTCAAAACAAAGAAAGCAGCAAGAGATAAAGAAGGACATTACATAATGATAAAGGGGTCAGTCCAACAAGAAGATATAACCATTATAAACACATATGCACCCAACACAGGAGCACCAACACATGTGAAACAGATACTAACAGAATTAAAGGGGGAAATAGAATGAAATGCATTCCTCTTAGGAGACTTCAACACACCACTCACTCCAAAGGATAGATCAACCAGACAGAAAATAAGTAAGGACACAGAGGCACTGAACAACACACTAGAACAGATGGACCTAACAGACATCTACAGAACTCTACACCCAAAAGCAGCAGGATACACATTCTTCTCAAGTGCACATGGAACTTTTCCTAAATAGACCACATACTAGGCCACAAAAAGAGCCTCAGTAAATTCAAAAAGACTGAAATTCTACCAACCAACTTCTCAGATCACAAAGGTATAAAACTAGAAATAAATTGTACAAAGAAAACAAAAAGGCTCACAAACACATGGAGTCTTAACAACATGTTCCTAAATAATCAATGGATCAATGACCAAATTAAAACAGAAATTAAGCAACATATGGAGACAAATGACAACAACAGTACAAAGCCCCAACTCTGTGGGATGCAGCGAAGGCAGTTCTAAGAGGAAAGTATATGGCAATCCAGGCCTATTTAAAGAAGGAAGAACATCCCCAAATGAATAGTCTAAAGTAACAATTATTGAAACTGGAAAAAGAAGAACAAATGAGGCCCAAAGTCAGCAGAAGGAGGGACATAATAAAGATCAGGGAAGAAATAAATAAAATTGAGAAGAACAAAACAATAGAAAAAAAAATCAATGAAATCAAGAGCTGGTGCTTTGAGAAAATAAACAAAATAGAGAACCCCCTAGCCAGACTTATTAAGAGAAAAAGAGAATCTACACACATAAACAGATCAGAAATGACAAAGGAAAAATCATGACGGACCACACAGAAATACAAAAATTATTCAAGAATACTATGAAAATCTATATGCTAAAAAGCTGGAAAACCTAGAAGAAATGGACAACTTCCTAGAAAAATACAACCTTCCAAGACTGACCAAGGAAGAAACAAAATCTAAACAGACCAATCACCAGCAACGAAATTGAATCAGTAATCAAAAAAATACCCAAGAACAAAACTCCCAGACCAGATGGATTCACTGCTGAATTTAGCAGACATATAGAGAAGATATAATACCCATTCTCCTTAAAGTTTTCCAAAAAATAGAAGAGGAGGGAATACTTCCAAATTCATTCTATGAAGCCAGCATCACTCTAATACCAAAACCAGGCAAAGACCCCACCAAAAAAGAAAATTACAGACCAATATCCCTGATGAATGTAGATGCAAAAATACTCAACAAAATATTAGCAAACTGAATTCAAAAATACATCAAGGGGATCATACACCATGACTAAGTGGGATTCATCTCAGGGATGCAAGGATGGTACAACATTCAAAAATCCATCAACATCATCCACCACATCAACAAAAAGAAGAACAAAAACCACACAATCATCTCCATAGATGCTGAAAAAGCATTTGACAAAATTCAACATCCATTCATGATAAAAACTCTCAACAAAATGGGTATAGAGGGCAAGTACCTCAACATAATAAAGGCCATATATGACAAACTCACAGCCAACATCATACTTAACAGCGAGAAGCTGAAAGCTTTTCACCTAGGATTGGGAACAAGGCAGGGATGCCCACTCTCCCCACTGTTATTCAACATAGTACTGGAGGTCCTACCCACGGCAATCAGACAAAACAAAGACATACAAGGCATCCAGATTGGTAAAGAAGAAGTCAAATTGTCACTATTTGCAGATGACATGATACTGTACATAAAAAACCCTAAAGACTCCACTCCAAAACTACTAGAACTAATATCTGAATTCAGCAAGGTTGCAGGATACAAAATTAATACACAGAAATCTGTTGCTTTCCTACACACTAACAATGAGCTAACAGAAAGAGAAATCAGAAAAACAATTCCATTCACAATTGCATCAAAAAGAATAAAATACCTAGGAATAAACCTAATGAAGGAAGTGAAAGACCTATACCCTGAAAACTATAAGACACTCCTAAGAGAATTAAAGAGGACACTACCAAATGGAAATTCATCCCATGCTCTTGGCTAGGAAGAATAAATATTGTCAAAATGGCTATACAGATTGGTAAAGCAATCTACAGATTCAATGCAATCCCTTTCAAAATACCAACAGCATTCTTCAATGAACAGGAACAAATAGTTCTAAAATTCATATGGAACCATAAAAGACACCGAATAGCCAAAGCAATCCTGAGAAGGAGGAATCAAACAGGGGGAATTATGCTCCCTGACTTCAAGCTCTACTACAAAGCCCCAGTACTCAAGACAATTTGGTACTGGCACAAGAACAGACCCACAGACCAGTGGAACAGAATAGAGAGTCCAGATATTAACCCAAACATATATGGTCAATTAATATACGATAAAGGAGCCATGGATATACAATGGGGAAATGACAGCCTCTTCAGCAGCTAGTGTTGGCAAAACTGGACAGCCACATGTAAGAAAATGAAACTGGATCATTGTCTAACCCCATACACAAAAATAAATTTGAAATGGATAAAAGACCTGAATGGAAGTCATGAAACCATAAAACTCTTAGAAAAAAACATAGACAAAAATTTCTTGGTCATAAACACGAGCAACTTCTTCATGAACATATCTCCCTAAGCAAGGGAAACAAAAGCAAAAATGAACAAGTGGGACTTTATGAAGATGAAAAGCTTCTGTACAGCAAAGGACACCATCAGTAGAACAAAAAGACATCCTACAGTATGGGAGAATATATTCATAAATGACGTATCCAATAAGGGGTTGACACCGAAAATATATAAAGAGCTCATGCACCTCAACAAACAAAAAGCAAATAAGCCAATTAAAAAATGGGCAGAGGAGCTGAACAGACACTTCTCCAAAGAAGGAATTCAGATGGCCAATGGGCACATGAAAAGATGCTCCACATCGCTAATCATCAAAGAAATGCAAATTAAAACCACAGTGAGATATCACCTCACACCAGTTAGGATGGCCACCATCCAAAAGACAAACAACAACAAATGTTGGCGAGGATGTGGAGAGAGGGGAACCCTCCTACACTGCTGGTGAGAATGCAGATTAGTTCAACCATTGTGGAAAGCAGTATGGCAGTCCCTCAAAAACTTAAAATAGAAATACCATTTGACCCAGGAATCCCACTCCTAGGAATTTACCCTAAGAATGCAGTAGCCCAGTTTGAAAAAGACATATGCACCCCTATGTTTATCGCAGCACTATTTACAATAGCCAAGAAATGGAAGCAACCTAAGTGTCCATCAGTAGATGAATGGATAAAGAAGAGGTGGTACATATACACAATGGAATATTACTCAGCCATGAGAAGAAAACAAATCCTACCATTTGCAACAACATGGATGGAGCTAGAGGGTATTATGCTCAGTGAAATAAGCTGGGTGGTAGGTAGTATATGGTTGTGCCTTATGTTATTCTTTATATCTTGCTTATTTTAAATGTTATATAGTGGTTAAAA
>JAQQAC010025234.1:24648307-24906022 GCA_029783875.1 Phataginus tricuspis
GGAACCACACTCAGGCTCTCACCGGCTCCTTCCTGTGTTGTGTCCCGGTGTCAGTGACAGCAGCACACGAGGCTCCCCTGGTTAGCGGGCATCCAGGCTCAGAAGGGGTCAGGATGAGCCTGTCATTAGGCTCAGGCCTCAGCCTGGGCCCCTCCAGGAGGGTCCCTAGGTCTTTATGTATCTTGGGTGTCAATGTCTGCTCAACAATGTTCTCCTTTGGCTTTCCTCTCTAGAAAAATGTTGACTACAGAAGTTTCAGTAAGCTGGTAGAGAACTTCAAGAAGACCCTGCGGCATACTGACTCCATGGTCTTGGATGACTTTGCCACCAGCCTACCCTTCATCGATGTCTACTTGTCCACTCTGGACAACCAGGACATTACAATCTACAAGTCAGTCCCAGCCCTGCTGGCCCTGGCCAAGGAGACCAGGCTTTTCCTGGTCCCCAGGCATCTTTGAGTGCGGGTCTGTGTCAGGTGCTCTGTGAGAGCAAAGGGGGTGGTGGACGATGGGCAGGGTGGATAGAGTGACGCCCTTCTCAGGAGTTCAGGATTCCATGTATGCACATGGCCTGGGCAGCTGCGTGTATGCACATGGCCCGGACAGGCCTGTGGCTAGGGACTCTGTTCCCCTTTTCCTCCCCAGCCTACCCTGACCCGTGTTTAAGTGCTGGCCCCTTTGACTCTCCAGGCCCTTCCTCACTAAGCCCCTTTGAAAGGGCAGAGGAAGCAGCACTGATGGGCAACTTGGGTACTGAGGCTCCTGGCCTGGTTCTGCCGCTGCCTTCCTTTGTGACCCTGGGAAAGTCTCTGCCCTTTTCCCATTTGTTATACAAGGGGCTGCTGGGCTGATGATGTGAAAACAATATGTACAGAGCTCAGAGCTTGACCTGGCCCAGGGCTGTGCTTAGGGTGTTAGCTGTGGTTGTAAGTGGCCATTGCTGAGCAGAAAGGGGAGAGCGTGGGAACTGAAGAGCCACAGGTGGCTCTTGAACAAGGAAGGACACAGTTTCCTGGCTTCAACAAAGCCCCTCGAAGGGCCTCATACACTGGAGGAACTGAGCCCAGGTTGTTGTCTCCAGCCTAATACATGGAGAAATAACTAGCTCCAGGGCCACAGAAAGAGTGGCAGACAGATTCCAGCCCAGCCTGATCTAACTCTGAAGTCTTTGCCCTTCCCTGATCCCACACCTGCCAGGTATGGTGAATGTGCAGGGGCCAGTGTGCAGTGGAGGGGCCAGGGTGGCACAGAGCCTGCCCTTGAGCTCAGGCCCCCTCTCCTTCTGCTCTACTTCCAGTCTTCAAGGACTGTACTGTGAGATTGTATATGTGCTGAGCCTGATGCTTGAAGAGATGCCACAGAAGAACGAGTCCCAGTCTTCAGAAAAGATGGATGAGAAGTAGCTGGGTCCAGGCACCCAGGCGAGGAGGGGCTTACAGACTGTGACAGCCCTTCCCCCCATTAAACACAGGCTTTCTGAGTTGACCTTTCTATGGTTGCTGTGACTGTGGCATTTCCCCACTATTGGGGTTTGGGCCTGGGTAATTGACTTTGAAGTCTGGTTTCCTGGGCCCCCCAACCCCACATGACAGCAGACCTGGGGAGTGAGGAGAAGGAGGCTCAAGACTTGCCCAGAGGCCACATCCAGGGGCCACACTGGCTCTCTCTTGCCTTGACTCCAGCAGCAAAGACCCCTGAGCTCCTGGGAAAGCTGCTGAGGACCCCAGAGCAAGGAGAGCCTCCAGAAGCCCCATTAGAAGGTAGGGCTTCCTTGAGCTGGTGCAGCCTTACTGATCTTGGAACCTTTGCTGGGCTCATCCATGTGGGTGTCTCCGCACCAGGCAGAGCTGTATCTTTCTTTATGGACCCATTGCTAGGGACTCGCCTCTTTGGAAGTCTGCTCTTCTTTCCCCTAGCTCACAATGGTTGTAGTTCCCCTGGAGATAGAGCTGTGACAGGTGGGTCCTGTTGTGTGGGCACAGCGCTCAGGGTGCTCTCCTCTGGGGGAACGGCCTAGGGCACCTGATACAGGTATTGGAGAAGTGGCAGCATCAGGCACTTTGGGCTGTTTCCCCCTTTACGGTTTGTAAGGACTCTTCATGGAAAAGGCAGCATTTTCTGTGTCATTCTTGGCCAAATGACTGCTAGAGTTGCCACGGTCCTGGCACTACCAGAGTCCAGCCATTGTGGAGTCACCTGAATGCCCAGATAGGGCAGGGCATCTGGCTCCTGACTGGCGATGGCAGAGGCCCTGCAGTGCCTCTCAGTTCCCACTGCTGGGGAGTATTCTTGGTGCCTGTCACCTTGGCACTGCCATCTCAAACAGAGAGAGGTGAGCTGTGGGTTGGGAGACCTACTAGTATCTATAGCTGAGGGCAGAAAGGCCTCAGCTGGCCCCAGCACTGGATCCATGGCTTCAGGCCTGGGGGACAGCACCCCTGAGGCCACAGGACAAGGGCAGGTAGAATATTATGGTTTCATTCATACATATAACTACTATTTACTGAGCTGTCCTGGATGCTTGGGGTTCTGTAATGAGAAACCCACAGCCTTGTCCTGGCCTTCCTGGTATTCATGGTATTTAGGGGAGACATTAATCCAACCAGACTGGATGAGAGAAAATTTCCCTGAGGAAGTGACAATAATTGTTTGAATGCAGAGAACACAAGTCTTCTAATGCTCACACTCTCAGAAACAAATTGAGAATTTTGTAAACAATGCTAAGAAGGATTGCTCTGGAGTGAGACCCATCATCATGCAGTGGGGCAGTCCTCTGAGGGCAGGGCAGGGCATGAGGTCTACTTATTCCTGGGGTAGAGAGAACTTTAGGTCAATAGCGTTGGAGGTGGACCTGAAGTAAGCAGGGTGTCTGTGCTCTTCGTGGAGGGGGAGAAGCTCAGGGTCTTATGCATCTAATGCCTGATTATGAAGGCTAGAGAACTTCTAGGAGTGCTCTGGTGGGTGAAGCCCAGTCAGTAGGGCAGGTAGGCCTCAGGCAATGGCTCTAATTCAGGGCTGGGTCAAAACAGACACTGACAACTGCTCACACTGCTGGTGCGCTGTGTGCCAATGTTGCTCAGGGGAGTATGAAAACATATCCACCTGCTCTCATTAGGAGGAGCAATAGAAAAGAGTATGAAACTAAGAGCTGATTCTATGAAAAGATAAAATTGATAAACCTTCAGCAAGACTCATCAAGAAAAAAAGGGCTCAAATAAATAAAATTAGAAATGGAAGAGAAGTTATAACAAACATCATAGAAATACAAAGGATCATAAAAGACTACTATCAACAATTTTACTATGAAAAAAATGGATAACATGGAAGAAATGGATAAATTCCTAGAAACATACAATCTTCCAAGATTGAATCAGGATGAAATAGAAAATCTGAATAGGTACAAAATTGAATCACAATAAAAAAAACTCCTAACAAAGTCATGGAAGTCCAGGACCAGCTGGTTTCACAGGTGAATCCTACCAAACATCCAAAGAAGAGTTAATACTTATCCTTCTCAAAGTATGCCAAAAAATTAAAGAGGATTGAACATTTCCAAGCTCATTGTAACAAGCCAGCATTACCCTGATATCAAAATCAGATAAAGATACTACAGAAAAATAAAATTACAGGCCAGTATCTCTGATGAACATAGATGTATAAAAATTCTCAACAAAATATTAACAAACCAAATTCAACAATACATTAAGAGGATCATACACCATGATCAAGTGGGATTTAGTCCAGGGATGCAGGGATGGTTCAGTATCTGCAAATCAATCAGTGTGATATACCACATTAAGAAAACAAGGAATAAAGATATTGTGATCACCTCAATAGATGCAGAAAAAGCATTTGAAAAAACTCAACATTCATTTATGATAAACACTTTTAAAAGGTGGGTATAGAAGGAATGTATCTCATCATAATAAAAGCCATATATGACAAACTCACAACTAACATATTCAATGGTGAAAAGCTGAAAGCTTTTCCTCTAAGATCAGAAACAAGACAAGGATGCCCACTCTTGCCATTTTATTCAACAATGTATTTGTGGAAGTCCTAGCCACAGCTACTAGGCAATAAAAAGAAATAAAAGGCATCCAGATTTGAGAAGAAAGTAAAATTGTCACTATTCACAGATGACATGATATTATATGTAGAAAGCCCTAAAGCCTCTAATAGTTCAAAGCTATTAGAACTAATAAATGAATTCAGTAAGATTTCAGGATACAAAAATCAATATACAGAAATCTGTTGTGTTTTTACACACTAACAATGAGATGTCAGGAAGAGAAATTAAAATCCCATTTACAATTGCATCAGAAAGAATAAAGTGCCTATAACTATTTTATTTAACTGAGGTGGAGAAAGACCTGTACTCTGAAAACTACTGATGAAAGCAATTGAAGACAACACAGATAAATAGAAAGGTATACTGTGCTCATGGAATGGAAGAATTAATGCTGTTAAAACGTCCATACTACCCAAATCAATCTATAGATTCAATGCAATCCATATCAAAATTCCAACGACATTTTTCAGAGAACTAGAACAAATTATCCTAAAATTTATATGGAACCACAGAATAGTTGAAGCAATCTTTGGAAAGAGAAACAAAGTAAGGGATATTGTGCTCCTGAATTTCAAACTATACTATAAAGCTGTGGTAATCAAAACAGTATGGTATTTGCACAGAAGTAAACACATAAATTAATGGAGCAGAATAGAGAGCTCAGAAATAAACCCATACTTATATGGTCAATTAATCTATGACAATTTAAAAATAATCTCTTCAATAAGTGGTAATGGGGAAACTGGGCAGCTACATGCAACAGAATGAAGCTGGACCATTTTCTTATACCATAAACAAAAACAAACTAAAAATAGTTTAAATACTTAAATATAAAACCTGAAACCATAAAGCTCTTAGAAGAAAACAGGCAGTAAGGTCTTTGAAATCAGCCTTAGCAATGTGTTTTTTTTTTTTTTTGGATCTGTCTTCTCTGGCAAGGACAACAGAAGGAAAAATAAGCAGGGCTATGTAAAACTCAAAAGCTTTTGCACGGTGAAGGAAAATGAAAAGCAACCCATTGAATGGGTCAAAGGGGTTACATCCAAAATATACAAAGAACTCATAAAATTCAATGTAAAAAATCCAATTAAAAATATACAGAGGATCTGAATAACCATTTTTTCAAAGTAGACATACAGATAACCAACAGGTACATGGAAAGAGGCTCCACATTATTAACTATCAGGGGAATGCATATCAAAACCACACTGAGGTATCACCTCACACCTGTGTGATTGGCAACTATTCAAAAGACAAACAATAACAAGTGTTGGTGAAGATGTGGAGAAAAGGGAACCCTCATGCTCTGTTGGTGGGTATGTAAATTGGTGCATCCACTATGGAAAACAGTATGGAGTTTCCTCAAAAAATTAAAAATAGATACATATGATCTAGCAATTCCATTTCTAGGTATTTATCCAAAGAAAACAAAAACACCAATTTGAAAAGATATATGTACTCTTTAGTTCATTGCAACCTAAGTGTCCACTGATAAAGAAGATGTGGTATGTATATACAATGGACTTCTGCTCAGCCATGAAAAATAATGAAATTTTGCCATTTTCAACAACATAGATGGACCTAGAGGGTATTATGCTAAGTGAAGTAAGAGAAAGACAAATACTGTGTGACTTCACTTATATGTGGAATCTAAACAATTAAACAAAACAAAAACAGACTCATAGAGAACAAACTGGTGGTTGCCAGAAGGGTGCAGTCTTCCAGTTATAAAATAAGACACAGGGATATAATGTATAGCAGAGGGAATATAGTCAATAGTATGATAACAATTTCGTATGGTGATAGATGGTAACTAGCTAGACTTACTATGGTGAGCATTTTGTAATATATAAATATTGAATCACTATATTGTACACCCAAAACGAATACAATATTGCATGTCAATTATTCTTTGATAAAAAACCCAACCCAAACCAAAGATGGACCAGCTATAAGGATCAAATAAAATACACATGAGAGTGTAAAAGAAGATGTGTAGGCATACCTTATTTTTTTATTGTGCTTCACTTTATTGCACTTTGTAGATGTTGCATTTATTTATTTATTTATATTTTTTATTAAGGTATCATTGATATACACTCTTATGAAGATTTCACATGAAAAACATTGTGGTTACTACATTCACTCATTATCAAGTCCCCCCATAGCCCACTGAAGTCACTGCCCATCAATGTATTAAGATGCCACAGTCACTACTTCTCTGTGCTACACGGTCTTCCCTGTGACCCCGCCACACCATGTGTACTAATCATAATGCCCCTCAACCCCTGCTCCCTCCCTCCCCACCCCTCCCCTTTGGTAACTGCTAGTCCCTTCTTGGAGTCTGTGAGTCTGCTGCTGTTTTGTTCCTTCAGTTTTGCTTCCTTGTTATACTCCACAGATGAGGGAAATCATTTGGTACTTGTCTTTCTCTGCCTGGCTTATTTCACTGAGCATAATATCCTCCAGCTCCATCCATGTTGTTGCAAATGGTAGGATTTGTTTCTTTCTTATGGCTGCATAGTATTCCATTGTGTATATGTACCACCTCTTCTTTATCCATTCTAGATATTGCATTTTTATAAATTGAAGGTTTGTGGCCACCCTGTGCCAAGCAAATCTATCAGTGTCATTTTTTCCAACAGCATTTGCTCATTTTGTGCCTCTGTCACATTTTGATAATTCTTGAGATATTTCAAACTTTCATTATTATTATGTTTGTTATGCTGATATATGATAATTGATCATGACTCACTGAAAGCTTAGATGATGGTTAGCATTTTTTAGCCATAAACCATTCTTAAATGAAGGCGTATACATTACATTTTTTAGACTGAATTTAGTAGACTATAGTATTGTATAAACATAATTTTTATATGCACTGGGAAACCAAAAAATTCATTTGACTCACTTCATTGCAATATTTACTTTATCACAGTGGTCTGGAACTGAACCCTCAATATTTCTGAGGCACGTCTGTAGTCAGCTATGATTTGTGCTTCCTAGCTGTCAGCTCTACCTCTTCGGTGTGCTATGCTGGCCAGGTGCTGAGAGGAACTGGGTCAATGTGGTGGAGAGGAAAGGATAGAGCTGAGAGCAAGCAGCAGAGGTCAGGAACCTGGATGAGGAGTGGGGTGAATGCGTCTCCAGATGGAGCTGGTACAGGGTGGGCAGAGATGGCACGGTGGACCTGGATTGCTTGGGTCCCAGTAGAGAAGCCCTGGGCATGGACCAGTGTGGGAGGGCAAGCTTCCTCTAAGGGCACAAACCAAAGGCTTTCACGGAGCAGAGAACTGGGAAAGAGTAACATGCAAAGGGCTGGCCCAGCACTGCTGGCAGAACAAGCCAAAGCAGCATTACTGTTTGGCTCTATTTGCAGAGCAAACACGGGCAGCATGGAATTCCCACTTGGGCCCTCCCCAGCTCAGACAGGCTTGGCCAAAACTTTCAATTGATTTGCTTGGGGCAGAAGTGGCTCTGCTTGTCCAGGCCTGGCTGTGGAAAGCAGGACTCTCTCGCCTACCCCAAGCCCTTGGATCCAGCAGAGCTGTCTCCATATGGCTTGCTCACCTCCATCCTGCCAGCCTGGAGGTTTGGGGGCTGCAGTGGGATGCAGGGTATGGGGCCTGTCTTCTGGTTTGTCCAGGCCCTCCCCTAGCTCCTGTGGGAAAGATCTGGAATCCAAGGCTGGAGGTGTTTGGAAAGTGGCTGGATATATATATATATATATATATTTAAACTGCTTGTTGATTCCACCAGCAGGAAGCAATCCCTACGTTATGGAGATCCAGGCAGTGGCTGACAATATAAGCTCTCCTGTTTATTCCAACAGCTCATAGAAATCTAATACCAAGATGCTGAAAACTACACACCTTGTGTTTTATTCAAATGTGGGTGAGACAGGACACCTCCTAAACACACTGCCCTCCACCAGGTCGGGCTTTGTTCTCAGCGGTGCCTCTACCTGTTTTGGTCTCTGTCCCGGCCCCAAATTGCTTGGGCCTGCTCCATTGTCCCGTAGGTTCTCAAGAGAGAAGATGGCTCTGAATTCCTAACTAGGCTGCTCAGAAAGGAGAGGTGATTGTTGTAGATTCTAGTCACAGGGGTAGGGAAATGGGGAGAAAGGAGCTGACTGTGATGGAGTGAGATGCATCAATGATGGAGTGTCCCACTCGTCTCCACGCTCTCCACCAAGGGTTCTGTCTGTGCTTGGTCAGTCTCCCAGCGATGGGAGGTCAGTGAAATGGTAAAGGACAATTTTGTACCTCTTATAGAACAGCCCACGTGAAAGCCTTACATAATGATCATATCCAAGGCCTCTTCAAATCCTGAAACAAAACCTCAAGAAGGAAATGGTCTAGTGTCCACTTGGCAGAAGGGAAATTTGAGCTCTGTGAAGGGAAGCCCAGGCCTCAGGGAGACGCCCAGCCCAGAGGGACCCTGGCCTCCTCCTGGTCCCTCTACCAGCCTTGGATTAGTGGGATCCTTGCCTCGAGGGACTGAGCAAGTCCCTGGGAGCCTGGGGCTGCTGGGGGGCCTCAGTGGCCCCACCTTAGGCTCTGGGCTATGGGAGAGTCAAGAAGCTTTGGAGGAGGGGGCACCAAGCTCACGAGAAGCCAGGCGCTCCTCATGCATTGCATGTACCTGGACCCAGTACCAGCCTCGGTAACTCAGGGAATGCCAGTTTGGCGGATGGAGGAGGGGGTCCACACGTGTGTGTGTGTGTGTGTGCATGTGTGTGTGTGTGTGTGTGTGTGTGCGTGTGGTGTATAAATATGACCTATATTAGATAGGGTTTACCCAAAAGGAAAGAGAGGTGTGTGCACGAAAAGGCTGGACTAGGCGGGGATAAGCATCCGTCCCAGGGTGTCCTGGAGCGGTCCCAGACAGGCCACAGGTGGGAACAGTTGGGGAAATCCTTGCCGGGCCCGCCACAACCTGGCAAGCAGCAGAGTGGCAGCTGCGTTGTGGCTGCGATGTCTTGGAGGGTTTGCTGAGCACTTGCCATGAAGTCCCTGGTACGTTAAGCCCTTGGTTCAATTAAATGGGTTAATATGCTTTGTTTGATTCTGATTAATAATAATAATATAATGTGATAATAGCAATAATGGGGCTATTAGCTGCGATTATTACATGTGCCTGCACCATTCCAGGCACGGAGGGGAGGTGCGGCACACATTCCCACACACTCAGGCCTCATTTTCCACTCATAAAACCCCATTCTTCAAAGCCTCTCCAGCCCAACTCCCTATATCCATTTTCGGGACAAATTGCCAACACTTAAAAAAATTGGTCCATTTTGTATGAAAGCCAAGTCCAAATTGCTGTTACTTCCCTCCTTATGTTTTGAAATTTTCAAAAGGGTAGGTAGGGGTGGGGGACACAGGGGATGGAGAGAGGAGGAGAGGGGAAAAGAGGGAGAAAAGTGTATGAACGAAGAGGAAAAAAAACAAGCCTTGTTTCATTAAAAATGTATTTCTGGAATGATGTTTCAATTTACTCAGGCAGAAAAATTAGCAATGGTGTACTTATTAAACAGGCTAAGTAAGCATGACTATTTTTAGTAGTGTAGTGAAACCCTGGGCATGTGGACCTCTTTAATAGAGATTCCATGATCATGCTGGCCGGCAGGCACACACTGCGTGTGTGCGTGCGTGTGTGCAGAGGCACGTGGGTGTGCCCATAGGTGGCTGAGCTGGAGGCTTGGGAGGGTGGGGGCGGTGCAGTGACGGGACAGGGTGAGAAGGACTAACTCCCTGCTCACGTCAGCTGTTTTTAAACTCTGAGCCCTTTGCGTAGCAAAAAAAAAAAAAAAAAATTACAAATTAGTCTTCCCGCCGAACATTCCTCTTGGCACCCACTAATTTGACGTCTGTTTAAAGAAGAATGTATTTGAAAACAAAAATTTCATTACTGTAAAAATCAGTAAAGGTTTACGTGACACCGTCACGCTAGCCTGTGCCCCAGTGAGGCTGAATCCCGAGGGCTCACATGCCACCCGGGTAGGGGATGACTCACCTCGGGTGAAGACAGGACCCTGTGGGCAGAAGGCCCTGTCCTGCAGATCACAGCCTTTGAAGTTTTAAAATAATATTTATTGTTTAATTTCATCATTACAAAAGTAATACATGCTCAGTGAAAAAACTTGGGAAGGACAAATGAAAAAAAGGCCCTCGTTTCCCACCACCAAAAGGGAGCTGCTGTTAACACTGTGCACACCCAGAAAGTTCTCTGTGCACATACGCTGATTTGTAGCAATGGGTCTGCACTCATATACTGTTTTGTAGCCCGCCTTGTTTAGTGTTTGATGGTAAAAAAGCCGTGGCAAACCTATTATTTAATTTTATGCTAAACTTATAGAGAAAAGTCATCTGCCCCAGTTGCTTTCTCGTGGCCACTCAGTAGGAGAAGTGCCCTTAATGGGGTCCCACCGCTATGCTGCACAGAGGGATGGAGAATGGGGCGGGGTCCATATGGGAGTCAGTTGAAGAGGGCTCAGGGAAAGGTTTTCCAGCAAGCAGCAGACCAACTCTGGTAGAGGGTTCATCCCTGGGGGTCCGGGGCACGAGTCTCCGAATGCTTCTCCGGATAAGCTAGGGGCAGACACACAGACTAAAGCAAAAGTTGTATGAAAATAAACATAACGTGAAATTTACCATTTTAACCTTTTGAAAATATACAGTGACATTAAATGAATTCACATTGTAGTGCTGCCGCCACCACCATCCCTCTCCGGAACGTTTTCATCTTCCCCAAATAAACCTCTGTACCCATTAAACAGTAACTCCTCACAACCCTTCCCTGCCCCTGACAATCCCAGCCTCTTGTCTGTCTTAATTTCTCTATTCTAGGTGGCTCGTATAAATTGGAATCATAATACTTGCCCGTTTGTGTCTGGCTTATTTCACTTAGTATAATGTCTTTGAGTTTCATCCATGTTGTGGCATATGTCAAAATTTCCTTCCATTTTAAGGCTGAATAGTATTCCATTGTACATACACACCACATTTTTTTTATTCATCTGAAACTGGATGCTTGGGTTGCTCCCACCTTTTAGCTACTGTGAACATGAATGTACAAGTATCTGTTTGAGTCCCTGTTTTTGTTTCTTCTAGGTGTATACCCGGAAGTGGAATTCTGGGTAATACGTAATTCTATGTTTTTTTTAGGAGCTGCCATATTGTTTCCACAGTGGCTGCAGCATTCAAATTCCTACCAGCAATGCACGCGGTTCCAAATTCTCCACATCCTTGTCAACACCTGTTATTTCTGTTTTTTTGGTAGCAGCCATCCTAATGGACGTGTAGTAATGTATTACTGTGGCTTTGATTTGCATTTCCCTAAATTTCCCTAATGACTAGTAATGTTGAGCATCTTTTCTTGTGATTCTTACACCAATAATATATATAATTTATATTTCTTCTTTGGATAAATGTCTATTCAAGTTCTTTGCCTGCTTTTGAATTGGGTGATTTTGTTTTTTTGCTGTTCAGATACACTTTTAAAAGCAGTGCCGAGGGCTTCCTGTGCTGAGAGGCAGCAGTGATCAAGCCAGTGGAGGAAGCAGAGGCAAGAGAGCAGAGAGAAAGGAGTGGGGAGAGGGAGAGAGGGCCAAGACATGCCTTGTGGAGTGAGGGGTACAGGAAGGTAGCCCCTTGATTCTTTTATTTGGCCACTATTTCCTGAGCACAGCCAGCGAGCAGACACTTCTCCACCTAGTGCTGTCTACACCTGTCTGCCTCCACTGCGACTCCAGGGATCCTGCCCAGCTGCCAGCGCCCTGCCTCCTGGAGGCTGCGCTCCCCGTAGTTCAGCCGCAGGCTCTGCTCTCAGGCTGGCTGGGACCTGAGTCCCCAAAGCTGCGTGCCTTTGGATAGGTTACATGGCATCCCTGAGCCTCAGCTTCCTCATCTATAAAATGAGGCTGGTAAGAGAAATAAGACATGTACAGTGCACAGCAGACATGCAGCCACATGACTGAGACAGCCAAAGCAGCTTCTGTCCTCTACCCCACTCCAAATGCTGCTCCCAGCCCTTTGACCTGTCCCTCTACAGTGTCCTGATTCATGAGATCACAGCCCCTCCCCTCTGGCTGGGTTCTGGTGGCTGCATCCCCTGGGTGTCCTGTGGCCACTTGATACGTGGACACCTGCTCTGGACAACAGCAGCCAGCTGGGGGGCAAGGTCCAGAGCCCTGGAAAAGCAACACAGGAGTGTGAAGAGGCAGGTTTCTGTGGTGAGAGGGGCAAGGAGGCAGGCTGGCAAGGCTGGGGGGAAGCCTGGGAGGGCTTCCAAAAGGCGTCAAACTGGAAGCATCCACGTAGAAAATGGGAAGCTTGTGATAATGAGTGAGTCAGGAATTTGGAGTTAATGGTTGATATTCTAGGGTCCTACCTTTGCTGGGAAGCTTCTTTGTGCCTCTGCCTGCCCCCCCTGTTCTGCTGCCCCCACCGCTAGGCTTCCCTGGTCCCCTGCTCCCTGTGCCCTCTGCTGCTCTCCCACACGGCCAAATGAAGCCTGAAGGCAAATCCTAGGGCTTGGTGCTTCAGCTTTCTTTCTCCCAGAGCACAGCATACATAGAGTGTAGTTGTTTCCTCCCTACCCCCAACCCCACCACCCGGTACAAATGCGATTCACGACAGGAGCATGTGTAGTACAGTGGATGGGCGCATGGGCCCTGGTCAGGGAGCCACATGCCCGTCCTGACGCTATCCCTCACTTGCTGTGCCATCTCGGGTGAGCTGTTGATTCACCAAGCTTCAGTTTTTTCCAGTGTAGGGATAGCAAGCCCCTCATGAGGAGCACATGCTGTGATTCTTCCAGTGGGTTTGCATGGAGCCTGACACTCACCAAGGGCCTGATGTCAGCTATTGATAAGATGATGTGACACCAACAGAAGCGTCCAGACATCTTCACCCCAGGCTGCAGGGAGTCCTCAGTGGAGAATCCTAGGGTGAGTGCACCCTCTGCTGCTGAGGCTCATCGCTCACAGCCCTGGAGGCCCATCTGCCTCTGCCCAGGCCCAGTGGACTGCAGGGACGGACCGGGCCTGGTTCCTCTGACTCTGTCAGGGCCTGGCCCATGGGGGGCGGTAGGAAGACTGGTCAGGGTCAACAGGCAGGGTTACGGACATGTCCCCAGGGTGGGGGAGTCAGCAGGCCTGTCAGGCCTGACTCGCATCATGACAAAGAGCAAAGCTGGAGGGAAAACCAAGTGGGGCCCCAAAGTCCGTTTTTAGACATGAGCCGATGAGAAACTTAGAGAGGTGGTGAACAGGGCCCTCCAGAGGCAGGACCTCTTACTTTAATACCACCACCACCACCACCACCAATGGAAACCATTTACTGAGCACTTCCTATATGCCAGCACCACAACTAACACTTTATGTGCATTATCTCGTTAAATCCTTTAACCAGCTGTGTGAAGTGATTGTTGTTATTCCCCTTTAGAAGAGGAAACAGAGGCTCAGAAGTTAATTAAATCTCTTGCCCAGGGCAACTCAGAGGTGGAGCCAGAACTTAAGTCCTTGCTCTCAAAAAGGCCGCAGCAAAGGTTCCCTGGATGCCAGAGCCGAGTGCCTGGCCCGGGGACGGACGAGGCCTATGGGCAGAAGATCACCCTCACTCTCACTTTCCACACTGGCCGTTTCGGTGACCGGGGTCCCGCTGATTTCTCACAAGCTGAACAATAGCACAGAACCACCTCTGGGGCCTGGACTCCCTGGGCAATACCCCTTCCAAGGCTGATCTGCCAGTTCTGACTTCCTCTTCCCGCTCCAGAGTCCTCTGGGTGCCGGGCTCAGGGGTGCTGTGGCCCAGAGGGAGGCCTGCATCCTGGCTGGGGCTCTAAAGCTGGAGGTTCACGTAATTCCTCTCCCTCAGGGACCAGGTGCTCGGGGGCTTGTGCACAGTGGCTCATCCCACTTGCCTTCGGTGCCCCACAGGGCCTGCGAACAAGTGCTGGACAGCCTCTTGCCCTCCTGTCCCCAGGCCATGATCTCTCTAAACCTGCAGCAGCCCTTTGGGGCTCACTTCGTCAGGACCAGGTAAGAACAAACCTGCTTTCTTATTTCCTGGGGGCTAGTCCTGTGTTGACAGCAGAAATTATAATCTCTTTAAGGTCAACACTCCCCACCCTCCACCCTGGTGTTGCCCATGGAACGGGGCAGCCCAGCACAGAAGGCAGAGAGTGGGCACCAATTGGGTGCGAATCTACTTCCTGCTGTGACCTTGGGCAAGTGACCTGACCTCTTTGAGCCTCGGGGCCTCATCAGGGAAAGGGAATAATGAGGACTCTTCCTCATAGGGTTGTTGTGCAAGTAAAGGGGCTCAGCAAAGAGGAATGTACTTAGTACAAGGCCCCGGACCCCAAGTGGGCGCAGTGGATGGTGGTGCTTGCCAGTGATGACAGACAGAGCTCCCTCCCCAGAACAGCCTTGACCACCTTGTTTAAAGCAGGACTCATCTTTTTCTTATAGCACCGTGTCCTTTCTCTTCAGAAGCATTCAGCTCAGTTTTGTAATTATCATGTATTTGTTTACTTGTCCATAAGAACAGGACTGTTTTCCACTGCTGGATCCCTAGCACAAGGGCAGGAACACAGTAAATGTTAAGTGAATGAATGAAAACCTCTCCTCACTCTTCCTCAGAGCAGGACTAAGACTTTCTGCTTTTTTTCAGAGGACGTGGCTTTCAGAGCCCCATATATTCCGCAGTCCCCTTGCAGAGCAATCCTGCAGCTGGTTCCGCTGGAAGGGCTGGATACTACTTGCAGCCACAGAACAGCTGGGTCAGAACAGTGGGGTTGAGCCCCAAGCTGAGCCTGACACTCACCTGGTTGGCCATGGTCCTTGATGGACGATGGGTCATTCTGGGAGTGCTTCTGCCCTTCTACTCATCCGTGGCTGGTCAGTGTGTGGCTCCACAGCCACAGAGTTGCCACCAGAGCCCCACGTGCGCCCCCTCCCACCTGAGGCTTGCCCGGACTTTCAGGAGAGGCACCTCTGCCTCCCACTTCCCTTCAGTCCCGCTTCCTTCTAGGTATCTCCTGCCTCCTGCCCTCAACTGAGACCAGGGCCCCCTAGCCTTGGCAGATGTGCGAGGCTGGGGGAGGCACTCTGAGTCCAGATGTGATTGTGTTTATGTTTCCAGAGAGTGAGGGGTCGGAGCTCAGGACTGGAGCCGTTGGGGGAGGGGTGGCCATGCTCCAGCCCCCAACTGCAGCCTCCCCTTCTCCCAACCCCCTCTTCCAACCTGGCATCTGGCCCTGTCTTTCTCAGAACCCCACACTCCAAGTCCTACAGTGTCAGGCGGGGCCATCCTCCAGGAGGGACCCTTCCTTACGCCTCACCTGAAGGCGAGAAACCAGTGGAAAGATGCCTGTCTGGAATCTAAAGACTGTTCACTCAGTGTGACCTCCACCCAGTTGCGTTGTGTGATGGAGCCTCAGTTCCATCATCTGTATAATAGGCACAACGCCTCTGACCTCAGTGGGAGTGTCAGCTTGGCTTGAGAATGTGTGCCCAGGGCTCTGCAGCTTTTGGCTCATGGCTCAGCCTGGGGCTGTGTCCCACTCCTAGCTAGGACTTGTCTGGGTCCAGCTCTAGGGCCGTGCCAATCCTAGTCACAAGGTGATTCTAAAGCAGAACACCAACCCCTTCTTCCTCACCGGCTGCGGCTTCAAACACTTTGTTCCGCCATTACAAGTGACTTACTTAAGGGAAGCAGAATTTGCAGGCAGTTTACAGGCTGGTCTTACTCAGTCGTTTCCAAAAGTCAAGGGAGGGTGGAAGTTGCCGGGATGGAAGGAAAGTTAGAAGCTAGTTCTGTGTGATGGACACGTTCTCCTTTACAGCCCTATGCCCCTGGGGTGGTAGTTCTGGGTAGAAAGGCAAGGGAGGCCCTGGTTACACTCTGGCTGATCAAATACCCACAGTCCTCCTGAAGTAGCCAGGGTAGGGCTCCAAGGTGGGGGTACCGGGCCCCCAGGAGAAAAGGCACCCCCGGGCCTAATGAGGCTTTCAGTGGCCCCCACCCCAACGCTCCCAGCAGACAAACGCAGCTCAGCACCCTGACGGCTCTGAGGATCACTGCAGACCCAGCTTGGGAAGAGCCCGCAGAGCACAGCTGCGGGGTTGGGAGGGGGTCTTGGCGAGGGCGGCGCAATCGCCCAGAGGCTGAGTGGTGGATCCAGTGAGCACCTGGAGCGGCGCGGAGAGGCAGCCGGGCTGAGCAGGGCAGGAATCGCGGAGAAGTGCGATCCCCTGCCTGGGCTCTTCGCTCTTATTCGAAGGGCAGGGGGTGGCACAGTTCTTTTCCTACCCGCCCCCCTCAGCCAAATGAAGCAGTCAAGCCTCAGCAGTGGTTAGCACGCTTGTACTATGGTTTTAATAGACGTACATGGACAAGTCGATATAGACAGATTTATAATTCTATAGTCAGTCCGACATACACAGGGACGCTGTAAACAGGGGCGCGGGCCGGAGAGCGGGTGTGCAAAGTGGGCGCGGGCCGGGACCTTGGCCGCGCCCGAGCTCTCCCGGCTCGACTCTTGCACGGCGGGCGGTGAGGAAGGGGCTCTTCGCCGGGACAAGGCGGGGGGACCTCCTAGCCCAGGAGCGGAGCAGAGGGCCAGGGCCTGCGGCGAAGCTCGGGGGCTGAGTGCTCGGAGAGGAGCCTACCTCATTCCCCGCGCCACGTCCCCACCACCAGCTGCGGCTCGTTGGCCTTCAAATAGGATCCCGGGCGCAGCAAGGCAAGGGCTCTTTGGGGCACGCCGGGGCCGTGAGCAGCTCCACGGCGGGTTCCTGATCCCGGGCTGGGCACGGTCAGCCCCGACCCAACGCCCGCTCCAACTCGGATCCGAATCGAGCTAAGGTACGCTCGTCCGAGCCCAGCTTGGAGGGGACGCCGAGGTTCGTACCGGGCTGGGGACAGGAATGCCTGCGCCCCGCGCGTCCAGTTCGCAGGCGCGGCCGCTCAATCCGGGTCCGGCGCGGCAGGAACACGGGCTCAGACGGCGTCCTCCCCGGGCCGCCGGCCTCGGGGCGCCGGCGCCGCGTCCCTTCCGCGGAATGGCCCGCCGGGGCCCTAGGGAGAGAACACACACCATCCGCGCCATCCCGAGGGAAATTGCAACTCATCCGTTTTTTCGCAGCACTTTTCTCCGACATCTTTTTTTTTCTTTTGTCTCGCTTTGGAGAGCAGAGTGGGGTCCATGAAAGCAAACACGAAACCAACCCGTGGGTGGGGAGGTGGGGCGGGGGGTGGGCTGCGCAGGCACGAGGGCTGCGGCGCGGCGCCCGAGGCCCCGCGTGCGTCCTCCGCGCCCGCCCGCCCGGCGCCGAGCCGGCCGCCGGCCCGCGAGGCCTGGCGGGGCGGTCAGCTGTTGTACTGGCACGCGTTGAGGCCCGACGCCGGGCCCTGCAGGCCACCATAGCCGAACGACGAATGCTGCTTGGACTTAAGCCTTAGGCTGGCCAGGCTCGAGTTGCACGTGTCCCGGTAGACGCTGTAGGGCGAGGCGGGCGTGCCATACGGGCAGGCGCCCGGCGACATGGCCGAGTTAAGAGAGGAGCCGGTGAGGTTGTTGATGTTGTTGAGGCCCGAGTTGGGCATGCCGGGCACGGCGCCCGGGCCCATGCTCGACGGCATGGTCATGGAGGAGATGGAACTGGGTGCCGAGAACATGGACTGCGACGACAGCGGGCTCATGGAGTTGAAGAAGGTGAAGCTCTTCGTGGAGAGCGGCGCTGGCGCCAGGCTCTTGGCGGCCCAGTTGTTATAGGAGTAGCCGGCGGCGTACACGTCCTCGTAGGGTTGCACCAAGCCGCTGAACTGCGGCACGTAGCCGCCTTTGCACAGGTCCAGCTGCTGGTTACGCTCGCGCTTCCGCCACTTGGCTCGCCGGTTCTTGAACCAGACCTGGGGGGAGGAGAAGGGTCAGCGCTGCTGCGGGCGGGAAGGCCCTCCACCCCCACCCCCATGCCCACCCCACCCGGAGCCCTCCGCCGAGCTTCTTTAAGAATATCGTTTCTTTTCTTCGATATTTCCTCCCCTGCCGTCTCTCCATAATGCTCCTTTCCTGTGCCCAGAAAATACTAGTCCTTTCCTTTTATTGATCTTTGTCCTCTTCCCCAAATCAAATGATTTTTTCCTCCTAAAACGGATCCTGTTTTGTTTTAACAAATATTCGTTTTCTTTCTTCCCCTCTCAACCAGCCGATCTTTGGCCTTATCTCCCAAACGGGTCCCCAGCTATGTCCTAAATATTCCATCCTTTTTCTTCTCCCTCCAATACAAACGTATTTTTTCTTCCCTGAAACACAGGACTTTCCTACTTTCCCCGTTCTTCAATCTTTCATTCCTCAAACAGTGTTTCCATGTTTACTGGTAATAATTGATATTCTTATTTCTGCCCTAAATGTTTATTTTCGTTTGGTCCACCCCGCTATTTGAACCACTTTCTTCTCTCTCAATTTTCTTCATTATACATTTTTGGGCCTTTTGATTCTACCCCAAATATTTAGTTTTTTTCTGTTTTTCCAAACATGTGACCTTCACTGTTTCTCTTAAATGATTCTTTATTTTTTCTCAAATACTCGATCCATTTGCTTCTCCCTTAAATATTTAATTTCTTTTCTGCTGCCTAAATATGTCAAACATGTTTCTCTGCAAATATTTAATTTCCTTTCACTTCTTACTAGTTTCTTTCCAATCTTTCCCCCACTTTCTCTCACAAAATTTAGTAAAAATGTCTTCTTTCTCGACTCCTGGTCCTTGCCAATCCTCACGTATTCTCCCACTGCATGCCCTTTACCCTCCCCAGCCCTCCTCCAGCCCTGGGCTGAGTTTTCAGAAGCCTGCTTGCCAGATCCCTGTATCGCAGCCTTTTCCAGTCTCCAGCACTGACACTGCCGGATTCCACCCCACACCATCCATACCACCATAAACCCCGGCAGGATAAGTGAGTTCAGGACTACTGAGAGCTGTCTTCACTCCATGTCCCACTGGGCTGGCCAGCCTAACTGGGGAGAGAGCTAGGGTTATAGCAGGGAATCTGTGGGCCGGGTGGGACTTCGGTCTGGGTTGGAACATGCTCCAATATCTGATTAAATATTTGTGCATCCAGGAAAGAAACGATTCTCTTGCTGCTCTGGCACAGAAGCCTTGCTTTTACTGGGAACCAAAGGGTGAGGAGAGGGAGGGTGCAGTCCGGTTTTGGGTGGGAGACCTTACCCCTCTAGAGGGACTCAGCTGAGGATCACTCTTCCTCTAGAGCTGCCCGCCTCTCACCTGCCCCCAGCCTACAAGGAAAGGGCATTAGGGAAAGCGGCCAGCTACTGACTGGCTGAATGGCAGGAGAGGGTCAGGTGGAGAATATCCTGAGATTTTGGAGAAGCTGGCTACTGATGGGACCACTGCCTCTGGAAGTTTTGAGACCCCCACCCCCAAGCCTAGGTACCTTTCAGGCCTCTCCCAGGCTGCCAAGCAGGACTTGTCTTTCCCTTTCGTTTTCAGGGGAAGGCACCGGCAGCTCCGAGGTCCCTATGCCCAGTGTAGGGTGACAACATCCGAGTGGGCCCTGGGTACTACAGGGCACAGGAAGTACCTCTGCAGCCACAGATCTTTCTGCTGTGGCTGCGGCGGAGCCCGGGGGTCGGGTAGGATGCAGGTCAGAGGGATAGCAGGCGGCAGCAGCCGAGGGGCGCTAGCGGCCAAGGGCTTAATAGCAGCCGGGTCGACTGGGGCCTAAGGCGGAATCTCCTCCGGTGAAGGGAGAGAGCAGGTCCGAGAGGTGGGCAAGAGTGAGAGTCTGAGCGCGTTCTAAACTTTCAAGCGCTGCGGCAGGGGCGGCAGGCACCCTCATCGCGGATCCCTTTAGGCGCGCGCCCGGGGCTTACCCTCACGCGCGGCTCGGTGAGGTTGGTCCACACGGCGATCTCTTCCCGCATGCTCATGTCGGGGTAGCGGTTCCTCTGGAACGTGGCCTCCAGCTCTTGCAACTGCTGGCTTGTGAAGTGCGTGCGTTGCCGCCGCTGCTTCTTCTTCTTGGTGGGGTCCTCCGCACCGCCGCAGCCCGCGCCACCCGCACCGCTGTCCTCCGGCCCTTTGGGTTCCCCGCTGCGCTCCTTCTCTGAAGCAAGCAGGATCAGTCGCCGGTCACCTCCGGCTTATACCCTTTTGCACCCTGTCCCGGCTCCACCGAAGCGCCTGCCTTCAGCGCTGGCAGCCCTCCCTCCAGCCAGGGGCCCTGGAATCGTCCCTAGTGGTAAGAGTCCTTCGGGTGCCTGGTCATCAGCGGTCATCTCTGGCCTGGTGTGCCCTGGAGGAAAGCCTAGCGGCCGGAGCCGCGGGCCTATGCTCGTGGTCCCGGGCAGGGCCTGCTCTGGCAGCTTGGCTCAGGCTGGAGCCCTACTGCTGATGGCAACCGCAAAGGTATGCTTTTTGTTTTTGTTTTTTGTGGTCTCTTGGGGGTCTAACTCTGAGAAGATCTCTGCTTTTCTAACTATGATCAAATACTTCTAGCCTGAAGCTAGCAGGTTGGTGGAGCAAGAGCCAGGCAGTGGTCTATAGCCCCTTCACTTTTTTCTTCCCAGGGCTGTGTGGGAGTCTCGCTGAGCAGGCACCACACAGCCAGGTTCTCGGCCTTAGCTCCAGGCCTCAAGTTCCAAGGCCCAGAAAATAGCTCCTGGGGCAGCTCGCAGGATAGAATCAGTCTAGGTGACCTGGGGCTCTAGCCTCTCTCTTTCAAGCTACACAAAACACATGCAGTCATAGAAGTATTGAAACATAAAGAAAAAGAATTAAAAAACATAACACAGAAGGCCAGAAAAACTCCCAGCTCTATGCCTAAAGCACAGAAAGGGTCACAAATTCTTAAAAATAAACAGGTAGCAGCACAGAGCAAATGCATATTAAGAAGCCAGAAACTACCGTGCAAATACACCTCTAACTCCGGTATGCTATGCATATAAACTTCAGGCAGACACAGGCATTTATTTCTCTGGGATTAAAAAAAAAAATCAATGTACTGTTGTATATAGATATTTTAACCCTTTCCAATAATGCCCTTCTAGAGATAATTTTTAAATCTTAGGGAAATACAAACACTATAGTTAGATAACCTAAATTCCCCAAATAACACCCATGTGAATGGATTTTGAGGAAAATCCGGGAGAAATGCGCCATTTTGGATTGACTTTAAAAAATCTCCTGAAGAATAATGTTGCACTTAGATATTTTAGACTCCAGAGAAATATACCTAGTATGTAATTCTTTCTATATCGAAAAATAAAGCTAAAATTTTAAATTTATCCTCAGATATTTGGTTTTAAAAAGCAATCTGTTACTGTGTATTTCCTGGGTTTTAAAAGTAAAAATCAAAGGCCAGGCAACTTTTGAAAACAAAAGTACAGCCCAGCATTGTATTTTAACCAAGCAAACAGAACCTTTCAGGGAAAGTCACTTAGGGATGCAAAAGGGAAACAAATAGAGATTAAACGCGTAGGGGAACACTCAGCGGTGGATTAAGAAATGAACGCAGAAGAGGCGCCCTCGGCGCGGAGAGTGGGGAGTTCTGCGGCGGCGGCGCCAATAGGACGGCGAGCGCGGGAGCCTTTCCGGGACCCCGGAGGCCGGGCCGGGCGGAGATTAGCAGTGCCACTGCCCGTGCTGCCCACCTCCCGCCCAGCTTGAGGCCGAGAAGAAGAGCTTGAGCTCGGACAAAGAAGCAACGGGAAGGTGGACGTGCCCGAGCCGAGTCAGAGCCCTGGCTGGGCAGTCTGGCGGCTCCGGGCTCCCGCGGCGCACGTGAGGCCGGGATCCCTTGTTTAGGGGGTCCTGCCCGCTCTATCGCTGCCCTGCCTTCCTTTACTTGAGGTTTTCTTCCCCCCTATTCTTCCTCCGCGCCCAGTTTGCTTTTCTGCCTTTTCCCGCCACCCCTTCTCATCGAACTCTCCCTCTCAGTCTGTCGCCCACTATCTGTCCGGGTGTCTGGGCCCCCTGTCTGTCTCCCTGGGCAATTTCTCTCGCCCGCCGCCCATTTCCCTCTGGATCTACCGCTCTCCTTCAGTCGAGAGGCGCTAGGTTCCCAAAAGCGCAAACCTAACTCTTTTTGTCCCGTTTTATTTGCTCCTGATCAAGAGGGGCTGTCAGTCTGACCCTCTGGTTGTAGGTTCGTGCATCTGCCGGTCTCTGGGCGCGTGGGAACCTCGTGGAAGGGCCTTCGTAAAGCACTAGGTTTCTGCTTCATAGAGCGTGTAAATTTCCGCGTTCATCCTCAGGCGGGGAATGGGAGAAGGAAAGGTCCTGGCGCTTCTGGGGCGTAGAGGGAGCCCGACTGTGCCGCGCGGGCGGCCAGGCCCTGCCCCCGGCTCCCTGCGCCCTCGCGGGGAGCCGCGCTTACCTGGCAGCTCCGTGTCGGACGACTCGCTGGCGGAGTTCTCGAGCGGCTCGCGGGGGTCGGTGGCGCGGGCCAGGTGGAACGCCGGCCCCATGTCATGCGGCGGCGGCGGCGGCCGGAGTCCCTCCGGCAACCGCTCCAGGCTCATGCCCCCCTTGAAGGCGTCCATGAAGGTGGGACCGCGGCGGGCGCTCCAGGGGCCGGGGCTGGGCGCGCCCGGTCGCCCTGGCTGCGACCTGAGGGGACAAGAGCACAGCACCTAAGCGGCTGCCTCCCGGGGCCGCCTGAGCCCGCAGTGACGCCGCGCCCGCCCCATGGACCGCCCGGGGTTGCGGGGCCAGGCGGGCGGCAGCGGCAGCGGTTTCTCGCGGCCGGGCGCCCGGTTTCGAGCTCTGCACTGCGCTCCGGCCGCTTGGGCCTGAGCCGCCCGCCCGGCCCCGGCTCCGGCTCCCGATCCGGGGCCGGTTTCTAAGGCTCCGGACCGCGCCGGCAGAGTCTGTCTTAAAGCGACAGCGCGCACCGCCAGGTTCCAGCAGTCCCTGCGCCAGGGGTGGTGGGTGGGGTGGGCTGGGGTGGGAGGGAGCTGGGGAGGAGGGAGCGAGCAAGGGAGGGCGGGCGGAATCCAGCTCCGAGCCGCCCTCCCCCCTCCCTCGCCCTCCCCCTCTGCAGCCACCTTCCCGCCGCCTCCCCGCCACCCCCACCCCACCCGCGGCCTCGCCGATCCTCTCCCTCCTTCCCCGGTGACACACCGAGTTTTCCCTGGGCCGCACAAAAGAAACGCATCTGGCCTGCTAGTCCCGCGCGGCTCGTGCCCACCTCAAGCCCCAAATGACTTGTTTTGTTAAGAATCAACTCCTGTCTGGGCTGCCTCGAAGTCCCCAGCTTCTGGCGAGAACAGCCCAGGATGAGTGAATGTGCACCGAGCAGGATCGCACCGAGCAGGAGCCTCCCAGCCAGCGCCAGGGCGGGGGCAGAGCCCCGGGCCCGTTCCGGCAGCTCCCAGCGGCGTCCTGGTCGAGGGGCCGTCGGCCCCTCCTTCTTCGGCCTCTTCTCCCGGGACCTGAGCGCGGCTGAGTGACAGCAGCCTGCGCTCTAATGGGCCCCCGGATGCTGCCTCCTAATTAGCTTGGACCCACTCCTCGAAGGCTGCTTCTTGGGCCTCCCCCTCTGCACCGCAGTCCATTTTCCGGGATTGGGATAGAACTGATGGCTTCTAGAAACCAGACGAAACGTTTCTGTTGGCTCCAGGCCTCTGGCGAATGCAGCAGGAGACCCCAAGAGCCCACCAGGCCCCGCAGCCTCTTCTGTAGGGCTGCCTCCCCTTTTTTTCCACCTTCCATGTCTGGCCAACTTGGCCAAGCTCTTGGACCTTGGCAGCCAAGGGGGTGGGTCTCTGCCCCCTTCAGGGCAGGTTTGAAGTGACCTGGGGCCTCTGCTTTGGCTTCATGGACTACAGGCACCTGGCCTGCTAGGCCAGGTGACTGCCGTTTCCTAACTCTCCGCCAAGCCTACCCTCTTGGGTTGTGGAGCTTCTCTCCCAGACAGTGGTAGCTAAGTTGAAACACCAGTGGGCCCTCCGTGGACACAGGCAACGACATTGCTCTCCCCACCCCTAAGAATGATCCCCTCCTTGAGTCCTACTTCAATGAAGTTTGTTGAAGGATTTTGCTCAACAATTGTTAACTGGCTCTGAGACCACAGAGGCTTGAACAAATAGGTGATAGCTGGGGTGGTAAGGTGTGACCCTGACCTATTCCTCTGGTTACAGTTGGACCCCAGACTGCCGTGTGCCCTCATCTGCTGACCAGTTCTACCAGATAGGAGCAGCGCTGGGCTGGGCTGCCGCCTGGGGGAGAAGCACTGCATTACTGTCCAGGCCCAGCACCTCAGCCCAGGACCCAGCGCCTCCCCATCTCCCTGCTGGGGGCTCTGCTTGGGACTGCCTGTGCAGGCTCTCAGCATCTGGGGTGTTCTGCAGGCACTGCCTTCAGGCTCTCACCCTGGTTCCCCATCAGAGGGAGGCACCCCAGCCCCAGGCTGAGCTCTTTGGTGGGGATTGCAGGGACAGGGGCAGGCACAGGATGGAACCAGGCCTGCCTCTCATTCCCTTGGTCTCAGCTCAAGGCCTCCAGCTCTAGGCCCTGGGGAGAAGGCACGGTTCTACAGCCCCTGGTCCACTCTCACTGGATACTTGTGGTCAGGGTCTGAGGCTGAGGCCAGAGGGAGGATGCATCCCATGAGTTTGGGTTAGGGATGCTCAGCAACTCCTGCCTTTTACCCATAAAGGGATGTTTCTTAAAGATAAGACCTCCAGGATGCAATAGTGTTGGTGTGTGTATGGGGAGTGGGGAGGTGGTAGGAGTGGGACATTGGGAATATATGATTGCCCAGCATTTGCCCTCAGCCCCATCTTCTGCCACATTTTTGGCTGAGTCTCCAAAACTAACAGATAGGAGGAAGCCAGGTGCTGCAGAAAGCGAGCACACCTTCACGCACCACCTTCAGCACAGCTGCTTTTCCTGGGCAGCATAGTGTGCCTCCTAGCCTGCCTGGATACAGCCAGGGCACAGGAGCATGCACGAGTGCATGTGTACTGCATACCCACACAGGTGTGCTGTGTACACACAGACACAGACACGGACACTGCGCTTATGCATGGCAGTGCTGAGTACAGTCACATATGTGTACACAGAGCCATGCCTCTGGGTCTCAGAATGCTGTTGATGTTTGGCACAAAATCAGGTTGATAGGAGGTGTGTTCTAAGTCCTCCAAGTGTTAGGCCAAGATGGGAAGCACAGTGCCCCCCTAGGTGGGGACAGGGAATGAATGGTCTGCCTATGGGCTTCTGGAAATTGAAGGTCATGCTCTCCATTCCCCAGAGGGTGCTCAGAGTCATGGGGACTGTTTTGTGACTCTGCAGCTCTAGTTATTTATTTTGAGGGGCTTGCATCTCTCATTGTTGATTCATTTAATGCAGTTATTGAGCACCTGCTGTGTGCCCCTCTGGATCTAAGCTTCAGGCAGTGCTCCAGGCAGTCACCATAGGCCCTATATTTGGAAATCTTATTGGATGGAAAGGCAATTAAACTATTGTGGGTGAAGCTCCATATCCCCAGGGGCCCTGCGCCCCAGAGATGGGCTGAGACTAATGGGGACTGCCCAGAGTCTGTTTTGCTGGACGGTGGTGGCACTGAATGAGCAGGGGGTAAAGAAGTGATTAGTTGAGAGGAGGCCCTGGCCTGATTGTGGGTGTTGGCTGGAGAAGGGACCTGCATGCTTTCTCTTTTATTTCCCCACCACACCCTCCACTGGTCCCTATTTCACACAGGGTAGGGGCTTCTTGCACACTCACAGATATGTCACATACAAATACACAGGATAGGAGACAGCTCTCTTTCAGGAGTAAGAGCAGGGGTTCAGTGTCCCCCTAGTTTTGCTGTGTGACCTTGGGCGAGGCTTGATCTGCATTCAGTTCCCAGGTCTGACATGGGACACAGCAAACCTTGTTTGCTGCTTCAGCTTCCAGCTCACTTGACAATAGGACATGAGGAGAGGACAGAAGGGGGCTTATTGGAGTTGGACCCATGTGTGCTAGTCCCCATTCCTCCCAACACACAGAGCTAGCAGTGACTCTCTGACTTTTGGGAAATTTAGGGCTTAAAGTCCTGGCTGGTTGAGCAGAGGAGCCTGGGGTGGTGGAGGTTGAAGCAGTCACCATAGGGACCCTTCCTGAGGCTGAGCTCACTCAAAACAGACTCTGTGCTCAAGAATAGTTCAATAATTTTATTTGGAATGGGTGGTTGGAGGGTCCCTCATGCAGGGCATCTTCCTCCCCATTTGTGGGGGTACCGTGCCCTAATCTTTGCACCAGAATCAAGGGATTTTAGGAAGAGGGAAGGAATGTGCCATGGTTTGCCCCTGGGGCCATCCGTGACTCTCCGGGAAATTCCAGCCCTAAGCCTCTTAGGCCTAGGAGAAGTTCAAACTCGAAAACCCAGTTTTGGGAGTAGAGCCGGGACCACCTACCTACCTCCTTCTGTCTGACCTAAGACCCCCTCCCCAATTAAAGCTCTTGTTTCTTTGAATATAAGCAATTACAGGAAAGGGTGCTTAGGTGGCTGCTGGGAACTATCTCACTGGGTTCTTCAGGCTTCCAAGGACCGCAGCCTGAGGCTTCCTGTCATTTGGGGGTTCCCTGTCCTGTCCTGGTGGGGAGAGCTAGGATGTACTTGGTCAGGATGCCTGAGTGGGGTGCCTATGCCAGCGTAGAAGTGTAACCCTCAGTCAGCAGCTGGCCAGGCCCATTGCTCTCCGGCTCAGGGCTCACCAGGCTCGCTGTTTGTTATCTGGTTCTGGAGAATGGCTGAGGTGGAGGGTGGCAGGGTGAGGAGTCAGGGGAGAGAAGGCTCGGAGAGTGGCAGGCTGGTCACACAACTGGGGAGAAGAGGGTCAACTTGTGCTGTACCACAGCTTCCTCTTCTCAGCAGCTGCTTTCCTGAGAGAAGGACACACTCAGCTGGCTCTAAGGTCAACAAGTTCCGGCCCTACTTTCAGAGTCCAGTCAGCCTGGTCTCCACGCCCAGCCCAGCTCTTTTCTTTTTCAGAGCAAAGCAGTCCGAGGAAGGTGCGGCGGGCCGGCAAGCCCTGCTCCTGTGTTGCCCTGCTGCCTGTGCCTTTCGCCATTACTAGACCCGAGTCCTTGGCCAAGTGGACAGCAACCTGGAATTGCCTCCCTCTGGCCCCGGTGGTTGTCAGAGGCCACTGGGATGCCAAGAGAATAGCCAAGCCTTAGTTTCTCAGAAAAACTGATTCAAATATTTTTAGATTCAGGGAATTGCTAAATAAGAAAACCTTGTGATCGGGATTCCAGCCTGGGGTTCCCATCACTGCCATCCTGGCCTCGGGGGCCCTCACTTTACCAGGACCGAATCGGCTCAGATTTGGGTGGTTGGTCAATTTCAGAATTCCGAGACCCGGTTCTAGAGAAGCGGCTGTGTGCTCGGTAACCCCGCGGCAACAAGCAAACCCTGGAGAGGCTGCGGGAATATCTTCATTGGGTCTGGCGAAGAGCATTTGGGGGTTCTCTCAGCGTAAGGGAAAGGTCGGCCCGTGCGCGGCGAGGCGGCAGGACGCCGTGGGCTACGGCCGCCTCCGAGCACTGCGGCGGGACGTCGGGGTACGCGGCGAAGAGAGCCGGGGTCCCGGCCGATGTCTGCTGTTTTGCAGAGGCATAGCTGCCCGAACGAACGAAGGAACGAACGAATGAAGTGGTTTCGTTTAGGAAAAAAACCCTCCTGAAGCGAAGCTAAGGCCTAAGTCCCCAGGCATGAAGAAGGGCCAGCACTTTCGCTCTGCCGGGGCCCCCATTCCTGGGCACAGCCCGGAGCGGTGGGCGGCCCCCTTGCCTGCTCTTTCTCACGGAGGTTCCCAGCGGCCCGCGCCGCCACCAGGGGCTGGGAAGGGGGTTTCGGGTTGTGCCCTTCGCAAGGCTGGGGCCCGTGCCCCCGAGGCTGCTCCCCTCTTGGGGTGTCCTGGGCCGAAACGTGGGGTGGGGCCGTCGGATGGGTGAGGTGGCGCCCGGCGACAGCAGCTGTGACTGTGCGCTGGGCACGGGGGCAAGCTCCTTGCGCTGCCTCGATGGCGCCTGACCTTCCGCGCGATGCGCCCAGTCCCGCGCCATCGGTTCGACCTCGCGGACGGCCGAAACAAATAGGTGGCCACCACCTCCCTGCGCCCCAATACTTTGGAGACCCAGGGACCCTAACCCAACGACTCTTACCCCACCCGGGCTGCGCTGTGTGTGTGGCTCCTCGGCTCCGGGCTCGCTCACCACCGACCCTGCCTTAGGTTTCGACTGCGTCTGGGGCCCCGGATCCAGCTGCGTCCCCCGCTCACCAGCTGCGTTCGGGCCCCGCTCGTTCACTACATCCCCGCGTGCAAGGTCCGGGCAGCCTCGGCTCGGCCCGCTCCTCCCGCCGCCGCCGCCGCCGCCGCCCGTCGCCCGCGGGGAAGGCGGGGACACGGCCAGGGAGGCGGGAAGGGGGGAGGGGAAGTGAGGCGCTCGCCTGGACCAGCGGTGAGGGGCGGTGCGCTGTCCCGCCGGCTAGGGGTCCGGGCCTCCCTCCGGGAGCAGGCACCGGTCGGCGCAGCTCACGTCTGGGGCCCCAGGCCAGGGAGCGCACCTCGGGAATGTGCGCGGAAGGGAGGCCTGCCCGCATGCGGACGAAGCTGCTGCGGGTCCGGGCCTGATCCCAGCGCTCTTTCTTTTCCCGGGCTCAGTTTCCCACCTGGCACCTGAGGGGCCGAGCCGACCTTCCTTTAGTCGGGGTCTGGTCAGAGTTTGCCGGAGTCCTGCAGGTGATGGTCAAGCCGGGGTTTGGAGATTCGACCTTTTCTCCTTTCTGCCCAGCCTGCAAAAGGGAGCTAGTCTGGCATGTTGGCAGGAAGAGTCTGCTGCACAGAGCTTGGCAGCCAGATTGGTTTGAGGACAGACCCCAGAATATTTCAGTGTATGGGGGTGGGGTGGGGTTACTGGGAGGGGCAACCACCCCACCCCTGCCCTGCTTGGAGGCCCCCATCCTCCTCAGGGGCTAGGCTGATGAGGAAAGGGGAGACTGACCCCAAAAGAACAGACACTTCTGTGGCCCCTTGTCCAGCCCCTCTCCTGCACACCCTTCAGCTGTCGTCCTGCTGGGCCCTTGCATGGGGAGGACTTGATCCATGTGGCCCCGTCCCTGGCTGGTGGCCACCGGGAGAGGGGCAGGATGGAGGGGAACCGGGCTGTATTCGCAGGTGACTGTGTTCTCTAGTGTTGCCCATGGCCAGATAACCCGGAGTGAAGCCTGTGGGGGAAACCGATTGGCGGGTTAGGCTCCTGCTTCCCCCAAACACCCAGTCTGAGCTTGTTGCTGTCCCTCTGGGACAGGAGCTGCCACCTCTGCAGAGTGTGCAGACAGCCACAGGCTCTGGGCTGCCACTTTGGCTCACGGTGCCAGGAGATGGCAGTACAGTGGCCGGGCATCAATGTTTCATGAGTGCCTTCACTGGTGCCTCCCTGCCGGGTTCCCGCCGACAGCTGCTGCGGAAGAGGCCACAGCCATGCTCCCGCCCAGGCGCCCTGCTTACCGCCGTTGCCTCTGGGTCTACCTGGCCAGGGAACGTGGAGATGTAGGACCCTCTAGCAACACCCAAAGCCTGAAACCTGCCGACCCAAGCTATGGGTGGCTGTGGAAGGGGGGGGGGGGCTGTACCCTGTCTTGCTCTGTGGGGACTCCAGTGCCTACTCTCAACCCTCAACAGCGGGAGTACCTCTCTAGCCGGTGTGTGGGGCTTGGTGCACACGGGATTGTAAGGGTTTAAAGCCAAGTCCTGGGTGCCCAGGATTTCAAACCCAGAGCTGGGGGTGGCCTGGCAGAAACACAGTCTCTCAGTGTGAACCCTGCACTTTGGGAATTCTAGCCTCTGCTTCTCCTGCTGCCACAATGTTGGTTGTCTTATGTGTGCAACTGGTCCACTGGTGGCTGGTCTGGCCCGACAGGCTGCTAAGCTGTTTCCTACTTTGTCTCAGGTAGGCTTCCCCCACACCTCAGAAGTAAATGGGCATAAATGCAACTGCTGGGTCCTTACTATGTATGGAAGGTGAGACAGTCATTGAGCTGGGGTGGCTTTCACTCTGGCATCTGCAATGGGAAAATGTACCTTCCTACCCATGACCACTAGCGATTTTCTGGTTTTGCTTCCCAGCAGTCACGGGGTATGTGTATGTGATACTCTGCATCCCTTGTTCCCAAGCAGAGCCTGTGGGGCCAAAAAGCTGCATCTGAGACTGGATGGCCAGAGTTGGAATCTTGTTTTGTCTTTTACTAGTTGCGTGGCCTTGCTCAAGTCACGTAACCTCTCCCAGCCTCAGCTTCCCTACCTGTGAAATGGAAGAATAAGAGTTTCCACCTCATTGAGAAATCTACAGGATGATGGAGGTGAGGTGTGTGGCTCTGTGTGGACCCTGGTTGGGCCAAATGTTAATAGTGGTATCTGCCAGGTTGCTTTGCTCTTGAAAAGATTTGGCTCTCAGTTTTGCTTCCTTTCCCCGGGGTGGTCATGCTGGTTGAGTCAGGCAGGAGTAGGCCCTTTCTCTGACTTGGTCCTGCTCATCCCCTGCTTAGCTATAGAAAGTTTTGGACCAGGGGAACTGGGCAGACAGGTGGTGGGAGACCTTCCCGAAGGCCCGGAAGTTCTTGGTGAACTAGGGTGGGTCAAAACACTCTTTTTATGATCTTATTTTCACTTCCTCTAAAAAGAATTTTTCACAATTTCCCCTTAGGTTTTGACATCTAGAGGCACATACATTCCCACTTTGAAGGCAGAGGGATCAGGCCTCAGAGAGCGGCAGGTGGAGCTGGATCCAACGGGAACAGAAGTAATGCAGTCTTTGTACACAAGTATCAGTTTAGCTTTGGGCTTCCAGGTACCTAATCAAAAAAGGAAGGTCGGCAGCTTTGGCTGATACCTTTGATTTGTCTTTCCTTCCAAACGGACATGCTTCCTCTAATCAGAAGTTTTTTCCCTAGGACAAAACTCGAGATGAATTTGTTACATGGGTTCACACTAAACATAATGGGCAAATGACTTCAGCCACAGTTATGCAGGAAGGCGTAACAGTCCTTCAAACAGTATTTCTTATCTCAATATCCAGTCAAAGTAGGGAGAGTGTCCTTTCCCTATATAGCTCTTATTGCAATAGTATTGAAATTAATATTTGTGTAATGATTGATTAAAACCTATTGCCCCTACCAGCTTCTTAAGAGCACGGTGGAGCCTCTCTTGCCAACCCCAAGATCCTCCCCAGAGCAGGCAAAGGGATTTGGTTATGCTGATTGGCAGGGTGCAGCTCACATGTCCACAGCTGGACCAATCACTTTGTGGAGAGGAGTGGCTCAGGGCTGTGGTTGGCCAGGCTAGGGTCACAGGCTCCAGTCCAGAAGGATGGGAGGGGGAGCTCCACCATCTTAAGGAATACTAGCTGCTGCACTCCCCCAAGAGTGCTGGCTGCTATCTTGTTACAGGCTCTCCGAGCTGCTGGTGGCAGGGAATGGGTTGGTTTTCAAAGAAGTCCCTGCCCTGTGAGGTTCTCAGAGGGCTGCTGCTGATGGTGGTAGGAAGTCCTCTCCACTGTGATGGGGAGGCATTTGTTCTGTTGGGAGGGCTCAAAGTCCATTAGGATTGTTCCCGCACTCATCTGTGGGGAGAGCTGGAGGGCAACCATAAAGTATGAGGGAGGGCTCGGAGTCTTAACTCACATATCGGGATGGATCCACAAAGCAAGGGAGAGCATCAGTTTGTACTCTCTTTTTCATCTGTGAGAAGAAAGTTAGAGGCTCTCAAGGTAGAGAGGAACTCCTAGGCTTAGGTTAGATATTAATGTATTTGAGCATTATCAGATTGAACACTGAGCTTCCTGGCAGCCAAAGCAAAAATAGAAAGCATTTGGGCATCTCAGGTATTTTTTTCATTGTAGACCTACCAGAATCTGTGTGGAATTGTGGAAAAAGCCCTGGTCTGGGATTTTCCTGGATTGCCCTGTCCCTGTCAGGTCAGTAAAATTTAGACAACACATATTCTGTCATCCCTCCAGAAATCTGCTTGCTGCATGGGTGGCAGGGTGCTCAGGGCCTGAAGGGGCACAGCCATTATGCAAACAGGTAGTTTGGGGAGCCAGCCCAGAGAACAGCTGTGTCAGAAGCTTTTAAAAGAATTACCCCTCCCTGCTCTGGCTGACTGGCGAATGGCAGCCTATTAGCCCAGAGTTGGAAATTCTGAATTGTTTCATGACAATTGAATACATGATTGGAGGCCAGAGGGAGCTGCCTATGAAATATTGATGTTTCCTTGGTGTTGTGGGGCTGGTCCCCCCCTGCCCCCCCCCCCCCCATCCAACCAGGGAATCCTGGATACACAGGGCTGGTGGCTGCAGAGTGACTGCCACCACAGCTGCTCAGGCTAACTGCCTTGCAGGGAGATGGGCGTGTTCCTGTTGCTTTTGTGCAAGGATAGAAGGGTGCTTTGGGGACGCGTACCTCTGGCGCCTCACTCCACGCTGTGCCCCCCACGGATAGGGATCAAACTTAGGGGCTTGAGAAGTTCTGTGTGTTCACATTGGGCCCAGTTTCCCCTTGGCACTCAAGGCCCACCTGGAGTCAGACTGGAGGAGAACCCCTCGGCACTGTGAGCTTCGCTTTCTCAGTTGCTCCATGGGGGATGCCAAGAGCTACCTGGCAAGGCTGTGAGGTATAGGGGTGTCCGTCTGTGTAGGGCCAGGCTTCAGCTCCTCCTGGGTCCTGGGGTCAGGTCAGGGCCAGCTGTGGGAGATACTACTGGATTCCCAGGTCTTCATGGCCCTACTCCGCACAGTGTTTTGAAGTACTTTGTGTTTTTCCCTTCTGTGCAAATCCTAAATAAACATTAGGGCTGGGAAGGTGTGTGAGGGCCTGGTAGGCACCTCTGATGGGGGAGGCCCCCTGGGGTCTTGATCAAGGACCCTACATGCCCAGCCCAGGCCTCTGCTTATTGAGGTGAGGCTCTGCTGTGGCAAAGGGGACTGGTGGGTAATGTCTGCTGGCTGCTGGCCCCAGAACCTGCCCAGGACATCAGGAGAAGGGTCCCTGCTGTTTGAGCTTACTTTTTTCATCTTGGGAGGTGGTATTTACCCATTTTACAGGTGAGGACAGTGGAGGCTATATTTCATCAGGAAACAGTGAAGCACCCACTCTATGTGCTGGCCCTGGGTGGGCTGCCAGGGACATAGGGGCAACGGGCAGTACTGGTGCAAGCCTTCATGAGGGATTGGATCTTAAAAAAGTGGGGCAGGTTAGGAGCTCTGGGAGACAGATCAGGAGAAGCATTCCTAAACTGGGGGTCAGGTCACCTCCTGGAGGAAGTGACTATCCCACTGAGCTGTGGGAGTAGCAGGGAGGCGGCCCTGGAGCTGGGGTGGAGACTTGACAGGGCATCAGTCTGGATGTTCTCATTTACCTGAGGATGGGGCACAGCCTCCATTTGTCCCCTGTCCCTGCTGCCATGATGATGGCCTGAAGAGGCACCAAGAAGGGCCTCCATTGCCCCAGTGTGCTCAGTTCCTTGCCTGTGGTCCTTTCTGGGCTTTATTTTCTTCACTTGAAAAACAAGAAGTTGGATTACTTCTAGCAGCAGGGCACAGTTTTCAAATAAAACTTTATCAGGACCCCCTACAAAGATGAACATGGCACTGCCCTGGCTGAGGGTGGGAGCAGATGTAGGCTCCCCTTCTGGGCCTACAGGTACCTGAGGAGCTCCAAGGCTCCCTGGGCCACGCTGGCAAGCGGCAGAGCAAGGAGTCTCTCCATGAGGCTGTCCAGCCCAGTCTCGGAGGGCCCTGGACCCAGAGGGTGGCCAAGGAGCCCCTCTTCTGCTGGTAGAAGGACCCCATGGGCCTGCTGTTCCTTGTGCCTTTTTAGTTTCCTGTTAGCCATTTGTGATTCCAGTCTGGGAACATCTATTAAATACCTACTGGGTGTGGGTAGAGGGGCTAACAGTTTTTGAGCACCAGCTGTATGCTAGGTCTGTGCAGGGCTCTTTTTATGGAGTCATTTCCTCATCACAACCAGCGGTCAGCTCATTTTGCAGATGAGGGAGGGGAGAGCTGGGAGAGGCTCAGTGACTTGCCCAAGGTCAGAAATGAGAGTAACAACACTCGTGCCTGTGGTTTAAGTCCCGGGTGTGTGCCAGGCCATGGTTCGTCCCCAAGGGGCAAAGAAGTGCAGGCCCAGAGAGTAAGGGACATGTGCCTGGAGCCCTGGGCATTGTGCCCTTCCGGCCCTCTCCTTGTTCTGCCCTGTGGTGTAGGGTCCGAGGCAGCTATGTGGGGGATCCAGGCGGACGAGCTCCCCCATGCTCCTCCATGCTCCTACTGTGCTTACAGAGAAACTGAGGCCCTGAGACTCATTCCCCCAGGAACATCTCTGCTCCGTAGGGCCTCCGTCTGGCACAGCTCTCCAGCTGTCTGCTCCCTGGTGTTGCCTATGAAATCCGAGTCTGACAGCTCTGCAGAGTACCCGCCTCTCTGCGGGCCGGCGGCCCATCTAGCGGCACTGATCCGGCCATGATGGCCTTGGTGGGCTGGGTGGCACCATGCTGAGTTCAAGACACAGGCTGGAGCCGGGGAAGAGCGGATGGCAGCTGCTCCTCCTATGGGCTTCTGGCTCACACTCTGCCCCCACCACAAACCCCGGGTCCGCCCAGGCTCCTCTTCCTCCCTCATGAGACACCTCAAGCTCACTGCGTTCTGGCATGCTGCTCTGACTCACGGGGCCCGCAGGGGTTCCTGCCCCTGAGGGAAGCATGGTACCGGGGCGGGTGAAGGGAGGTGGACTTCTGGTGGATGTAGAGCCCCGCCCTGGTGTGCCTGCAGGCGGGGCCCTGGGGCCACAGAGGGTCGGGGCTCCTGCTGAGCTGCAGGGGCCAAGCTTGTCTGTGCACAGAGCCCAGATCTCTGCTGAGCAGACAAACACAAGTGAGGGGACGAGTCTTGACAAATGTTTGCCAAGTCCCTGGCTGACTTGCATGTCAGGAGTGGGCTTGCTTGGCAGGGCAAAGGGGGGGACGGCCTCCAGAGGGCCATAAACAGTGAGGAAGGAGGGGCAGCCCTGTGGGGTCTTGTCCCAGGCTTGTGGCCTCCACTGAGGGATGCCTCCATCATTTCCCACGTGGCATGCTAGTGGAAGCCTTCCTGCCCCCACTGAGCCACACCTCCCTGGGAACCCTTAGGTGCTGGGTCACCTGAGGCGACCTGGGTAGGCTGGGAGGTCAGCGTGACCTACACGCTCCAAGGTCCCTCATGCTCCAGGAACCAGGAAGCTTGGCTGTGGGCGACAGTGGCAAAGCTTCCGAGGAGGCAGACGGAGCTGGGGAGTGAGAGAACTGCTCCAGGGGAGAGGACAGGGGCCATTCAGAAGGCCAGTGGCTCACCTGTTGACCGGGTAGAGAAATGCAGGACTGAGCCTCTGTGGAGCTGGGTCCTGGGTCTGTGTGGCTGGGCTGCCTGCCGCCTGCTCACCCTTCTGTTTTGGCCCCGCTCTGGTGCGCCTGACGTGGGGCCAGGTGGTGGGTGAGCGGGAAGAGGGCAGCAAGGTCCCTGTTGTCCCCACTCTGCGCCTCTTTACTCAGCTGTGGGCGGTGTGACCACTGTGTGCGTGAGGCGCGTCTCTTGAGCTCAGTCTCCATCTCCCATCCTGATTTGGTTTGGTATTTTTGTTTTTAGTTTTATCGTATGTACTTAAATAAAAGGCCATGTCAAAGATCAGGTTGATGGAACAATTCAGTATCTTGATTTTGGTGGTGATTTCCTGGGTCTGCACATGTGATAAGTTGCCAGAATCATACACGTACCATGTAGCAACGTCAGCGTCCTGGTGTTGGCCTTGTGCCATATGAACAGAACTGTAACCAGGGCAGCGGCGCTGTGGGGGTGCACAGCCCTGTCTGTACTATCTTGGCAACTTCCTGTGAATCTGTATTATTTCAAAATAAAATGTTTAAAAAAAAAGCCGGTTTGGGGCTGTGCTTGGGGTGGGTGGAGGGAGTGTCCCCACAGAGCACGATAGGAGCTGTTGGGGGTCCTTGCGAAGGAAGAAGGATGAGGGGCCCGGTTGACGGGAGGGGAGACGAAGAGTTGCTGGGGCGAGGAGCTCGGAGGGCCATCTGAACATGTCGGAGCCCACAAGGCTGTGGCTGATGTGACCTCCGGGGGCTGTAAGCATGATGGGATCTGAGGGGAGCGTGGGACAGTGGGGCCAAGCTGTGCCTGAGAGAAATGTGTAGCCTTGTCTCTGAAGGCACTTCAAATTGAGGTCCCTGGGCATCTTCCAAGCAGAAGGAGGCACATGTGTGGTGTCCATGCTGCAGGGTGCCTGGGCCACCCAGTGACAGGAGTCTATGGCCAGGCCTGGGGTGGTGCATCTCAGAGCCGGCGGCTCTGAAGTCGCCAGGACTGCATTCTGAGCGCCTGTCTCCAGCCTCTGGGTTGCCCTGGAGAAGCAGGTCTGCTTGAGGAAGGGTGAGCAGAGGATGCAATCATCTGGCCGTGTGGACTCACAGGAGAGCGGGCTCTCTGGTCCCACACAGCTGGCACCCAGGCAGTGGGGAGTCAGCCAGTCCCCGGCATTCCTCCTGTGGTAGCGGCTTTCCTTCCCGTCTCCCAGGCCCTACCCTACCCGTCATCCCCTGCTGTGATCTCAGAGAAGTTCCCAAAAAGTAATCTAAACTGATGTCACCACCCTGCCCCACACCCTTTCCTGCCCTGGACCCCGTGTTCAGCACCTTCAGCGCCAGCCCGGGCTGCCCAGCCTACGTGTAAGGCTCCTGCTCATTGGATGCTGGTCCACTGCTCCCGGCCTGCGCCTGGCTGTCTCTGCCTCCCCTCTATGGGGCTCACCAGCTATCCAGCCCCAGCCTTTGACTGACTCCAGGGAATGGCTTCTTCCTCTTCCTCTTTCTTCAGGCAAACTCCTACTTATCCTTTCAGGCCCAGCCCAGAGACCCTTCTTCTGTGTCGCTTCTCCAGTCCACGAGGGCCTGGCTCTGTACGTTTACTGCCATGCTCAGGAATTCCTTGTCCACCCCGGTCTGGGTGTCTGGGGAACGGCCACTGGACTGGGGGGAAAGCGGGGGGTGTCCTGATCTTCAGATGAGGGGGCGTCTGCTCGCGGAGTTGCCAGGGAAGGCTCCCTGCCTGGAGTTTGCTTGCTCTCTGCTTCCGGGCTCTGATAAAGAGGCCCAAACACGGGGCCGTAAAGGTGGCCGTAAAAACAGAGAAGAAATACTGGTGCGGCTGGCTTATCAAAGCACATCTCAGACACCAGCCGGCCCCCCCTACTTCAAGTTTATTTCTCCTCCTCTGCTTTCTCTCAGACGGTGTCTCATAAACAGCAAAGAGGGTCATTTATAAATGCCGTCTGCCTGCCTCCCAGCACAGGCTGCTGCTTTGCCTTTTCTGTTCCTCCAGGCCCAGAGATGGTCCAGGCTTTCCCTTCTCCCAGGGGCCAGCGGGGAGAAGTGGAAGCCAGAGGGGGCCTGCCATCCCAGCATAGGAGTAAGGCTTCTGGAGGTGAGTGACAGCAATCTCTTCCACCCTCATCTTGTCAGCATCCTCCCGCTTCCTGCCTGTCATCACGATGGGGACGGGCTTGAGCTGACCTCTTGGAGGCGGCACATTGCCTTGGGCTGGCCTCCGTGCTCGAGCCACATCTCAGAACAATCCTATGGCATCAGAGCTGAAAGAACTTCAGAGGTTACCTTGTGCAAGTATTTCCTAATTCCACTAAGACCCAGGGGTGGCAGGGGTCACCTTCCTGAGGTCTCCCAGCGAGGCAGGGGTGCGACCAGGAGCGTATCTGCAGGTGTGGACGTCTGCCTCCTCGGCGGGGCGAGGAAGCCCAGCCTTGTCGCCCTAAAGCGCTCATCCCCTCTGCTGGGGGAGCCTGTTTCAGGACGAACATCAAGCTTGATGTTCCCCATTTTGCCTGATCTTGGAAGTTACTCTTTGGACGCAGAATATTATGTCCATTTCACAGATAAGGGGAAGGTACTCCTGGGGGCTGGGTGGCTGGTTTGCCTGGGACTCTGTTAACTGCGGCACAGCTGTGTTCTCTCTTTGCTCTTTCCATTCCTCAGAGAGCTTTCCTGGTTGAGTTGCTTCTCATTTATTTTCAAGAGAGGTTCATGGGAGGCCATCCAAACGCAGCCCTCAACACCCTGGCCCTCCACTTCTAACTTCCTGGCCTCTCAAGCCCACAGCTTCACAGCCATGAGATGAAGCCAAGTGGGGCAGTCTCCTGGGCCTTCCGCCTTCTTCCTGACAGCTGGGAGGTTTGCGGCTGGGGTTGGGCAAAGCCCCCCAAGTAGTGAAGGGTCATGGTTGAGAGGGCCCCAGATTTCGAAGGTGGGTGTGGAAGGGGCCCAGTTGGGAGCAGGAACCTTGCCTGAGTTCCTGTCTCTCCGGCAGGGCTTGGCATGAAGCCGGCATTCAGGAAATGTTAATCGCACAGAGTAGCCCAGCCTTGGGTGGCCAGGGTACCTGCACCTGCCTTGACCACAGAGTGGTTTCCTGTCTGTTAAAGGGTAGCTATGTCTTCTATCTATTTAGAACTGCCCCTGGTCCGCCCATCTCCGTCAGGCCAGAGTGTTTCCCCACTGCCTGCTCCTCCGCCCAGCGGAACTTGGAGGGTTTTGCCTCTTCTCATTCACGTCTTACATAGGCTGGGAGCTCATTCAGAATCCTGGCACTTCTTGGGCTACCATTTTCCAGAGATGATTCCTTCATGTGGCCTGATTTGATATGTGAACAGTCCTCCAAAAACAGGTATTCCATGTTTCAAGAGAATAGGAGAAAATAGAGGCTTTACATGGTCAGGTGACTTTGCTGGAGTGCACAGAGGGCTGGCGGCAGAGCCACGGTTATAACTCGCCTTCGTGTCAATTCTTGCCCCTTGTTTCTTGTCTTTCCTGGTAAGACTTGCTGAGTGTTTGGGAGAATGTGCAGTGTGCAGGTGGCGGCCGGAGTGGAGACTCTTGTGAGGCCATATGGGGGAGGCCGGGAGCATGGGTAGGAGGCCCTCGTGTCAGCCTGGTGCCTGTGATATATTTGAATTATCTCTGCAGATGAGCTCTGATTTAGCAAACAGTCTAGTGTAAACCTCAGCTTGAAGACAAATACAATTGACACTGGGCTTGAGTGGTTCAAAGGTTATTGGCACAGAGCTGTCGGCTTTGTTTAGCTGAAGGGCTGTATTTATGCCGGGTGATACGGCAATGCCATCCATAACTTGCTGATGGTAAGGCTGACATCAGACCAGACACAGCCTGTTCACACTGAGCCTGGAGATTGGTTTCTCTGCTGGGAAATGAAGAGGCAATCTGATTCGGGGCCAAGTTGCTTTATGGGTTGCTGGCTTAGGTCTGGTGTCATTGTTTGGGTCATCATGACAATGGGTGGGGATGGACAGCATCATTCAAGGGAATTGTTTCCTGGGGGTGTGCAGTGGGGTAAGTGGGGGTAGGAGAGGGCCTTGGGGTATTTGCAGAGAGCTGATCAATGGGTTTCACTTTGACCCCTAATTTAAATCCCACATGCACAGAAGTACAACTCTGAGCTCCTGGGTCTGGGACCTTGACTACTTCCTGTGTCTCCCGGATGCTGTGGTTAGTTTAGGGAGAAAGAACTGGGAAGGAGCATGGCCAGAGCTGGCAGAGGCATGCGTAGGATGACCTTTTGGAAGAGAGGAGGCACTCTGCATCAAGGGCCCTAACATTTGCTTCTCTTGGGGCCTATTTGTTCCACTGCTGGGAATCCATCCTGAGGAGATCACCATAGATGTGGACAAAGTCATGGACCTAGATGTTCATTGTGGTGTTATTTATAATAGCACAAAGGGGAAACAACTTCAACAATAAGGGTATTTTATTGCATTAATTATGGCATATTAATACAATGGAATACTATACATTGATGTATGTGAAGAATTTCTAATGATCTGACGAAACAATTCTCAGTAGAGGAAGAGAACTTTTACAAATGATCTGTAAAGTGTGCTTTCTGTTGCATAAAATAATCTGCAAAGAAGGAGAGGAAGGTACCAGAATGTAAGCAGGAGTTAGGTCAGGTGGTGGGACTGATTTTTTAATTCTCTTATCTGTTCATAGCATTTATTTTAAATGTTTATTAGGGGTATGTATCACTTTTCATCCTCAGAGACAATTACTCAGTGAATAAACAAAAATCCAAGTCCCCCCACCCCCCTCCTTCGGTGGTCCCTGCTGTTCCGCACTCCTCAGTTTCCCTGGGCACAAAAGGGGACACTGGGCTGCTCTTGTTTTGCCCTGGCTCATGTCCTGGGCTGGGAGGAATGACCCTCTGGGTGGCTTTGGCAGCCTGCCTGTGATCACCGTGTCCTGGGTCTGATGGGTCACCTAATTTTAGTGTCTGCTCGGGCAGCTGCCTAAACGTGGCCCCAGCAGCTGGGCAGATGGTCAGGGGGGTGTCAGCAGCATCTCGGCATGCTGGGGAGGTCAGAGCATAGCTTCGGACCCAGACTGGGGAAGTCTCGGAGCCACGGGGGCATTCTCAAGTGCCCGTGACACAGAACGTCACAACCTGCGTTTGGGAAGAAATGCCCTAGTCAGGACCCCTGGACTGAGTGGATGGGAAGTGGGTATCTTGGAGATGTGAGGGCCAAGAAAGGGCTGCAGGTCCTATGTGCCAAAAGTCACCTCTCTGGAATTCCTGAAGCCAGCCTGCCATCAGGGCTTTCCAGTGTATGGCTAGAACTTGTCTCTCAGCCTGATTCCATCTGTCAGTTGGGGATTTGCATGGAGACATGTATGTTACCCCAGAAAGTCTTGGCTGAGGGCCTCTTTTGATAGCTGTGGGTCCCCATGTCCTCAACTAGAATAGCTGGAAGTATGGGTCTTTGGGTTGTGAACTTGAGAATATTTCTACCAGTCAGAAAGTTCAAGGGCAGACGGAGAGCCGGGCTTAGTTGGTGACGGTAGGCACGGCTGCCCTGGCCTCCTCTCTGGCCTGCTGCCTTCAGTCATGTGTCACCTGCTTTGTGCAAGTCAAGCCATCTTTCTAAACCCAGCTCTGACTTGTCATCCCTCTCTGACTTGGCTCTGCAGAGCCCGTGAATAAAGCCAGGACCTCTGAGTATGGCATTCAAGATCTTCCTCCAACTTGACTTCAACCTATTTTCCTGCATTTATGCTCATAAACTTCCTCTTCTAGCTAAACCATGCTCTGTCCCTTTGCTATTTTCGAACATACCATAAATCTTGTTTCCTGGGCTGGAATGCCCTTCCTTTATGCTGTGTCATTTAATCACTGGCTATTTTTGGAATACCTGCTATGGGCTAAGAGTCACCTGATAAACTCCTGTTCAACCCTCAAAACCCAAATGTCTTCTGGTCTGATGTGCCTTTCCCAGCATGACCTCTCAGGTCACTGTTTCTCCACTGATGATGATGTCCTGTGTCTCATATTCTCAGAGTGTTGTGTCTACTTTTCGCACTGGGCCTTGGTAACTTTCTTCTGTGCTTCTGGCCCAAGGCATAATTCTCTGTAAATAGCTGTTGGGTGTTGTCATATAGAGAAGGGCCTTAGTGAATGCCAGCAAAGCCAGTGAGAGGATTTATTCCCTGGAGTTGTAAGGACATGGGATAATGATAGCAAACAGTGTCAGCTTACACTTACCAAGCATGTATCATGTGCCAGGCACTGTACTGAGTGCTGTTCATGTATTAGCCATTGAATCCTCCCACAACCCAGGAGATATGTGTGCTTACCCTCTCACCTTACAGATGAGGAAACTGAGGCAGAGGAAAGGCAGGTCATTTGTTCGGGATCACATAGCCACTAAGCAGATGAGCTAGGATTGTAACCTACGCAGACAGGTTTGCAAGCTCAAACATTACCGCTTCTTTCTTACTAGGCACAGTGCTGGTGTTTGCCCCCAAAGAAGTGACGGGCAGCCCGGCACTGGGTGCGTCCTGACGCTGATGGTGGTTGCATAGATGCATGGCTGGTGGGGGTGCCCTCAGAGGGTGGATCTTTCTGAGTGATACATCTGTGCATTCTTTTTTAATGTCTTCTTTCCCCTCCCCTACTATATGCCATGCAGGGGAGAGGAATACCTTCTCCGTTGCCCCCAACCTTCAGCAAATGCACTCATTTTATATGCACTTATGAGGTTCCCATTGTCTCTCAATTCTTTGCTAGGCACTGGGGGAATAGCAGTCTCTGCCCCAGTGGAGCGTAGTTGAGTTACCTGGTGTGGGTTTAATGTCTAGTTCAACATTGAAGGCCTGGCACAAATCCCAGGTGGTGCCCACCCTTGCTGGCATTTATCTTGAGCCCTGGGGTAGACTGGGGCATTTCTTAGGACCCCATAGCTTTCTTCCCTTCCATTTACCCAGGGCTCTGTTTCCATGGGGTCTGGACAGACTGAATAGGATGCTGGACCTTTGGCTTCGTGATGCACTCAACATTAACTCGGAGAACCGATTTCGGCACTGTGGTGGAAGACACAGCTGGTGCCAGCACTTCTTCAGTGAGCTAGCCTGAGTGGCTGCAGGAGGACCTGTCTGGCTTTTGAGGCCAGTCATGAGCCTTTCTGGGCTTGGTTCTCCATAATAACTCCCCCTCCAGGGCACAGGGGAGATGCTTTAGATGATGGAGTTGGGGGTGGCCTTGGACCCGGGGCTGCCCTAATGAAGTACCATAGACTGGGTGGCTTAAAACAAATGTATTCTCTCCCAGCTCAGGACGTCAGAGGTCTGGAATCAGGGTGTCACCAGGGTTGGCTCATTTTAGAGGCTCTGAGAGAGAGTCTGCCCCGTGCCCCTCTCCGGGCAGTGCCCCCACCTGCCAGTCTGCCCTTCCATTCTCAGGGTGTTCTCTCTGTGTCTGGGTCCAGGTTTCCGTCTTCTTACAAGGCCACCAGTCCCCCTGCATCCAGGGCCCACGCTACCCCAGTATGACCTCCTCTTAATGAATTCCATCTGCAATGACCCTGTTTCCAAATAAGGTCACAGTCTGAGGCACTAGAGGGTTAGGGCTTCCCCATGTCTTTTTAGGGAACACAGTTCAATTCATAACAGACTCCCTGAGGGCAATACCTGGTTGCTGCTTGTGGAATTGCTGGATATGTGGTACTGTTGCCCTCTTTCCCCTGCGGGGAGCCCAGAGGATTTCTGCAGCCTGGGGCCTGGGGAGTGGGTGTTGGTCTCCCTGCCTGGCCTCCCAGCCCTGGGAAGCCCTTGGGAGAGACAAGATGATCAAAGATGGCTGAGAGGGTGGGGAGCTTTTCCTCTTAGACATGCAAATGTATCTGTGGAGGCATTCTTTTACGGGATGAAAGCAGTTTTTAAAAAGACATTAATCTCCTCACTCACTTCCTTCTGATGGCTGGAGGTGAGTGACAAAGCCTCATAATCGAAGATGGTGGGGCTGATAATTCAGCAGTAGCCGGGGGAGGGATGTCTCAGGCTGTGAATTACTGTGCACTACACAGGTTGGAGTGTCTCCCTGATGGTATCTCCCAGGCCCTCGGAGCCTCTTGCTGGCGCGCGCGCACACACACACACACACACACACACACGTGTGAAGGCTTGAGTTGAGCTGGTTGTCAGGATGCACGGATGCAGCTTCCTGGCTCAGGGACGTTTTTTGGGGAGCAGCTACTGTAGCAGGCAGAAGAACTGAGTGCCTACTGTGCGTGGGCGCCCTGCTGAGGGCTGGGGAGAGGGTGTCCGGGGCGTAGCAGTTGTTTCACAGACGTCTGGTGAATGGAAGGATGAAAGGCTCAGAATAGGAGCCTTGGATCCTTAGACCCAAAGCACATGGGGCCCCCTAGTACTTCCCTCCCTGCCCCACCGTGGCCTCGAGGGCACAAGCAGCCTGAGCTCATGGAGGGTCCTCTACCCAGGACGGTGCTGGATCAGTGTGGGGACTCATGGGATACTGGCCTTTCTGTCCCAAATGCCTGTGGCCCCACGCTTGGGCAAGTCGTGTGGGCTGCCAGAGGATGCTCAAAGGAGAGTGGCTGGGAGCCTCCGGCCCCCACCTGATTCAGTGGCTCTGATGGCCGGTACACGTCTGTGTTGCTAGCACCTCGGACAGGTCCAGCCCCATGCTGGGCAGGATCTGAGGGTGGAGATGAGTGCGTCCTTGCCACGCCACCCTTCCGCAGAACGCTTCCAGTGTGGTGCTGAGTGGCCCCCCAGAATATGACTCTCGGATGTTGCTATGGGTAGTGTGCTGAGAGGCTGCGGAAGTGATTTGGGGCTACCCTGTATATATGTGTGTGTGTCTGTGTGTGCGCACGCCCGCTTTGGTAGATAGGGAGTATCCGTTAATTTATTCACTCTTCATCCAATTAGCCATTCAAAAGTGCCAGTTGCCATGTTTGCTTCTAGGGTTCCAAGCTGGGAACAAAACTGACACGGTCCCGACTCTCATGGAGATGGCAGCCTATAAGGGGAGAGAGATGAGACTCCAATAATCACACCAACAGACACAAAAGGTCTGGTGCTGTGGGGCGGTGAGGTGTGAGCGGGTACTCTATGCTGGGTTTTGTTACTGGCTTGTGACTTTTCCCCTATGTGCCAGAATACCCACACTTCTTATTTATCTGAAGGCTTGTTGAAGTGAGTTCTTGTTTGTAGAACAGTGGAACAGCAAGGGGCATTCCAGATCCGCATTCCCTCCCCTTCAGACTGTCGCCTCCAGTCCCCAGGGGCCTCAGGCTTCTGGGGAACACAGTTGGGATGTCACTTCCCTAGGCATTGGGGAGCTAGAGAAAGTCTTGCAGCAGGGCTGTGTGATGTTGAAATTGCTGTTTCAGGAAGATGCACATGGCAGGGTGATCTGAGACAGACTGTAGCAGCGATGAAAGGCTGGGTCATTCAACGCCCCCAGATGGATGACTGGGTCTAGCACCGGCCTGTGCCAGAGATGAGGAGATTATGCTGGCTGATGGAGGAGAGTTCTGTGCCAAGGGACCCTGGGGAAGGGCGGGGGGCCAGGGCCACCTGTGGGCTTGGATTGCGCTCAGATGCTCTGGCCCTTACTCAGCAAGCAGGCTGCATCCATCACAGAGCTGAGCTCCTTCCGTGGCTCCCACAGGCAGGCCCTCCTGTTGAGAAGTGGGAGGAGGTGGGAGGGCAGGGCAGGGAGGGCTCTGGGGCAGTATCAGTTCTCTGTGGCCGCTGTGACACAGCAGATTCATCATCTTACAGGTCTGTAAGTCGGAGTTGACAAGATCTCACTGGGTGAAGATCAGGGTGTTGCAGGGCTGTGCTCCATCTGGAGGATCTAGGGGAGAGTCCGTTGCTTTGCCCTTTCCAACGTCTAGAGGCCTCAGCATTCCTTGGCGCTTGGCCCCTTCCTCCATCTTCAAAGCCAGCAACATCACATTTCTCTGACCTTCCTTCCTTTGTGATTTCTCTCTCTGATCACAGGTGGGAAATGTTCCCCACATCTAAGGACTTTTGTGATGAGATCGAGCCCTCCCAGACAAGCTAAGGTAAGCTCCCCATTTTGAGACCTTTATACGTAATCATATCTGCAGAAGCCCCCTTTTGCTATGGAATTATGCAATCGCAGGTTCTGGGGATTAGGATGTGGGCATCTGGGTGGTGGTGGGGGGCATCATACTGCCCACCATAGAAGTCCAGGGGTCTCCACAGCCAGCAACAAGGAAGCATGGGACTGCTCTTTGGCTTCCAAGGTGGGAGGTCCCCACAAGTCCTGCAACCATGGAACCCTCCCTAACTCGAAATTGGTGTGGAGGACCCATCTTTAGACGGCTGCCCCACCATGCCTCTCCTGCCTTTCCTTGCACTCTGGACTTGACTTGCGGTGCCCTAGATGTGCCAGGCTCCCTCTTGCTTCTGGGCTTTACACATGTTTGTTCTGCCTGGATCCCCCTCCTTCCTCCACCCCACCCTCACTCCAAACTGTGAAAACCTGCTTGTCGCTGGTCAGCCTTGGAAAGTGCCCCGCCTCCTTGCCTGCTCACCTCTGCTTTCGGCTGTGTGTTAGGTGGCCCCACGCCTCCTCACAGTGTTGTCAAGGCCTGCACTTGTTTTTACCTCCCCCATCTGACTGTGAGCTCTGGAACGTTCTTCCGTCACGGAGGCCAGCCTGGGTCTAGCTCTGAGCCTGTGACCAATGAGCTTTGTGAGATAATAGAAGTTCAGATGAGGAGAAGGAAGGCCTGGTATGAGGCCAGGGTATCAGGAATGACAGTGGGGAGGGGTGGGTGGGTGGCCCCCCCCATCCAGAGCATGACCACAGCTGGTTCACGTGTGGTTCTTCCGGCTTGGATGGGTGGGACAGGAAGAAATGGGGCTGCAGGTCTCCATGCGGCTGCAGTCACATGGTATGGATGCTGAGGGATTTGGGGCAAGCTAGACAGGCCCCACTCTCAGGGTCTGGTGGGCCATCCTGTGAGGCCTGCCCCCCTTGGCTTGTCCCCCCCGGACAGTGGGCTTCTCCTAAGGCTTTCTGCACAGCATGTCTGAGCTCGGGGCTGCACATGTGTTGGCAGAGGGAGCTGAAGAGACACAGCGGCCTCTGAGCTCCTAGGCTGGGAACCCGCTTCCGAGGTGGGGGTGCAGCACAGCTGCGCCCAGGTGTGCCTTCCCTCTGTGGCGCCCCGAGATGCTGACGCTGACCTTGGGATACTTCCTTCTCCAGGAAGGCCCTCAGGGATGGGCGATGACCTTCTGGAGTCCTCACATGGGGGGGATGTTGCTATGGGGCGATGAAGTCTCCTTCAGTGCAGAGGACAGATGGGGGGAGACCCCCAGTCCAAGTGGCCTCCCTAGCAGTGCCGTGTGAGCCATACTGGAGCCTGAGGCAAAGGAAAACTCCGATCCTGTCATTACTTAACATTTTGGTATTTTGTCATGGATTTTTGCCTTAATTTGGATTTTTAAGAATATTGCATGGAAACATTGTTCATCTTGGTTCCTGGGTTTTTGGTGCTCCCTTTCATTCTGTGTCCCTTAAATTTTGCGCATCACTCGCCTCCCCCTGGCCCTGGCCCTGCTTTCCGGAGGGGGCTTGGGTTCTCCATATCTGCAGGAGCTCTCTCTGGCCTCTAGCCCTCTCTCCCGAGGAAGCCCCGAGAGTCAGCTGGGTGTCCGGGAGAGGAGTGGCTGGTGATGTGGCCACATCGGTGTTTCTCGGGATCTGCCGCAGCCACCAGACATGAGTGTGGGCTGAGCCGAGGAGGCCCTAAGGGCAGGAGTTTCCCCTGGGCCACCCCAGCCAAGCACTGAATGGGTCCCCCTGCTCCTTGTGGGGTTGGAGGTCCAGCCCCCTGGAACGTCCGGCCTCCAGGACTATGGACATCTTCCTCCTGGGTGTGTGAGAGGCTCGGGGCAGGGCTGCTGAGGTGGAGGCCAGGAGAGGAGGCTCTTGGGGGCTGGGTCCCAAGCAGCCAGCCCGCAGCTGGGGGTGCGGCTCGGTTGCTGGGGAGTTGCGGCGAACACGCTGGCTGACGGCGCGCTGGGTTGGCAGGGCCTGACGCTCTGTACTCTGTCAGCACTCAGCAAATAATAAATAATAATAACAGCCCAGCATGCTGGGGGAGCCTGAGGAGGGAAGCAGCTCACAGCGGGTGAAGGGGGGCTGACGCCTGTTCAGCGCCTCTCTTTGGGAGGGATTTGGGGACGCCAGCCCCGTCCTCTAAGCTTGGCATGAGAGGAGGGTGAGCAGGCAGCAGGGGCCCTGCCCTGGGAACTGGGAACTTGCGGAGAGTTGTCTGGGGGGCTCCTGAAACTTCCCTTTTTTAAAAAAAGCCTGGACTATCCTCACATGTTCTCTGAGATTTGGAAATGATCAGACTTGGGCCTAAATCTGGAATCTACCACTTCAGACAAGTCACTTAGACTCTCAGGGCCTCCTCAGTTTTCTCCCTTATAAAATGGGCTGGTTAAGCAGCTCTCAGGCCGGATTAACGGAGAGCAGCCTAGCAGCTCTTGCATCGGGGCTGGCAGCTGATGAGTGGTTAGCAGTGCTGCTATTATTGTTCTGGTCCTCAGGGTGAGGCCTGAGTCTGGCCCTGTGTGCGGGGCCCATGAGGAGCAGGGCCCGTGGGTGCCTGGCTAGCACTGGCTCTAGGGAATGCCTCTGCAGACCCTGGTCTGTGGCAAGTTGTCCCAGTATGCTGGCACCCATTACTGTTTGTTGACTGACTGCAGAGCCCAGGGGCTTTCAGGGAGCAGGGTAGAGAGGTTGAGTGTTTGGTGTTAAAGCCTGCTGGGGACTTGCTGGCATGGGTGGAGTCCTCGCGGCAGCCCCTGCACATGGGTTGCAGCGCCTGGGCATGCGGGAAAGCTGAGTGGGGCTGAGACAGCCAGGCTGGGGAAGTTCCTGGGCACAGTCCCCCATGCTTCCTCAGGAGGTGGGGGGGTGCTGGAGACTCATCACAGGCTCATGGGAAGTGGGGTGCTGCTTTATATCTAGCAAGGCTGTTCCCTCACCAGCTCAGGCTTCTCCAAGAGGGTACCTTGCTGGGCCCCTGAATCTGTCCCTGTGGCCCAAGTGGCCTGGCCAGCCTCCCCCTTACCACCCCCCCCCAGGGCCTTGTGGCTTTCCTTCTCCTGCTCCCAACTTCTCCCAAGAGGCCACTGTCCTGCTTCCCGCGAGCCTCCTGCCTCCTGGCTTGACGTGAGGGCTCTTGGGCAGGCCAGCGTGGCCTGGCTGCTGTCTCCTTGGCCCAGCTCAGTGTGATGCCACAGGGGACGGGCCACTTGTCAAATGCTCTTGTTTAATTTTCCTTGCTCAGACTGCTTATTCCAACACCCTGCAATGACACGGGTGTTAACTGAGCATCAGGGACTATAATTATCGGGGTTGAGAGACAAGAATCTCCCGGTGCTGTAGCAGCTGTCGGCAGGAGCTGCCGCCTGGTCTATCCCCAGAGAGGAGCCGCTCCAGCCTGACTCGTGTCTGAAGAGCCGCAGGGTTCACGCCCTTCACCCCCACATTTGTCTGCAGCCCCATAGGGATCCCTCCCTCAGCTGGGCCCTGCACGGCCTCTGTCGGTGGGGCAGATACGGGGATGTTATGTGGACCGAGTGGGCTGGGCTGGGCGTCACCATGAGGGTCTGAGTGGGGCAGGCACCTTGTGCGGTCCTGCTGACAGCCCCGGCTGCCAAGCTGGGAAGGGGCAGCTTGCGACCACATGGGTGCTGAGGAGGCCTGGGCGGGCTCTGTGTGGCTGCAGCGAGCGATCGGGGCTGTACTCAGCAACGTGTTGCATTTAGGTGGAGGAAATCGATTCCTGAATTCTGTCTGGGGCAGGACAGACCAGACGCGACAGCAGCGATTCTGGCTGTGCAGTTGGAATCAACTTGTCACATGCTATGGTTGCTTAATAAGTGTCTATGAAGGTCACCTCCAAATGCACATTTAATGTCTTGGTTGGGTGAGGGGCTAGTGTGCCCTCACTCTAAGAGGCCTGGGCAGCCTGGAACCGTGAGTTGGGCACCTTGTCATCTGGGGATACTCTGGGATCTGGGAGTGGCCTGGGAAGGGGTGCTTACCTGTGTCCAGGTGTGTGAAGGGCACAGGTGAGGAGGAGGCAGCAGATGACGGGGCTCCGCTCTGGGGAGGAAGGTTTGGGCTCAGTGTGGATCGTCGTATCTGCTGACAATCAGGTGACCCGGAGTGGAGCAGAATGGACCCGCGTCCCGGGTCAGCAGGATCTCTGACCGGCAGATGAATGGTGGTTGCTGTTGATGCGTGGAGAGTACAGTTCCCATCAGGGGAGGGGCCCAGGCTAGGAATCTCCCTGGGTTTGGGGTCTGTAGTGCCGAGGCTAGTCCTGGCTCTGCCACTAACTGGCACTGCCCTCTGGGTTGGTCTCTTCTCTTCCATGTGCCTTTGGTGTGACTGCCTGGGACAGGTTGCAAGGTCCCGCCTCCCCTTGATTTTGTCCTGTGGTGGCCTAAGGGGGTCATGGGGAGCGGAGTGCAGAGGAGGGCTTTGGTAGCTCCCCACGGGCACTGGGTGCAGGTGCGGCCAGAGCTAACACAAGCCTTAAAACTACACAGACCCAGGGCCCGGAGGGGCCCGGAGGGGCCCGGGAGGTCAGTATCTGTGGATGGGGCATTTTCTCCTAAGACTTCTGGTTCCCCACTGAGTCCTTGGAACCCTGTGACTGTTCAGTGCAAGGCTGTACTGTGGGGGCTGGTGTTGAGACGTAGGAACCGAAGAACCATGGTGGCAGGGCCAGAGGAGGGGTGCTCTCATCAGGTCTTCCCCTGGTCTAGCTCCCATGAGCACTGACTTTGACGGAGCACGTAGTAGGTCCTTTCTCGGCCAGCACTTCCATAGGCTCTGCATGGTACAGCTTTGGCTGCCGATGGGTGAGCCTAATTTCTGGGAGCCAAAGATGGGCCTGCTGAGGGTCCTCAGGGCCCTCTGGGCTTGTTCCAGGGCGAGGGGATGGGGTCTGGGGAGGAAGGAGAGACTGGAGCTCACAGGGAGCATCAAAGGGCTGGTGCGAGGTTTATTGGGGCCTTTACTGCCCTAGTTTTCATTATTTACACCCTGTTGATTCTAGGAGCTCCCGTTAAAAGTGTAATAAATATAAAAATATTTTACAGGCCAGTGAAAATTCCACAGCAAAAATAACTCTATAAAGAGGGATTTCACCCTGCTTTGCCCGCTGCCGAATTCTGTGTGGCATTCCTCTGAGCCTGTTGGCTGGCAGCAGGGCTGGGAGGTGCCTGGGTTTCCTGGTCATGGTGGGGGTGGGTCATGGGCCGGGTGTATAATTAGCCCCTTTACCAGCCTGGGAATGAAGTCGCTCCTCCCAGGCTGAGCCTGCCAGCTCCGGCAGGTGGTGGTGGGTGAGAGTGGGCTCGAGGGGAGCCCGTGGAAGGTTGGGCTGTGGAAGCAGGGGAGGGGAGCAGGGGGAGGAGGAAGGGTGCAGGTTGAAGCTGTTCTCCAGGCACTTCCTTACCACCTTCCTGGACAGTCTGGGGTGTGACCAGGGAGTAGGCAGAAGGGGTGGGGGTTGAGAAGACAATGTAGAGCAGTGGTTTGGAGTGAGGGCTTCGGGGTCAGACTGCCTGGGTTCTGATCCCATCTCGACTACTTAGATAGCTGTGTGACCTTGCCTCTCTGGGTCGCAGTCTCCTTTGTAAAATCCCATTTCACAGCGGGATCACAGTGATTATTGCGAAGCATGTGTCAAACACACAGAAGGGACTCACTAAGTGATCACAATTATTATGTTATACTTGATGATTATAATTATTTTTAATAAAGACCAAGGTGTCCATACTTCCAAGCTTAGAAAATCAGGTGTAGGGAAAAGGACTCTTGCCACTGCTGTAGCATCCACACCGTCCTGTTCAGGAGCCCCTGGCCACACGATGGCTGCTGAGCGCTTGACACGTAGTTCGTCCAATGAGGCACACCTGGGATATCAAATACTTTATGAATAAGAGACCCTAAAAAGTCTCATTAATACTGTTTAAATATTGATTACATGTTGAAATGATATTCTCTATCTTGGGTTAAATGAAATATATTATTAAATTTAATTTCATATGTTTCTTTTTACTTAAAAAAAAAAAGTAGCTGCTAGGAAACTTAAAATGCCATCTGTGGCTTGCATCGAAGGCTTGCATTTATATTTCGGTCGACAGCTCTGTCTTCCTCTGGGAAGGGCAGGCCTGAAGCCTTGCCCACTCACCTGCTTAGGGCCCTTTGCCCTCTCTGGTCCCCAGGACTGGACTAGATGCTGTCTAGGTGCCTTGAGGCAAACTTAAGTCCATGGTGTCATCATTTCTTGGCTGTGTGGCACAGGGTAAGTGACTTCACTTCTCTGAGCCTTGTCTTCCTTCTCTGTAAAATGATGATTACAATAACACCTCTCAGTCCTAATTAAATGAAATGATGCCCTCCTGGCATATAGTGGGCACTCAATAAATAACTGCACAGTGGTGATGCTGATGACGTTCATAATTTGGTAAGGACCATACAGCATAGGCATGTTCTTAAAGTGGTCTTCAGAGTGGAGACTGATGAGAATTTTCCTTGAACTCATTTTAGAAGTGTGTCTCATGTTTGCTCTTATCCCACTGGGTGGAGGGACTACATGGCCCAGAGTCATCCTCCAGTCTGGCCAGCAGGGCCTGAGGGTTGTTCCCAAGCATGGCCGTGGCCTTGCTCTCCCTCCTGGTACCCACTAGCCCTTGGCCCTGGATACCCTGGATGGACGGTCATTGTCCTTTCCTCCGCAGTTTCTCTGAGGGGCTCCTGTATCCATTCTGCACCGTTTGAAGAGCTAAGGTGGGCTTTGAAGATACCTGCTGGGGCAAGACTGGACAGCCCTCACTGTCACAGCCCTGCTCAGGGGGCCTGGCCTCAGTTGGTGCCCAGGCCACCAATGGCTGCAGAGAAATGTCCCTGCAGTTGGGAGAGCTGACTGGCTGGGTCTCAAGGCCTTTGCCACTTGTCACTTCTTTTGGTATGATCTACTACCTTTGGGAGAGAGGGTGGGCGCTGCCCCGTTTTGTAGATGAGGACACAGAGGCCTAGGGTGTGACTGTTTCTGGAGTCTGTTCAGGGAGGAGTCTTTAGTTGGGAAACCCAGAGCCTTTCCTTTTAGGACAGCCGCTTCCTGGTTGGGCAGAGAGCCTAGGGACGGGCTTGGGTGCTGCTTCACCCTGGGACCCCGTGGGCCTTGGCCCATTCTGCTGGGGTCCCCCACAGCCCGGGACCTGCTACCATTTGGAGGGGGACAATTCCAGGACTCTCACACGTGCCTGGGTTTTCTCCCTGCTTGCTCTGACTTCCTGTCTCTGCTCATTTTAACTATCACAGGAGCCCTGAATGGGGACCGGTTAGGACTGGGAATGGGGTGGCAAGAGTGGAGGCAGCATCTTGATGGACACCGGACAGTGGCCTGGGGCTGGGGAGGGGAGAGGACTGCAGAACGCCAGCCTTCGTGTGGTGACCCACTGGAGACTGGCTGTCCTGGCACAGGCCTTCAGGCGGGGGAGCAGAGATGATGCTGGTGTGTGGGGGGCTGATGCTGGAGCCAGTGTCCACTGAACTGTGTGTGAGCTGGGCTCGGTGCCCCCAGCTTTATACACTCTCCCCAACACACAGACAATCCCAAGAGGCACCTACTCTTGCAATTCCTACTTTAGAGACGAGAACACCACGCAGGGAGAATTAGCAACTCTTAGCAAGGAAACCGTGGAACTGGAATTTGAAGTCAGGGTGGTCTGAGCCCAGCCAGGACTCCTTACCACTGGTGAGGTGGGGGCTGCCCGGGCTGGCAGGGCGGCCTCTGGGCTCTTCCCTGGTGCTCGGCTCTCCTCAGGCAGGGCACCACCCTGCCTCCCTAATGCTCTACCTTTTCCTTGCCACGCTGGGAAGAAAACTGGAAAGCCAGTGATGATTGGATGTTGTTACAGGAACCTCTTTAAATCTGCTTTAAACTTATAGAAATGGTAAATTGTCAAATTTTGATACTTAAGTCTCAGCCACATACTGGGGACACACATGCAGGAACCAGAGCCTGCTAATCAAAAGGCGAAAGAGCCGGAGTGAAGGTGACCTGAGCAGTCTGCTGCGTGCCCCACGGCACTGCCCTTGCCTTCCCCTGAGGCGGGGGTTACAGAGTGACCATCTCGAGTTTGGGGGTTCTGGTGCCCCCTTGACCCTCAGAGTGGCCTGAACCACAGGCAGGAGGTCACCAGCCCTGAGTTCCCTCCCTTGGTGTCCACCAGCAGGGCCAGCTTGGGGTGCTGGCTGTGTCCTGGGAAGTCTCTGGCCCTCGGGCTTGGAGTGCCCATCCCAGCCCGAGGGGTCTGACTGGGGCGCCCACCCGGCCCCGACGCCTGTGACAGACAGCACAGGTGCAGCGCTGGGTCTCAGCAGTGCTAGGAATGCCAAGAGGATCTCAGGGCTGCCGAGCTGGCAGACACATCAAAGGCAGCGTGGGCAAAGGCCTCAGGGAGGGCTTAGGGGCCTACGGGTCTAAGCCCCTTCGACGTGGGGGTTCTCCCCACTCCAGCAGCCCCGCCGCTGGTCCAGAGGCCTCTTGCTCAGATCTGTAGTCCAGGACCTGTTGCTGTCTGTCCTTGAGGCCAGCAGGTGTGCAGGCCCGGCACGTTTGGGAGTGCTGCCGGGCAGGGAAGGGTGGGACCTATGTCTGAACCCGCATCTTCCTGTCCTCCTGGCCCAATCTGCCTCTTTGTGGCAGGGCAGGGACAAGACCCTTGCCTGTGGCAGGCCCTCCCTTGATGGGTCTGGTCTGCTTTCCTCCCTCCCCTCTGCCAACCCATGCCAGTGGAGCCGCCCACCTTGGTTTGAGAAATTGTGCTTCTGCAGCTGTGAGTTTTGACCATCAGTCTTAACCCCCAAACTGGGCCAGACCCTGGGAGGCTGGGATCCCTGTCTTTCCCTCTAGGCACATGGGCTGGGACGGGGGGGCATTCTAGGGCACTGGGGTGAAATCGCTCAAACAGGATAGCCCACAGTAATGGTAGCCTTTGCCAGCCCCACTGCCTGGCCCCGCACACCCCGGCACAGGGGCCCAGGAGAGGCAGCCCTGGGCTTGCCCTGGGTTTCTCTGAGGCTCGCTGCCTGACCATGGGTTTTCCCAGATGTGGTTTAGGACAGCCATGACCCCCTCTGAGGCAGGGTTTTGGGGGCGTGGGTGATCAGCTTCCGGTGAGAGCACCCCCTTCAGGTTGTGGTCTCAGGGTGAGGCCCACATGAGCCCCACCTTGGCGCAGCACACCTGGCCCTGCCTCCCGCACCTGAGCCTGGGGCTCTGGCAGAGAGGACAGCAGCGTGAGGTGTGTGGCTGTCTTCCGGGGCAGGGCCGCCATGCATGGCAGCCCAAACTGAGCCAGAATGTGGTGGGCACTGGGCTCTCCTCTGCCCTAGAGGCCGTCGTGGGTGGGGTGTTGTGCAGGTAGACTCAGAGTTTCACGCGTGGATGCTCAATACCTGGCCACCTCCTTCCTCTCTAGGCAGGGCCGAAGGAGGGCCACTCCCCTCGGCTCTGGGTGTGGCTTACGGTGGCCTCTCTGCTCAGGAGGCAGACTTGGCCTCGCCGGCCTGTGGCAGGCAGTCTTTAATCCCTCCTTTGTGTCACAGGCTGGGGTGAGAGTTCCCGAGAGAAGGGAGTAGTGCCCAGGCTGTGTAATTAAGTCGCACACTTGGCGCAGAGATCTGGTTGTAATGCATGTATCTCATGTGCTGGCTTTTCCAGGCCCTTGTCCCCAGCCTGGACCCACAGACTAATTACAAGGTGTGGCCTCCCAGGCGGTGCAGGGGCCCTGCGGCCGGGCTGGGCTGTGCCTGCTCCAGGGTGCTGCGCTGGGAGGGCTGTGGCCCACCTGCTGGGGGTGGCTCCGTAATGGCAGGGCAGGCCAGAGGGCCTGAGGGCCGCCCTGGGGAGGGGCATGGGGGCACAGGGTGCGTGTGCGGGTCATTCCTGGGGGTTGTCTGAATTTTCTCCTGCACTGTGCTGGCCAGTGGGGGTGGGCTGCAGTCCCTTTGGAGAAGAAGGAAAGACAGAGTGGGGAGCGGGCTCTCTGGGGACTTGAGGAAGCACATTCTGGAGGTGTGAGCTCTCTGGTCAGCATGGTGTGGCTGGGACCACAGAACAGCTCTGAAGCACTCTGTGTCTAATGCACCTGGCTGGGCCTCTCTGGAGCTCTGTGTCCTTGTCCTGGGGTTGTGGAGGGGACTCTGTTCTTTCCCAGAAGCCTATGCAGAGGGGCTCAAATATTTAGACTCATGATCGACAGCATATCACAGAGGAAGACCCCCCCAAATCCCTGTCATGGTGAATTACAGGAGTCCGAGGTGGACCTTCAGCGTCACTGACAGGCGTGGCTGTGCTGTCCACACGCGCTCTAAGCGGGGAGCCGGGCACCATCAGTGCCCACGGTGCACCAAGAACAGCTCCCTGGCTCCCAGGTTGGGGTCTGAATGACTATGTCAGTCATCACACGTGTTATGCTCCACGTTCCCTACTCTTTGAGTTGCCTGAGATTTTAGAATGGATTTGAGGGATAGTTTGCCTGGCTCAAGTCTCTTAAAAACGTGTCCATAAACATGTGAATGATTTTTTTCTCTCCTAGAGTTAATCCCTCACCCCGCAAACAAGAGGTTTTCAGGGTTGTTTCTATTGGTCCTTGAGTGTGCCCAGGGTGGTGGAGGATAGGAAATGCTACTTGGAGAGGCCTAGGACAGCTTCTCCACTGGCATTTCCCCTCCAGAAAAACACTGGAGTAATAACAGCTTGCCTTCCTGAGAGCCAGACTGTGTCAGAATCTCCTGGGTCCTGATGTTCATTATTTTAATCTTCAGACAACCTCTTGAGTTAGGGACTATTAGGAAATCTATTTATAGGTGTGGAGGCTAAGGCCCAGAGAGGGTAAGTGACATGCCTCAGAGCACACAGTAAGGAAGTGATGGTCCGGGATTGGGAGGTGGGCTGTCAGCTGCCAGACCCTCTCCACAAGAAAAGGCTGACCAGCATCCTCACCAGGTTTATCCTGGTTTCCTGAGCCACACAGGGAGGGGCTCAGGGCTAGGCTCTGGCCACATCTGCCAGGATGGCTGCTAGTGGCCTCATTGACAGAGGCCCAGTCAGACCCCAGCACAGCTTCCATAGCCCTGAGATCCACCCAACAAGCAGGCACAGCTCTCCTGCCGCATCCCCTAGCTGTCTGCCTCTTGCAAAATCAGGTGCAGTAGGACAGTTCCCCTCTTCTGAGAAAGGGTTTAGAGTAGAAACTGTTTCAAAATATGAACCCCAAACCCCAATCCAACAAAGAGAGTTGGGCCTCTATAATGTGCAGAGGGTATTTAGGCTTACAGGGTGGCAGGCAATCTGCCCCCATGAGAGGTGGCACATGGACAGTAGCTGCCGTGTGTGTCTCAAAGGAGGGCTGTCACAGGCAAAGGGCAGCCCCCACCAGGGAGCCCCGTGAGCTCTGGGCCCACATCCATGGATGCCTCGGCTGAAGCAGGCGGGCTCTGCCCCCGTTCTGTGGTCTGGACGGGGACCTTGGGGTCCTTGAGCTAGCCGGAGGGTCTTGTTCAGTCCATTTGCCCCATTGCACCCAGCCCAGAGCTGCCTTGGGCCTCAGTAAATGCTTGTTTCTAGATGTATATTTTGGGGCTTAGTAATAATAATAATAAAAACAACAATTGTGGATAAAATCCCTGCACTTGCAGAGGGGCCAGGTTCTCAGTGTCCTTGGGTGGGCAGACACCCTTCATCCTCATGGTGGTCTAGTGAGAATGCCCAGCTCACGTGGCCCTCAGCAGTCTGGGCTGCTCCCCTGGCCTCTGCACCTCTGCACCTGCCGTTCCCTCTGCCTGCACTGCCTCCCCTGCTCCATTGGCCTGGCCTGGCTAATACCGACCTGGCCTTCAGGGCTCCCCTGGGCTCTCCAGGAACCAATGCTCATGCTGTGCAAAGCGAGCAGTGGGCGGTTCCATCTCTCTCCGCGACTGGGGATCACTGCGGGGTCCTCGGCATCTCGTATGATCGTAATGATGGCAATAATGGTGTTGGTAGTCAATCAATAAGCACCAGCTCTGTGCCGGGTGCTGTTCCCAGCACTTGTCCAGTGGTTACTGGTTTACTTCTCACATCAGCCCTGAGGGTGGGTCCTCCTTTCCCCATTTGGAGCATAAGGGAACAGGCACAAAGCGTCTAATTTGCCCACAGTTGTACAGTTCGTAAGGCCTGGAGCTGGGATCCCAGCCCAGGCGGTTTGCTTATGAGGACGGCTCCTAACCACCGTGCCGGGTTGCTTCCCATGGGTGGCATCTGGAGATGTTTGATCAATGTGTAGTCACTCAACAGCATTGTTTTGTCTCCTCTCCAGGTAACTGCTGAGACCGCAGGGTACAGGGGCTTGGCTAAGGTGTGTGACTGGCAGTGAGCGGTGAGGCGACTCCAGCCCACACCAGCCCACGAGCTTCCTGAGGGAGGGTCTCAGACCACTTGGTACTCCTATGGGTCACCAGCTTCTGGCTGGGAGCCTGGCAAATAGAAGGTGCTCATCTCTGTGACGGACATCCTGTGAGTCTTCTATGAGCTGTCAGTCATGCCCCAATCCCAGCACTGGGATGTGGGCCGGGCCCGGGGAGCCCCTGCAGATCAGTGTTTGGGTTGATGGCTGTCAGCCTGCTGTGGCCGGCAGGCAGGGGCAGTGGCGGGGGAGTGTGAGGCAGACGGAGGACCCCTGCTCCTGTTCTGGCCTTCTGGGGGGCTCTCCTTCTGAGTGGCCTGAGCTCATTCTCATCTGAGAGCCGTGTTGTCTGGGAAGGCCCGCAGGCGCCCAGGGCCGGAGACTTGTGCGGCAGCCCCCAGCAGGAAGGGAGGCACCTGTCTCAGAAGGCAAGGCTTTGTTTTCCCTGCAGCCTGGAGTGAAGAGAGGCTTGTGGACCTGGAGGCCCCTCCCGTCGCGGTGAGCAAACACGGCGCTGCAGGGAGGAGAGTGGCGGTGCGGCCTTTTGTTGGGCACACCTGGCTCAAACATCTCCTGGGATGGGAGCGACTCTGTCAGGCCCTCCTCCCTGCATAGCAGCACGGAATGTTTCAAACATTCTCATCTGGGCTTTGACAGCTGTGTCAGCTTCTGGCCTCACTCAGAGGCTAAAGGCACGTTGAAAATGAGGTTTAAACCTGTTGCCAGCCGCCTTCCTGCCTGTCCACAACTGCACGTCTGTCCTGCTTGCCACTGCCAGCGTCCAAGACCCAGTTCATCACATGTTTCTTGATAGCCCCTAGACATAGAATGACCTGTGTCACACCCGCCTTCCTACAGAGAAGCCCAGTGCCCTCTTTAAATAGGAATTGAGCAATTGGTGTCCCCAGGTTAAGCCATTATGCCAAGTGCCCTGTGGGGGACGCTGACAGCAGCCAGCTTGGATTTCCCCGTCACTGGTGCTGAGGTCAGCAGCAAGCCAGAAAACAGGCAGATCAAAGGTTCTTCTTGTTGGCCCCTGAGTCCAGACTTGAGAAACCTGTAACTAAGATGTTCAATAAAATTATTTTCAGTAATTCTTTTTTTTTTACTACGTCATCACGTCACCTGCTGAAAATTCAAGCTTTGCTCGCCTAGGCTTCTTACAATAATGCTTGGTGGTATTGCCTCCTCTTTGTAAACTAGCAGCATGATGGCTGTTAAATAAAAAAGGGAGCTGTAAATTATTGTAAGATTCAGGGACTTTGTATGTGCAAGCGGCAGTAATTATGAAACAAATACTATAATCATAACTGCTCTGGGAAAGTGAATGAGGCAGTAACTAGCTGAGATATGTTTTCTGGTGAGAACATACATCATCTCAGTTTTGAGCAAACTCAGCTGGGCTTCCTGCCCCTGGATTCTTAGGAGCTGAATCCAAGAATGATTAAAAACCTGGAAAAGCAACATCTTCACCTAATTTGCCAGGGGAGCGGTGAGGCTGACCCTTACTTAGATGGGCAGCGATGCTCCCTAGTTCCCTTGGAAGTCAGGCAAGTGAGAGCTCAGGTTGAAAGGCCGATGGCCCAAACCACCAGGGAGGCGGTTAACCTGCTCGGCCCTCTTCCCCCCCTCCTCTGCCTGCCCCCCGCAGGTGTGAGCCTGCCCCCATCCCTGCTGAACTGGCCGCGTTCTGCCCTGCGTATTCAAAGCTGCCCCTTGTCTGGAGCCTCCGCTGGCCTCTGCCAGAGCAGATGTCCTGCTGGCAATACCTGCCCAGGGGAGCAGGGCACTTCTTTCTTGTTTCTCTTTTGGAATATTCTCTGGAACCTATAAGTAGATCCCACAAAACGAGTCATCTTTTTCCGGTGATGTGTTTTTCTAAGAGAACAGTTTTAACTCTTGGGTCTGACTTTCTTGAGGGCATCACTGAAACGTCTCAGGACTTGCTAGATGTTCTGAGACCTCTCTGGATTCTTGGTACATCATCTGGTGCTCAAAGTTTTCCCACAGCTGGATGGTAAGGAATTCAGTTATGTTGAACATAGGCTGACATCTGACCCTGCCTGGGGTAACTCAGAGACAGAAGATAGGACCCAGTATGATAATTCACAGGTCTCTTTTGTCAATGAGGGACCAACATCAGGATCATGTAAGCCTTTTAATAGATATATTGACTGGAGCCAAGGTTTAAATATTTGAGAAAAATCAGACTCTTGACAAGGTGTTAAGTTAAAAGGACTTTGCCACCTTGGTTAAGAAAGAAATCAACAAAAGTGAAATTCCTTAATAGAACGTGAGCTCTGTAAGGTTAAGATATGCCTGTTCTGTTTGGTTCATTGCTGCTTCTCTAGCCCCTGGAACAGTATTTAGATCATATAAATGCTTAATAAATAAGAATGAACCTCCTTGAGAATAACTGGGCTTACTCGAAGTCTTCCCTGTCGGAATGAGACATACATCATGGACGTGCATTAGTGTGCTTCCCGGGTGTTGTGGAAAATGCTTTCTTTTGGAGGAAAGAGAAAGGATGGAAGGATCTGTGCTCTCCTTTGTCTTGCTGCCCAAGACCTCAAGCAACCACTGCTGATTTTTCAGGGTGCTGATTTAGTGAGAACCTTGTTGCAGATTTCTGTTTGATACTTTCCGGTATCTTCAGGTAGTGTTAGCATCAGCTGACTAATGTTAACACTAGCCAGAGTTTGTGCCTTAGTCATGTATGTGTGAATGTGTCTGTATTTACATACATAAATAACAAAGATCAATATAGGCTGAGAATTGCAAGCATAAGCCCTATAAGAATAGTAGTGGGATGTATTGTACTGTGTGCTCATCTTAGCTCATGTCAAATATGGAACTAAGTAAATGTAGCTCATTTTCAGGGATGCAAGTGTGGCTTGCCTGTTCTTTGCTGTGTAAAGTCAAGGCATTGAATCATACAGCTGTAAATCATTTTCCTGAATACAGGCTATAGTGTGTGCGTGCAGTTGAACCCTTTTTGTACCATGGAACTTGTGCTCTCAGGCTGCAAATGGGTGTGTGTGTATTTTCTTTTTAAAATGGACTTTTAGAGGAGAATTCCTGTTTGAGGGTTAAACAACTGGCTTGGCAGGGATCGGGGCAAACTAGGTCTCCCGAGGGTGTGGCTGAACTTGGTGTGGACATGGGAGTCTCTGAGATGCTTTGTGCCTGGTTCCCCCACCCTTACACTTGCCAGGAGGGCAGCTTGCGGCTAGCTGGTAGCTGCTGACCCTGGGTTCTTAGAGTCCCACCCTGCCATGTACCTTGGGAGTGGGGTTATGGCCCCCATGCCTTCTCCTCCTTCGAGGTTCTTGCTCTGAGCTGGTGTGGGTGCTTCCTACAAGGAGATCTCAAGACCCTGTGCTCTCTTCTCTCCAGGGCAGCTGTGCTGGCAGAGGAGTGGTTTCAGAGCCCCCAAGCTTTGGCTGTGCTGATGGATCAAAATAAACACACAGCACATCCTCTCAGTCACCGCAGCCCTTTTCCTCTCCCTCTGAATGCTCAGGGTTTCATCAGCATTAATACGCCTATTGTGGGCCTCATCAATGGGAAAGAGGCATCAACGGGCTGAAAGGCCTCGTGGTGACAGAAGCCGCTTGCAGAATGCACAGCTCAGGTGGTGTGTACACAGCATGGGTTCGGGCCTAGGTGAGTCATCACCAGCCTGGGAAATGCACTGGTGATGACGGATGGCCAGGGTGCTCGGATGCGCCCCTGACACTATTTGCACAAACAGGGAACTCAAACGAACCAAACGAACGGGGTTTTCGCGAGCTTATGTAAGTTAGTTGGCAATGCATAGTGCCCCAGCTGTGTGGCATGACAGGACAGAGCTTTGCGTTCCTGTTCAGAAACAGGTGACTTTGAGAACCAGTTTGCCTGTGTCAGGACTTGAAATGGTTTGTCCTGCCCTTCTGTTGTCATAACCCCCCTTTTCTCTTTGCCTTTCTCTTTGTAAAAACTTTCTTTGCAAAGGGATTCTTAAACTGGGACAGTAGGGCTACTGTTGCTTCTAGCAGCCGCCCAAGGGGTTTGCTTTTCTCTGGGACTCTGACTTCCTTGAAAGACTCACTGGGGAGGGGACAGCAGGTGTGTGTGGCTGAGTGCTCTGGGAGGTGGCAAGGGGTGGGGAGATGGGTGCAGGGCTGGGAGTGGGGGTTGGCCGGAAAGCACATGGCTAGGGTCCTCCAGAGGTGTGTCCTGGCTCTGTGAGAGCTGGGCGCGGAATGGATAGGGAGTGGCCACACTGGCCCAGCCCCCAGCAGTGTCCACCCATCGGAGGTTCTCATTTGCTCCTTCCACCGGCCCTACGTAAGGTAGGCAGGGCAGGAGTTATCTAACACATGAAGATAACCTTGCAAGCACCCGCAACACGCCAGAGCAGGGCTGGCCTCGCACCCTGACACAGTACCTTTCAGTGTCCTGCTCCTGCTTTCACGTTCCCAGCCTGGTGCTTAGCCCTCTGCCCTGCTGGCCTCCTGGAAGCTCAAGGGGCAGGGAGATCAGGACTCCTGAGATGTGGAGCCTATATTTCAAGACCACATCCCCGTGTGGGCCCGGCCCATGGTCATTCACTCCCTTGGTGCTGTGGGACATGCTGGTAGTGATTCAAATCTGATTGTATTCCACGACTGAGTCTTTTCATCACTGCTGAGATTGTGGAAGCTGTTAGTTTTATACAGAAGCAAGCAACCCATCCGAGCCTTTGTCTAGGCTTATCATTTGTTTATAAGTTTTTTTTCTTTATTAAAAAGCAATACCTGATTGTTGTAGAAAGTTAGAAAATACAAAGGAAGAAAAATTGAATAATCTTACCACCTTGGTATATACAAATAAATGGGATCACGCTAACGACACAACATTTTGCGACCCAGCTTTTCCTCTTACTTCACTGTGAATGCTTATGACTGTCACCGGCCACTCCGGAACCACACGTCCCGCGGGGCTGCGGCTCGCCGCTGTGTTGATGGGCCCATGTGCGTGGATACGCAGGCTGCTCCTGCCTGTGTGTCCTCAACACGAGGGAACATCCTCCGCTAAATCTCTGCTCGCGTTTATTATTCAACGAATATTTGCTGAGTACAGGGCACATTTTTGTCGGAATAAATTCTTTGAAGCAGCTTTTCTGGGTTAAATCATCTGAGTGCTATTAAAGTTACCATATTCATGGTGAACAGTTTAAAGACTTCAGGGAATATAGTGAACACTTGACGACACTCAGCCTCTGCTCTGTAAAATAATCGCTGTTACCGATTTCTCCAGTATCCTTCCAGAGGTTGTGCCCGTGTGTGGACCTTTTAAATGCAAATTGATTATAACTTTCATCACAGCATGAACATTGATTGTTCTTCCTAATAATGTGTCCTGGGCCACCTCCCGCCCCAGCTTGACGGCTTCATGGAATGGCCGTATCAGTCCCTTATCAGTGGACTTAAAAAGAAATTGAACAGCACGCTCCAGTGAACATCCGTATGTCTTGCTTTGGTTGTAGAAGTGTAACTGTATGAGAATCTTAGAAGCAGGATTGCTGATTGAAGACTTATGCCCCTTTAACATTTATAGCCATTGCTAAATCAGTGTGCGTGTTTGAATTGTCACACATATTGGCTAATTATTTTACAGGAAGGTTCTATCTGTTTACACTCTTACCAGCAGAGTTTGATGATGTCTGTTTCCCAGCATCTTTCACTAACTCTGTGAACTATCAATACAAAAAATGTCTGTTTATTAGGTAACAAAGAAGGGGTATAGTATTTGTATATTAGTTTGCATTTCTTCTGTTATTAGCCTTTGGTCCCCTCTGTAGCTGAGATAGTGCTTTAGAGGTAACATCTTTTTTTGTTTTTTAAAGGCTGAATTCATTTACTAACATTGCAGATAAGTTTACTTATCTGCAAAATGGGGGTAATATCTACCTTTCAGGGTTGTGGAACAAGCCTCTTGTGAGTGCTTTGTCCCAGCCTGTCTGACCAGCCTCTTCTCGGTGGGGCTGCCTCCGCCTTTGGAAGGCTGTCCTGGTAAGAGCCCTCTGCCTTTCTGGGAAGGGATCTTATGCAATTTTAGCTCTGGCTGGTATTGAAGTAGGGGTGTGAGCTGCCCTGTTAGACAGCACACATTAGGACCCCTTCCTGAAAACCACGTCGGGGTCTGCTGAGCACGTAGCAGGCACCAGGCACTGTGCTGGTTACTTCACAGGGCTCGCCCCAGTGAGTCCTCCCTGCAGGCCTGAATGAGGGCGTCCGCGTCCTCACTCAAGGTTTAGAGTGGTTGAGGGACTTCCCCAGGGGCACACAGCCAGTCAGCTGTGTGCTCCATCAGTTGTTTCATTCTGCTGGAAACAGGTGGACCCCTAGCTAATACCCATTAGGAGTCTGGAACCCCACCATCAGAGCAGCTCTATTAGTCAAGATTGGAAGGGTGCTGCAAAAGGCTGCTTCAAGGTGCCAGAGAACATCCCCCTTAACTGCAATGGGGACCATCACCCAGCTTCACCAGGTCCTGGCCAGCTAGTTCTCTCTCCAGGTCCCAGCCAAGTGTCCACCGGTGAGCCCCTGGGGTTCAGTCACGTGGCGCCTGGGGGACAGAGTTCTTCTGTGCATGAGGCAGGCCTGCAGGGCCAGAGCCGCTTCCCAGCAGGCATGGCCAAGGCTCTGAGCTCAGGAAGCAGGGAGAGGATCCACTCCACGCTCCCACCTTTCTGGAGTGGTCCCTCCCTAGCTCCAGTTCTGGGTAATATTTTGTTTCTAAAAATAAAAACAAGTTTGAATGAATTACTTTAGTATTTTTTTCTTATTTCTAACTCTTTGTGTTTTACTGCTAATATTCTTTATAAAGAGTCCAACCAATATGGTACATATGCATTTAGATGCTCAATAAAAAATGCAAGAACAAATGACTGTAATACAGAAAGTGTAAGTTCCCTTGGTCTATATCCCAGAAGCAACCTTTGTTACTAGCTGGCAGAATAAAGTTCCACCATTTTTTCTTGGTATACAATACACTTGTCATTTATACAAATGGATTTGTATGGTACATGTTATTCTTCATGCATTTAATAATGTGTCCTGGGCATCTTTCCACACATCACACAGAGCTTGACCTCCTTTCATTCATCTGCGTTGTGTCCCATTGTATGGATAGTCTGTAATTTACTTAAGTCGTTTATTTGATAAACATTTGGGATATTTTCAGTTTTTCAAACAGTGTTGCAAATAGTGTAGTACTTTGACAGGCTTCTTTGAGATGAAGAGAAAAATCGTAGAGCACTTTAACTCCATATTGGAAACTATTCAGAGGCCTTTGCTCATGTAGCCACTTAGAATTCAGTCCTTTCCTCCGGGGTCCCACTGCCTGGGGCTTGGTTCTTTAGTCTCTACTTTACCGCAGCCTTGCATGGATGGATTTCTTGCCTGCTGGCTTCCGAGCTCTCGACAGTGGCAAGCATGCAGCTTTCTCTATCTTACCTTTCCCTCTTTCGGTGGGAGTTGTTTTCGCTTTTTAAATTCAGTCATCACTTGTTATCAAAGGATGTATATTAACATAAAGAACAAAATACTTAAATAACACTTATTAGGAAAAAGAAACCCCCTTTCTACCTACACATTCATTGGTCCTTGTTTTCACTTCCCAGAGACAATCAGTTTTCATTCTTTTAGCTGATTTGTGGGATATTTACTTCCATACGTCTATACATGTGTATCACTACTTTTTAATTTTTCAGCCTTAAGTGTTACCTACTAACTTCTCCTTGTAGAAGATGGACATCAGCTTTCTTTTATATTCCTTGTCTGCTTGCTACACACACGCGCTCTCATAATGTTCCCCCATGCTCCCAAGAGAGTTGTGTGACATGTTTTGTTAGATTAATATTCAGTGTTTACATTGTTTGGTCTATGTCATATCAAAACATGAGTATTTTCTGCCGGCTATATGGCCTTTTGTCTTCACCACCCTTAATAATTGTTGATAATAATATTTGCTTACTTTTCTACGTTATTTCCTAATTTCTGTTATTTTCAAACAAATTTCTATTTTGTTTCCACATGGTCCTCCAATTGTGTAAATCTCTCAATCTCTTCAGGCATATGAATATTTTACCAGATTCGTCTTCCTGAGAATTCTCTCCTGGAGCCTCTGACTTGCTCTGGCCTGGATGGGTTGCCCTCTATGCTTGGTGTATATCCATATTTCTGAGCTTTTCCTTCACCCTTCTCCTGGAAGTTGGTGTTGCTTCTCTTCTGAGTAGGATTTCCTATTTCTGTATCCTATACCTTTCTCCTTCTTGGTTTACTCCCTCATTTAGCAGAGTACATTCTCTGTGGCTTCTTGAGGAAGGGTGCACTAGATTTAAAGTTTTTGCACGCTTTATTTGTACACTTTATCAACTATTTCCCCTTCACGCTTAATTTGATAGTTTGGCTGGTTATACAATTCTAATATGGAAATAATTTTCCTTGAGAATTTTGAAGGTCTTGTCCATTGCCTTTAGATTATCAAGTTGCTGAAAATTCTGATGCCTTTTGATTCTCCGTATTTTGTATGAAACCTGTTATTTTTTCTCTAGAGGCTTCTAGGAACTTATTTTTGTTCCCAGCGATCTGAAATTGATTTTTGGCATGATTCTATTTCCTCTTATTTGCTGGGCCCTCAGTGGACTATTCAATCTAGAAAATCATGTCTCTTAGTTTTATAAAATCTATTGGAGTTCTTTATATCTTCTTATCCTTTCTATTTTCTGTCTGTCTTTTTTTTTTTTTTTTGGAACTCTTATGCTGTTGACTGCAAAGATAGTCTCTTCTTCATATTCAGGTCCTTTGCCTTGGAACTTTGTGGTTCCCTTCTTCTCTGAGTCTGGGCTGAGAAGTGGCTTGCTTTAGGCCAGTGGAATGTTGGTGAATCATGATACTAGTAAAGGACTGAAATTCACTCGTGGGATTGAGGTTGGTTGCTTTTGCTTTGCTACCATCACCGTGAGAAGAACACAAGAAGAAGAACATGCCAAGGTTAGCCCACTGGTTCCAGGAGGAGGACGAGAGACACATGGACCAGAGCTAACCCCCAGACAATATCAGCAACCACTCCAGATGCATGAGCAGTAAGCGCTAATTGTCGTATGCTGTTGAGGTATTGTAGTTGTTTATTAGCATTGTTGTGGAAATGGCTGATATATCTGATTATTTGAACCTCTTAGCATAGCCCTTTAATATTCTTTTTACTATTCTTTCTGGGAGAGTCTCTTAATAGTATCTTTCATCCCTTCTACTGAGTATTCCAATCCTGCTGTCATATTTTAAATTTCCAAGAATGCTTTGGTTCTCTTTGTGTTACTGCTTTATAGTATCCTGTTGTAGTTTCATGGCAACATATCATTTCTTATTGCATTAACTTTTTTATTTTGTTATTATTAATGTACAATTACATGAGCAATATTATGGTTACTAAACTCCCCCCATCATCAAGTCCCCACCACATACCCCATTACAGTCACTGTCTATCAGCTCAGTGAAATGCTATAGAATCACTACTTGTCTTCTCTGTGTTATATTGCCTTCCCCGTATCCCCACCCCCCGCTACATTATGTGTGCTAATTGTAATGCCCCTTTTCCCCCTTATCCCTCCTTTCCCACCCATCTTTCCCAGTTCCTTTCCCTTTGGTAACTGTTAGTCCATTTGTACTCCACAGATGAATGAAATCATTTGATACTTGTCTTTCTCCGCCTGGCTTATTTCACTGAGCATAATACCCTCTAGCTCCATCCATGTTGTTGCAAATGGTAGGATTTGTTTTCTTCTTATGGCTGAATAATATCCCATTGTGTATATGTACCACATCTTCTTTATCCATTCACCTACTGATGGACACTTAGGTTGCTTCCATTTCTTGGCTATTGTAAATAGTGCTGTGATAAACATAGGGGTGCATCTGTCTTTTTCAAACTGGGCTGCTGCGTTCTTAGGGTAAATTCCTAGGAGTGGAATTCCTTGGTCAAATGGTATTTCTATTTTGAGTTTTTTGAGGAACCTCCATACTGCTTTCCACAATGGTTGAACTAATTTACACTCCCACCAGCAGTGTAGGAGGGTTCCCCTCTCTCCACATCCTCGCCAACATTTGTTGTTGTTTGTCTTTTGAATGGTGGCCATCCTCACTGATATGAGGTGATATCTCATTGTGGTTTTAATTTGCATTTCTCTGATGATTAGCAATGTGGAGCATCTTTTCATGTGCCTGTTGGCCATCTGAATTTGTTCTTTGGAGAAGTGTCTGTTCAGATCCTCTGCCCATTTTTTTAATTGGCTTATTTGCTTTTTGTTTGTTGAGGTACGTGAGCTCTTTGTATAATTTGGATGTCAACCCCTTATCGGATACGTCATTTATGAATATATTCTCCCATACTGTAGGATGCCTTTTTGTTCTATTGATGGTGTCCTTTGCTGTACAGAAGCTTTTTAGTTTGATATAGTCCCAAATTAACTATTATTTAAAGTTTTACTTCCCCTTCATTTTCTCTTTCCTTCTAGTTGCTTTTTTATTCTCTTTTGTCCTCTATCTTTCATATTAAAGAATTCCCTCTCATGTCTGATAATCTTTGCTTGTGTATTCATATTCACTAAGAAGCTGGTTGGAAGCTGTGTGTGCTGTTCACAGAACAGTAATCCTTTGGGAGGGATTCTGGCTCTTTCTCTAGAGGTGCCTAGATGACCCAGAGAAGTCTTCTCCATTCTGCAAAGCCTTTGAGGACATTCACTGGACTGCCGGTGTCGTGAGAATGTGTTGGGGAAGAAAGCAAGGTGGTCTTAACATTCAGAGTGTAATCTTTTGCTTAATTCCCCTGTTTTCAGTATGGTAGTCCTGCTTTCAACTGTGCATGGTGTCCCCAAACCTTTTGCAGAAAATTATCCTCCAATCTTCTGCCAGCAAGGAGAGGGGCAGTCCCCTGGCAGCAGGAAGGTGGAGAGGGGATCAGTACACCTAAAAGCTGATTATGAGGGCTTGCAGCCAGCCCACCTTTCACAGGCCCTTGGTGCTTCTAATTCCTAATGCTTTGTATAATTCTATGGTGAATATCAGGTAGCGTTTTGGTTTTCTTCACTGTTGACTTAGGAATTAGTTCACTTAGGCCTGCTAAGTCAGTTACTTTCCTCCATCTGTGTTCTAGTTTCCAAAATTTTGTTATTCTTCTCCTGTTCTCCCTATCTTGGTGGATTAAGGTCTATTTTTTCTTATGTCAAGCTTTATTTTGATGGGGTATCTTTATTACTTCTTTGATAATACACAATTGTTATAAAAATTAAACTAATTTTATAGTGTTAGTGAAATGCCCTCATAATCCACCCTCTCCATCCATAGCCACTAAAGTATTTATCTCTAGATAACTTTGCCTTTATGAATTATATGCACGTGTAGGCTGAAATGCACATGTAAACACACTTTGCAAATATCCACAATACCATCCTTTACTGTATGTGCTGTGCTATCCCTGCACTATGCCATTCTGTGACCAGTCTTTTCCCCCCAACATTAGATCTTGGACATGTTTCAGTCATAAATTAGGAGTTACTGCTTTTTCTAATAAGCTGCCTAGCATTCTATTATAACTTACATGCCCAATCCCTTATTAATGGATGCTTAGGATCTTCCAGTTTTTTGTTACCATAGAGAGGGCTGTTCTGAACACCAGCGCACCCACCTCTTTCCATACCTGTCCTTTTGTCTCCTTAGATACTTCCTTGAAGTGGATCTGCCAGATGGTCATGCACAGCTGAGACGCCGGCAGATAGGGCCGGATTGCCCTACAGAGAGGTATGCAGTTTATCCTCCCTTCCTCTGTACGTGGGAGGACTTATTTCCTTTCCTCTCTGCCTGCTCCTGTCTTATCACTCTTTTTAATTTTATAAGTAGGTTGGGCGAAAATGGTATCTCATTGCTGCTTTGGTTTGCATTTCTTTGACTCATAAGGCTGAGCCTTTCTGTGTGTCATGGCCAGCGTATGAATGGCTTGCTTTCGGAGCGGTGTTTTTGTCTCTCTGAAGGGAGTCCTCAGACCCCAGTTCATCCCCAGCTTTGCTCCTAGGGTTTTATGGGCCCCGGGGATCCAGAAGCCAGCAGGCCGTGTGGATCATGGGGTGGGACGCGGTGCTGGGGAAGCGGGGAGTGAGAGTAGTGGGTACCCCCTCCCCTTCCCCCCCCCCCCACAGAGCCTTTTCATTGGCGGTGGGCACCGGAGGTGGGCGCTTCCCCACTGGCTCAGTCCTGCAGTGCGGAGCCCGGGGGCAGGCTGCTTCTCAGCAGGTGCCTGACACTGGGGGCCTCTCTGCATGCGGCCCTTTTGGCATTCACCAGGTTTATATTCCACAAAGACAGTTATTTTCTCTGTCCTTTTTTTTTAAGCCTTAAAAAATCGTGAAATACAACACATATAGAAAATGTTCAGTTTAATAAATTATTATAAAGCAAACATTTGTGTAACCACTTCCTGTGAAGACATTGACTTTTAACAATACTGTGGCGACTGGGGCTGGCGCCTGGCGCTTGACTGTTGGGCTATACGTTTCCTCCAGCCACTCCAGGGCCAGGCAGGGGCGTCCCTTAGTCAGGGGAGGACCTCTCCAGGTGTGGCAGCTCTGGGGCAGGGTGCTGGAGTCTGGGGGGGGGGCACTGACTCTCTGACTTGTGTTTCACCTCTCAGCGCACTGATCTATGTCCTGACAGACTCATGGAACATTCAGACCTCAAGAATCTGGGTGGAACCCAGTGGTAGGGGAAATCCAGAAATCCAGAGCACGAAGCTCTGGGCAGGCCCGAGGGCCGGTCTGATTGTCTAGCCTTAAAGCACTCCCCCCGCTTGGCACAGCTGGGCTGCCCTGCACTAGCCTGACGGGAGCAAGGCCTTGTCGTGTGGGTGCAGCTGGCCTCTCACCGAGGAGGGTTCAGGGGAGGGCTTCCCCTTTGTGGGGGATTTTCCTATTGGATTGGGCTGGGATATGAGCAGCTGAGGGAAGACTGGGGCTGTGGCTGTTCACTCTGGGGGGGCCCGTGGAAGAACACTCCTGTTCCAGGTGTTGCTCCAGATGCGCCGTCTTCCCCCCACCCGTCTGTGCTCGTGCAGCCTCATGGAGCTTCCTGCTGTCTGCCAGGCTGGGGGTGACAGTGAGGGGCAGGGCAGGCTCAGTCCCTGCCCTCATAGAGCTTGTGCTCTAGAGCAATGCTGTCCAGTAGAATTTTCTGTGATGATGGAATGTTCCATCCGGGCCTGGACAGAGCAGGGAGGGGAGTAAACAGGAACCACAGAGCTGTGGGGGCACATGGGGCTTGGCTTGGAGCAGGGTGGCTGGGGAGGGCTTCCTGCATCCACTAGGCTTGGGGGACTGAGCTGGTGAGCCAGGCGGAGGGATCAGGCAGGGGGATCCAGGAGGGGAGGAGGGGAGGCTTGCCCATCATGGGGGAGGGAAGGGAGCATGGCTTGGGGGGGGGGGGGAGGGCCAGGTCTGGAGCACCTGTGAGCCACACGGAGGGCTCTGCCTGGCGGGGCCGGACATGATCTGTTTTTTAAGGAGCTCATCTTGGCTTCCATGTGGAAGAAGGTCCGGAACATGGGACAGTTAGAAAGCTGTTGTGGCTATCCTGGTGGGGGACAGTGGGACTGGCAGACCTGGAAGTAGAAGGGGCATGACTTGCCAAGAGAATGGATGTTGAGGGAGAGGGAGAAGAAAGGGTCCCCGGGGACCCAACACTTCCTGCGTGGGAACCTGGGCGATGGTGGAACCGCTGTGTTGTTGGGGAGTGCTGGTGGAGAAGCAGGCCTGGAGGGGCCAGACAGGAGTTCTGCTTGCATGAGCTGTGTCTGAGGGGCCTGCGGGCCATCTTGTAGGCGTTCGGATGGAGGTGTCTGGGGCGAGTGGAGAGGGTCAGGCTGGGGACAGAGCTGTGGGAGTCACTGGCATGGAGTCCACCCTGATGTGCCTTTGAGTTGCCCTGGAGCAGCCCGGCCTGGGGAAGGGGTGGTCCTGACCAGGAGGTGGCCGCGGCTTTCCTGTTTCCCGTGTGGACGTGTGTGCAGGCGGGCTTTCGCATAGCTCCGGCCCTGGTTAGGATAGGGGACTGAGGTCGAGGAGGGGCGAGCAGGAACGGGCAGAGTGGGGCTTGTCTGAGGAAGATGAATTTTGCTGTGTGGGGTTAGGCTCACCTCACAGACACTGGGTGACACCGGAGACTCTGGCATCGGCCGGTGAGAGAAGAACTGCGCCAGCCCCTGAACTCGGCCTCCTGACTGGACTGTGTGACAGACTGGTGTCTCTCGGGGCTTGTGTTCTGACCACCAGCCCGTGGTTACCTCCTTGTCCCTCTGGGGGACTAGAACTTGGGCGTACAAGCTGAAATTCAGTACATGCCAAATCCAATGGAAGCTATTCGGTATGGGTGGCATTTTAGGGCCTTAGGATGTGTGCTTAGCTGCGGCCAACCCCATCCCAGCCAGCCCCTCCTCCTTGCTAGTCTGTGGATTATCAGGACTTGGCTACAGCTTTTGGTAGGGACTGCACCCATTTGGTGTTCAGAGGTACAAAGACCGGCCATATAGATCCATGTGATGCCTGGAAAGCGTGTACTATCGAGCCTCTTGGATGGGGATCTGGGCTGAGGTGTTAGGCACGTTTTGTCCTTTTGTCCTTTCCTCCGGCAGGGCTGGCTGGGGGAATCCACTCAGACGGTGGGAACCCAGCCTATGGGGAAGCTGCACAGGGATCAGTAATCTTGGTCTGTGGCCTTACACTGGGTCACCAGTCACAGCTTCTGACTTGGCCAGGCGCACTGTGGGGCCAGGTGAATGAGCACAGCTGTCTCAGGAGGCCAACCCTAGGGCCAGCTTTGCTAGGATGCTTATGGTTTCCTCTGCATCCCTCACCCAGCTCTGCCTTTCTGCTGTCCTTGCTCCTGAATGTGCCCACTTCTCTTCCCCTTTGTCACTGCCCCACTCTCGTCCAAACCTTTATCATGTCCCCTGTCTCTCGCAAATCTTCCTGCCATCTCTGACCCATCCAGTCCTCCTTGACAAGACCCTGTGGCTCTTATCTTTGACCTTTTTGCAGATTCTGTTTCTTTGACCTAGAATGTTTCCACCCCACTCCCTGCTGAATGGTCCATTTCTAGGCATTCAGTGCTTAGCACATAGTAAGTATTCATAGGTTTCTCAAACAAATAAATGTAAATTAAGGCTGAATGAATCCTTTTGAGCTCAACTGATTACCACTTCATAAGGAAGGTTTCCTTACTCTGGTTCTTATTTTGCATTGTCCCTATGCTCTGTGTCAGTAAGTGTAAATATGTGTTCATTTGCCTCAGCAAATAGTATGGAATTAAATGGAGTAACATTATCTTTCCATACTGAGAAGTCAGTGAAATGCTATCAGACCCTTTTTCTGGTATTTGGATTCTTCTTCTGATGAGATCTTGGGTCTGGGTTTCCAGCCTCTGGCTTCAAGGGGAAGGTGGCTTTTGCATGAGCCTTGATATGGGAAGACTTGGGCTAATGAAGACACGGGGGAAGGAGGCCCCTTCAGGCAGAGAGAGTCTCGAGCCAATCTGAGAGGCTGAGGTGTGTTTTTTTTCCACTCAGTGCACACGACACCATCCCAGGAGCCAGATTAGGGGCTCAGCATTGGCAGTCGGCTGGGCTTAGGTGACTCTGAATCTGCCCTTGAACTGCTCCCCATCTTCGTTCTCTACTGCTTCTCACCTCCAAGACTTGGGGTTGTCGTCTTTGCTCAGGGTGCTCTTTCTCAGGGGCCACGTCCTGGGAGTCTGGGAGTCTGAGCTGGGCCACCTTCTGTGGGAAGCGTGTGTCAGCACCTGCCTGTTTTGCATCTTTCATAAAGTTCCTCAACAGAGTGTATCTTGCAGTTCAAGTGACTTCATGCTTCACCCATCCACACAATGTCCTTAAGTTTGTGTTTGTTTGTGTGTCAGTTATGGGCTTGTCACTGTCAGAATTTATGGAGGAATCAAATGTGTAAGACATGGTGTCTGCCTCATGGAGTTCATGGTTTCCCTGAGAAATCAAGACATGGGAGAAAAGCTCCCCATTGTATTGTACAGGTCAGAAAAGGGAGCAGTCAGCCATTGCCTCCGGCTGGGAGCAGCAGGCCAGTCTTCATGGAAGAGGTGGCCTATAGGTTGAGTCTCGGGGTGTGAGGAAGGGATTTGGCTCTGCAAAGTTGGGGCAGAAAAGGCTTCCAATTGGGACAGTATTGAGCAAATTTAAGAAGACAGGGGCATGGGGGCTTGTATAGGGGTGGGGGAATGTGCAGATGGTGCATGGAAGTGAAATAGGAGACTATGTCTGCAAACATAGGTAGGGCTTGGGTCTTGGAGGGATGGAAGGGCCCCCTCTGCCTATGGAGAGCTCTTGCTGGTATTGAGCAGTGAAATGTGTTACTATGTTTGATAAGCCAACGTAACAAAAAACTTAAAGGTGGTCAGGCACCATAAGTAAGCTGGTTTGGGGTGGAGAGAGGTGGCTGTGGGGGGCCACACAGAGATGTTTTGTTATAGGGGAGAGAGGTACTGAGGGTCTCCTAGGCCTTGGTCAGCCCCGCCTGGGTCTCAGGAAGGGCAGGTGGAATTGTGCAAGCTGTATTCTGGATTTCAAATGAGCCATCAGAGTGTTGCAGGCCCTGGGGTCTTCTAAGAAGAAGCGAGGCACCACCACCTGTGCCCACAGCACCCATGCTGGGGTCAGCCTTCCACATCTCACTTTATACACTTTGCTGTCATTTGAGATTTTAACAAAAATCCATGCCATTAATTAAAATGATCAGCATTTTGTTCTAATTCAAAACAAGAAAGATGACAGGATGCCTGAAGAAATCTGGGTAGTAAAGAGCTCTGGGGGGCTGAGCTCCATGACACGGTTCCAAATTGTAGTGGGTCAGAAGTATGTTGTTGCAGCGTGAGATGAGGTGTCTTTAGAAAACCACGTGGCACCCAGTCAATGCCTGGTTGGAAAAGGTTATGATACAAGACATACTGTCATCATGGATTAAAACATTATCTGCGGTCCAAGGATATAGTTGTTGCTTGGAGCATTTGCTAGAATTTTACCAACGGGAAACAAATCAACTGCTTGAGAGGCTGAGGTGAGGTTCTTAAAGGTTAGGTATTCATTCATGTATTCACTTAACTGATATTTAATCAATTCACTGAGCTGCTCCAGTGATAGTAACCTCTGTAGAACATACACCAGAAGGCAAGGTTAAGAAGACCGGAGCTAGAAAGGGTTCACTTTCAACCTTGTGCAAATTAAGATACTGTAGTTCCTGGAGTATAAAGAGCAGCTTGAAGTGCAGGTTTATTACTGCTATTATTATCAGGTGAAAGAGAAAAAAACCACTAAAAAAATGCAACTTCTGAAGGAAAAGTCACAGGTGTGCAGCATTTTTGGGGGGCCCCAAAGAGGGAGGAGGAGGTGGAACAAAGACGTGAGTCAGGAGGGCCAGGGGAGGAACCCCTGGGTTGTTCTAGGGTAGTGGGTCACACTGGTGCCATAGTAAAACCCTGGGTGCTGGTTAAGCATGCAGATTTGGGGCCCATCTGCAGAGATTTCCCCAGAGGCTGCTCTGGAGTGTTGCAGCGAATAGGCTTAGCCAGTTGCCTGCCTGAGGTTGTTCTGAGGGGTAGTGGTGATCCGGAGAGGGGAGCCTGGGTTGCATTTTCCAGAGAAAGCTAGAGGAGTTGGGTCCTGTCTGTTTCAGGGCCACACCATGTCTGTCCACGTGGGAGGATGGAGCTTTCAGGCCCCACCACTTAATCCCACAGCCATCCCCTCAGCATCATATGTTTTAGGGGTCAAATTCCAAAGGTCTGAGAACCAAGGCAGGCTGGTGAGGCTCAGACAGCAGCTGTGGGCATGGTGTGGGCTCTTCAGGGCAGAACAGCTCCTGGAATGGGAGGCCTTAAGGGTTGGGAAAATCCTGGGAGTCAAGAGGCGCTGAGCAAGGAGGAGGGAGATGCAGCTCTGAGTCCCGGGAAAGCCATGGAGGCCCCCCGCTGCTCCGCGCTGCTGCTTCCCACCTGCCAGCCTGGGGAGGGCTGTGTCTCTGGACACCTGCTGTGCTTCTCCACCCCTGGCATGGACCAAAGGGCATGTCAGAAGGTCCTGGTGCCTCTACTAGAACATGTGCTGATGTGGGAGTTGGAGGGAGCTGAGAAACTGGTTTTCCAGCTATCTCAGTTTGCAGAAGGGTCCCCAAGGCCCAGAGAAGGGAGCTGAACGCAGGGAGAAGTGAAAAGCAGTTTGCCTATGTGGCTGGACAGAAACAGGCCCTTTACCTCTGCCAGCCCAGCTGGATGACCCTGAGCAGACGGTGTGGCCCCTCTGTGCCTCACTGCTCATGGGCAAGATGCATGATGCCCACACCTTAGGACTGATAAGCACGACTCAGCGTGACTTTCCTCCAAGCCTGGCACCCAGGAGGCGTTACTGTTGTGGATGCCCAGGGTCTGCAGTGGGCCAGACTGGCACTGGCTCACCAGCTTGGCGCTGTGGTCTGTCCCGCTGCTGCTGGGGCCCTCTGATGCTCTGCAGGCTGGCCAGGCCCTTGCTCCAGTTATGACAGTCGGGAATGGGATGTGGGGCTGTGAGCGGGTTCTGTTTGCTAACTTTGTGTATTGCTTAATAAGGAAAACACGGCTTGTCCTGGCAAACAGTGGATCCAGCCATATATGGGGAAAAGGAGTAACTTGGATACGGTCAAGGACGCAATTCTGATGAGCTCTTCTTATTTAAAACAAAATCAAAGACAATATGGAGTTGCCATTCTTCCTTGTCCAGTTTGGTTACAGAGGAATTTCTGGTTATAAATAGGCAACATCTTGTTGTGTGAATTTTAGAAATAGTTGTGAGCTGTTGGGGAACAAACCCTTTCCACCCTTGAAGAACTTGGCACGGAGCAAGAGTCCCCAGTGGACAGAGAGAAAGCGACTGTTTTGCAGCCATGCAGAACAGATTGAGCCCTTCTCTGGCCTAGCCCTTCCCAGACTGAGCACCAAGCCCTGTGGGCTGGCACGGGCCAGGCCGACAGTTTCTAATCAATTCCAAATCTGGGGCCCTCCTGGCTGCTGTGCATGGGCCACCGCGGACCACACACCCTCTTTCCTCCAACTGTCTGCTTCATGGTGTCTGCATCCCCTCCATTTCTCAGCCATCACTTACTCATTACCTCACTGGCTCACTCAAGTACACAGTGAGTGCGCACACAGCGAAGCAGTGCCCCGATTCCCTCCTGCTCCTCCGTCCTCCTCACCGGTGGCCTCAGCTCCTCTGCTGCTCCTTGCTCCTGGCTTGTGCCCTGGGCTCTGTCCTTGGTCCTTTTCTTTTCTTCCTCTGCACATTCTCTCTCATCGACTCTTGGTCTGATTTCCATAGCAGAGTGATTAAATGGGGCTGCTCTGCCGGGGTCCAGTGCTGGTCCTACAACTTCCTAGCTGTGTGACCTAGGCAAGTTGCTTAACCTCGCTGAGACGCAGTTTCCTTACCTGTAAGCCGGGGATGATATAGTGCGTAGCACTAGGACGGTTATGAGGCCTGGCTGAGCCAGTGTCTGTGAAGCCCTAGAATAGTGCCCAACAGCAGCTCAGCGCTCAGAAAGCTTAGGCGGCTGCTGGTCTTTGCTGACGACTAGTTGCCATCCCAGCCCTGACCTCCAGAGATGGACTTGCAGCTGCTGCCGGGCAGCCTTCGTTCAGTTAGTCAGTTCCGGCTGAGCCCCTAATGTGTGCCGTCACATGTGCGGGGATTTGGGCTTGAGGCAGGCCAAGTCCAGGTTGCAAGTTGCTGGAGGACGTGTGACAAGCACTGCAGCGTGTGTCCTACCAGGCGGCTGGTGCTCCCCTGGCCCACGTTCAAGCTGAAGCTCTTTAGCACACCCCCTTCCCAGGGCTGCCGCCTCTCCACGGACAGCCCCATCTTGGGGGCCAGTGAGGCCGTGGGGAAGAGACAAGAGAAGTCCAGGTTTCCAGACGAGGTGGAGGGTGGTGCCACCCAGTCTGCTTCTGCAGTATTTCTCTATTTTGTCACTTCTCCACGGCCACACCACTGCCTAGGTCTGGCCTCCCCACTGCTCCTCTCCCCATGTGGTTTCTCTGGAAAGCCTCTTCTCCTTCCTCTCAGTCATCCTCTGGATGGGACCCGGCCAAGGTCAGGCCAGCCTGTGCAAAGCTCCCTGGAGGCCCCCCGCCCCCTGCTGCCAGGGCTGACTGTGTGACAGGGGCCTGCGCCCCTGCAGCCTCACCTTCCCCTGCCTGAGGATGGCTCGGTGAGTGCTTGCTTCCTCCCCTCATGTTTGCTGAGATCCTGGCCCCGGGGTGCTCCGGAGTGACCAGGTGCCGCCTGCCCACGGAAGGAAGGCTGCCACGGGAGCACGGGCCCGAGGGGCGCACCACATCCTAGCTCGTCCCGATCCGCGCGGACTTGCCGAGTGATTATGTCCTCTGGTTCCTGTCAGTTCCCCGTGTCTGGCTGCTCTCTCTCACATGCTCTCTCCCAGTCCTGCTCCCGTTCTGGCCAGGATGGACCCCACCACCTCTTGGCAGGGACCTCCTGGGCTTGTCCTATGGGTGTTTCTTTCCTGAATTCCGAAGTTGACTTTGCCTGTTTCCCAGCTTGGACCTTCGGACCTTCCTGAGCTGCCTGTAAGCCCTGCCGCGGAGCCCCCCTGGGCTCACTTGCCGCTCTGACCTGCTGCCGTGGAGTCCCTTCTCCTCGCTGACTGTGTGCTTTGCTGGGCAGGCCTCTGCCTCTGCCTCGGAGAGGAGCAGGCACTGGGCTGGCACAGAAAGGGGCTCAGCCCTGAGCCTTCCTGCCCATGAGACCCTTCCTGTGGGTGGAGACATGTGTTTGCTACCTGGCTCCATTTTAACCTGGGTTTGAGCACAAGTTTCTATGCTAAGACTTTCTTCAGAGAAGGCCTGAGAACCTCTGGGCTAGTTAATCTGACCTCCCAAACTCCCTCACCAGATTCTCCCATGCCCTGGGTTTCTCCTCACCCTGCCTTCCCTCTGCCCCTCGCTCTGGCTCCCCGTGTTGAGGCTTGGTAGCTCGTGCCAGTCTGCACATGAACGGTGGGCTCTGAGTCAAAGCCTGGATCTGGGGCCTGTGGATCTCAGGCACAGCCCATCTAGCAGGTGGACCCTTGTCTGTCTGAGCCAGAGCGTGGATCCTGGGGTGAGAACTCTGCCCAGGGCTTGGCCTGGCTCCGGAGTCACTGCGTCTCCCCCCAGATAGGGGGCCTTCAGGGCTTGCCCATTAACCTTTGGTGGAGGTTGGGGGTGGGGTGGGTGGGGATGTCTTCCTGCCTGGGATGTTGGAGCAAAGCCAAAGAATGGCCACCCTCTGTCCTTTCTACCCTGGGGAGGGCAGGAGGCTGGGTGTGATTCACAAACCCCCTGCCCTCCATCACAGAACATGGAGGTTGTCCCCCCTGGATGTGTGCAGCCTCTTCTCTGGGTAGATCCACGGGGCTGCGGGGATGACTCCCACCACCACCCCATCTCTCACAGTGGGCAAAGCTGAGCTCTTCCATTGTTTTTCAAGGGTCGTGCTCAGACACGCCCTCCCCTCCCAGGCTGCATCTTGTCGCCTGCCACGGTGTGCTATTTGCTGGTGGAGCCTTAGGCTTTCCAGTTCTCTGGCTGTTGACACAGTTACAAGTATTCTGTGAATATCGTAACTAGCTTTGCTAGTCTTCCTTTTATACATATTTATGTTGTTGTTTCCAAAAACAACCAATTTTTCTTTCTTATAAACAAACTTTAGTGAATCTCTGTATGTCTCTGTAGAGTTGAAGGGTTTGCACACTTATCATTTTGATATGTAATGACAAACTGTCCCCTTCAAAGGGCACTCACGCTGTATGAGAATGTGTTTCTCCACACCCCGGCCAACCTAAGTTTTCTTAATGTTTTTACTCTTTGCCAGCATTGTAGAAAAATTATATATTGTGTCTGTTTATGTTTATTTGATTCTTAGTGGTCACTGTATGTCTTATTTCACAAATTGCTTGTTTATGTCTTTTGTGCATTTTTCTACTGGGGGCTTAATTTGAAGAATTGAATACGGAGGGCTCTTTGACTGTTAAGAGTGCAGCAACTGGTCCTCAGTAGACCCTTCATAAGTGTTTGTTGGCAAGTAACTCCTTGTATTTTATGCAAAGATTTCATTTAATCATAATATTTTTAATTAGAAGTTTTAGGTTTTCATGTGGTTAAATTTTCCTCTTGATGGCTTAAAAATTTTTTTTAATGACATGCTTGGAAAGCATCTCTCTCCCTTGCAAGATTTTAAAACTGTTCACCCATATTTTCTTCTAGACGTTGTAAGGATTTATTATTTATGTTGTATGAATCTAACTATTCCTTCCTCTGCCCTTGCCACCAACAAAAAGTAGCCATCAGTTGTCCTGACATCCTTCACTGAGTAACCCATTTCAGCTCCACAGAGTAGAATCCTCAGCACCTGTAGAATGCTACCTGTATACTAAATTGACATATGCATCTGTTTATGGATTTTACACCTGTTCCAGTAGTCTGCTCATATTCCTGGTTGTAAAAGTGCTTTTGATTATAACTACCAAGTCTTGAGTTCCTACTGTGTTTCAGGTGCTTTACCTATTTTATCTCAAGTCTTTCCCAACACCCTGTAGGGTGTAGGCACAATGTTCCCAGTGGATCCAAGGCTTGCAGGGTAATGACTTTGCACAACTTCAAAAAGGTACTGAAGGGATCAGTCAGGAGTCAAATCCAGGAATATTTGGCTCTGAGCTGGCCCTTCCTATCGCTCCGTCCGACATCGTGTGACCACGCTCCCCACCTCTGGAGCTGGTGGGAGACGGGGATCAGAGAATACCAGCTGGGAGGTAGCCGACTCTCACTTCACATCATTGAGAATGGAGGTCCTGAAGGGCAGGCTTGCCCCAACCTGGCCTGTTAGAGGAGAACTGAGTCTGGGACTCTCAGCTCGCTGACCTTACATTCTCCTCATAACAGAGCTGGGCCTGTTGGTATGGTGATGGCATTTTCTGGGACTGGTCTCAGAGCTATTACACAAGACCCCACTGTGGATGGCTGGATGGCAATCTTCCTTGTAGAAGAAGGTGGGTCAGGCTGGTGCCCAGGTAAACTCTTGCCCCACTGCTGAGGAGATGGGAATTACATGATTCCTTTAGCTCTTGGAGTTTTAGAGTAGATGGGTCCTTATAGGTCACATAATCCACTCCTGTCACATTTAGATTGAGTAGCTCATACCCAGAGAAGGGTAAGAACTTGCTCAAAGTCTCCTGTGCTGTGGTGATTGTGGGCACACTCTGAAATCCACACCCTGTAATGAGGTCTGCTGAGTAAGAACCAGCTGCCAAGGACAGGGCTAAATATTGGGTAAAGCTCCAGTCTCATCTCCTGGAACTCTGGGACAGCCCTTAGGGCAGGCCGTGCTGTACGGCTGTTCAGTTGGGCTGTGGTATGCTAGGGTTCCTTATCTAGGCCTTCCCTGGGCCTGTGGTCTTCGTGGGTAACACAACTGGAGTTTTACAAGAGCATGAGAAGCATCAGTGTTGAGATTGGCACCTCTTGGCAGCACTTTCAGTGCCCCAAGTATTGCCTGTTGGCTGATTCCCATGGGCCAAGTGGCCAAGCCTCGGGTTTGAATAATCGCTTTGGCCAGTGATGCAGTGTCTGCACGTGCATGGTGTCCACGCACACACACATGCACACATGTGCATAGAGCTGTTGGTCTTTGGGGTGGTAGTTGCCCACAGTGCCGTCTGGGCCAAATTGCAGTCACTTGTTTACCGTACAATTTTCCACCATGGCGTTGGGCAGACTTCTCTTTAGTGGTTTGCCTGGGCTCTTCCGTCAACTGTAGTGACATGTCCCTTTCCTCCACATGTCAAAATTCTGGTTGATTTTTAAGACTCAGCTCAAATCTTCTGGCTCTTCTGTGACATTATCTCTTCCCAGCCTAGTCTGAAGACCTGGGGTTCTCCCTCTCCTGAATGCCGCCGGCCACCTTCTGTGTCAGTCACATGACACTTAAGCACATACTGCCTTGGGACACCCCGTCTCTCCAACACTTCTCACGTTGTTGTAATATTGATGAGAGGAAGGCTTGTTGATCCAGTGAGGTAGTAATCTTGTATTTTGCACCATTTTGTATTCTTGTCAGTGTCTGTCTCATGGATCCTCCAGAGCCGCAGGAAATGTGGTTGCCTGGTGGATTTGGAGTTAGCCGCTATGTGAACACAAGCTGAAACGTTTTCTGCCTAATAGGGCATTAGATCTTGCCTGCACACGCCCGTGGCCATTCAGAGGGAGGGAGCTGGGCTCATTCAGTTCCACAGGAGGGCATAATCTAAGAGAGCCATGGTTATGCTGGGCCAGAGAGAAATATTGAGGACTAGGGAATAATGACTAATGCGGCTCCGGTGTGCACTATCTAGCAGCGCTTTATCCACTCTGAGGTAGGAAAGGGCAGTTGGGCAGAGACTGAAAGGCAGTGGCTGCAGGCCGAGCCCACTCAGGAGGGCTCCTGCCCTCCTCCCCTCCACTGCCCTCCCAGTTCCTCCAGAAGGAGGGGTGGGGGTTTGGAGTCGGGCAGTGGGGTCCTCCGTGTCTTCCTCTTATGCTGTCCTAGCTGCTCTCAGCAGCCCGTTCCCCCAGGAGCAGGAAGTGTTTTCCCTTTAGATCCTAAGGCCGGTTAACTGCTCGCCGAGGGCCCACTTCAACAGAGAAGTATATTGTGCTCGCCTTCTGTTGCTTGGTTTGTTCATTCTGTGCCTGTCCTCGTGATGTGAGGCTGACCTGCTGAAAGGTCTACCCGGAGCTCACCTGCTTACAGTGCCGAGCGGCTGGCGAGCGTCTCCCGCCTGGGGGACACGTTTAAGGCTCTGCAGTCCAGGATAACACCCAGGCTCCTGAGGCTGGCCCTCAGTGGCCTCCCTCCCCAGGCTCCACACTCTGCTCCGGCTCTCAGCTTTCTTTTCTCTAGAACCTCCTTCAGCTCTGCCGCACCTCTTGCATTTCCCCAACGCAGTGGCTGCCGCGCACTCTCGTGCTTCCGTCCACGCCGATTCCTCTGCTTGAAGGCGCCCAGCTTTCCCCATGCTCAGTCTGACGGAGCCCAGTCATCCTAACTAAACTCCCAAGGAGAATCCGCGTGGGCCTTGAAGTCATTCAGGGGAGGGTTCAAATCCTGCCTTCACCACTTCCTGGCTCTGCATTACAATGTACGATCCCCGACCTCACGCCGGGAGGGCTACACTGAGGGAGAAAGTGCCTGCCCCTGTTTCCCTGCCCCTTCGACTTGGACTCCCAGGTCTCCAGTGCTAACCACTGGCTGTTTGCCTCCATGAAGCCCTTTCATTCAGCAGGTATTTACTGAGCTCCTACTGTGTGCCACACGCTGAGCACTGGGTATGTTTTTGCTTGGCTGTCTGCCATCAAGGAGTTGTGAGAGCCCATCTGGGGCACCCGGGGTAAGGGATGTTTGAGCTGAGCTCTTGCGGCCAAGTGAGAGGTAACTTGGAAAGGCAGGAGGAGGCCTCAGGTGAGTGGGACCCGCTCAGGCACGAGCTGCGGTGAAGTCTTTGTCCTCAGAACTGTAGGAAGGATTTTCTAAGCCAAAGTGGGACACAGGTGCATTTGCATCCCCCAAAGCTGGTGGTGCCTGAGAAGGACTGGAGGGGAAGATGGAGACCGGTGAGGATGGGCGATTGTCCGAGGGGCTTGCCTGGCCTGGGGGCTGTGACTATGGAGCTACTCCAGAGGTTGAGTTAGTCGGTGTGGTGTGAGGGAAAGGAAGGAAAACAGTGACTTCCAGGTGTGCGGCTCTTGTGACAGGATGTGTGTATGTGTGCAGGTTGGGGGCTGAGGGAGGGTGACCCTCAACTCCTCTCCCCACGGGTGTGTAAGGTCCCTCCAGCAGGCTGGGCCCTCAGACCCCAGGCCTCCCCTATGGCCCTTTAGTGCCCAAGAGGATTCCAGATGACTTGTTCCTGGTTGAGGCTGGAAAATTAGCCCCTAGTCCCCTGCTGGCCAGTAGACTTGACAATGGACATGTCCCCTTGGACTCCAAGACTCCACATTGGAGATTGGCCTCTGGCCCCATCTCGTGGAGGGGACCCAGCTGCTCCGGGGGCTCCACGCCTGGCCTCCTCAGTCTCAGGCCAAGCTAGCTGGGGTGGGACTCCTACCGTCTCACTGAGGCAGGCATGGGTTGGCCTCCGTCCCAGCTGTGTTGTATCCAGAGGGAAACATTCAGAATATGTGAGTGTAAGTGGCTGCTGGAGAGAAATGTACAATTTCTCCTATTATTGGGAAAGAGTTAGGCTACCAGAGGCTACCAGATGTTCTGTGTCATATAATGTATGGTTTATGGCAAATGAAAAAATATATAAAATCTGTACCCAAAGAGCTCCCTGCTTGCTTAAAGGGGGCTGGATCCTTCTTTTTTATGCTTATTCTTTTCAAATTTTAGGCAAGAATTCCCTTCCGGGCAATGAACTTATCTGCCAAGTTGGGGCCCAGGGGGAACCCTTATGGGGGACTTGTAAACCCTGTCTTTTGAGGAAATCTTGGGGCTGAGGCCACATTCAGCCCCACATGTTTACACAATAGTCTCTCTCAGCTCTGAGGGGCCATTAGAGTTAATTGGGTGAATAATCTGTGTTTAAAAAGTCCCCAAATACGTATTTACATAATCCACACTTTGCCCAAGCCTGTTCAAACCTATTTGTGGGATCTGGAGGGTGTCCTGGGCTTCCTCCTGTTCTTCCAGAGCAGCCCTCCACTTGGTGACCGTCCTCCGGTGGGGATGGGAACAGGCAGGTCTACCTTCTGCCCGACGTCATGGCAGGGGCTGTTCGCCGTGTGACCTTTCCGAGCCTTTGCCAAACACATCCTGTGGGTCACTGGTCCTGGGAGACAGAATGTGGGGAAAAGTTCCATGGTCTAGTAAGCTTGGGAAGCACTGCATCTTTTCTCCTTTCTTGGAGATTCCTCATGCATGTTGTTATACCAAGACTCCCGGAAGCCTTGCAGTAGGGAAACTGATGTAGCTTTGTCTAATCTAGCGTTCTTCACATGTACCTGGAGCTAAGCTCCCCCCCCGACCCCCATAGTCCTGATGAATACCCTGTAGAACTAGCATTCAGTAGAAAACTCATGGGGAGACAGCAATTCCACTGCTTCTTTTTGCAGGAGGCTCTTTGGGTTTTGGCACCTCACCTGAACACTGCATCTGCTGCCTTTGGTCGAGGCCACCATGTAGAGTCATGTTGGCTGTGCACATGCAACCTCCAGGAGGGCTTTCCATATGACCGCAGCCCTGTCTAGTTCTTGGAGCAGGAAAGAGTCAGTGCATTTGACGTAGGCATGCAGGAGGTTGTGTAGAGACACGGCATTCTGGGTTCAGGAAGCCCTTGCAGACTGCCCAGTGGTAGGCCCCATTGGTTTCTGGAATCCCTTCTGCAACAGGGTCTCTGTGGGTCATTCCAGCCACTGGGATTCACTGGGCCTGGAACCTGGGGCACCAGGAAGGATGCATCCAAATGTGGTCTGAGGCCAGAGCCTGCTTGGAACAAGAGCTGACCTCTCACACTCTTGCTCAGCCACGGCTTTGGGTAGTCCTGCTTGCCACCCTTCACATGGTTTTTAATCTTGTCTGCACATTAGAACCACCTGGGAAGATTAAAAAAAAAAATCCTGATACTTATCCAGCACCTTGGATTTGTTAAATCAGGATCTGTGTGGATGAGAAACTGGGCTGAATAGGCTTTCAAGCTCCCCAGGTGATTCCAGGTACTGGTATGGAAGAGGTGGTTTACAGCCATGCCAGAGCTTCAAAGAAGAGCCGGTACTGTAGGAAGAGGGGCAGGGGTTCCTGCTTCAGCTCCCAGCTCAACACCACTATGCCTATTGGCCACTTGGAATCAAAGAAGCCCGTGGTCCTGCTCAGGCAGCCGTCAGCTATGTGGCAAGCCTCTCGGGGGAGGAGGCAGATGTCAACTTGTCAGGTAGGTGATGAGGAGGATGATTGCCAGTGTTGTGGGCATGTACCGTGTACCAGGAACCACACCACGCATTGCCTCAATTACCCTGCCTCTCCCCATGGGCCAGGACCTCCATTTACAGGTGTGAAAACTAAGGCACAAAGTGGGTATGAGATTGTCTTGCCAATGGGTTTCAGCTCCAGGCAAGTTCACCAGGGATTCAAGGAGAACAAAAAATGACAGTAGAACATTTTTGGGGTGAAAGGGTTATACCCCACTTTATTTCCATGGTGGCAGGTCAATCAGTAGAATCCCATCCACTGAGGCCTGCAGCGAGCCTGTCTCTGCCTCTGGGCCTTTCTACCTGCACAGCTGCCTCAGTCTCTGTCCTCGGTGCTGCCAACCCTCCAGCCTCTGCTCTGATCTCCTGCAGCCTTGTGGCCGTGCCACTGTGTCACAGGGCTCTTTATATAGAGCCAATAACAACGTGTTGCCCACACATGTGTAGTGAGCTAGCCAACCAGGGCCAGGTGAGAATCCTGGCCACGGGAACCTTCACTTTATGCACACTCCACCCCTCCAGGATTCTCGCTCCTCAATCTATGTGCCCTCGGTCCTCTGCAATGGTCTCTGTGCAGCTAGGCGACGAGGAGGATGACTGCCCCGGGGAGCTGGAGCTTTGTAGCCAAATTCCATAATAATTTAATACAACATACAAATAACAAAAACTGCAACAAATTATAATAACCCTTAGGCCTGAGGAGATCCATTGCCACCAAGTGGTCATCCTGGCTGTGTTTAAACCAGCTCTACTCAGATGAATTAACCAAAAGAACCGTGGGCGGGCCTTACAATACCCACCTGCTTGAGACTCTCCAGCAGAGAGTCTTGCAGACACACAGGCCTGTCTTGTTACTTTATCTCTACCTTACGCTTTGTCCTCAGCAGCCGGAACCGCCGCTCCGGTCTCAGTTGTTGCCACAGCTCTAGTCATCCAAGTTCTTTCTGTCTGCTTCTGCTTTTCCAAACCAGTTCACGTTTGGGTCCTTGTGACCTTCACAGGGCCCTTTAAATTCTTTCTTTGAGCAGCAGACCGTATTTCCTTTTGTGCTTGAGCCTGAGGATAGAAGCAGAGCAGGGAGTGCTCCAGAACCTGAGGAGGGGGCCGCGCCTCTCCTGAAAGAACCCGCGGTTGCCGAGTCCTTCTGGCTTTCCACCAGCTTTCAACCAGGTGGGGTCCTCAACCGAGCAGGGGCTGATGCCTCCGGCACCAGCAGGGTCTCCACCCCCACCTGTTCGTCAAACCTCCGCCCCTCCATTTCTGGGGCTGACGGCTCCACTCCATCTTTCCCCTGCCCCGCGGCACCTGGCAGCCTGCGTGCTGCTGCTTCTCCTGTCGCTTCCTCTCGGGCCACCACGACATCCTTTACTATTTCCACAGCACTTTGTGGTGAGGCCATTTCAGTCAGCAACAAACTTTCTTTCTTTTGGGGTGGACCCCAGTCCTCCACCCCTTCACAGTACCATATGTCCACAGGTGGTCACCCGAATGTTTCCCTGTCCATAGGGGCAGCCTGCTGAAACACTCTTCCCATGAGGCAGACTCTTCTTTTCCTTGGTCAACAGTGAATCCTGCCAACTACGCCAATTGTCTTGCCAATGGGTTTCAACCCCAGGCAAGTTCATTATGGATTCAAAGTGACCAAAGAAATGACAGTAGAATGTTCTTGGCGTGAAAGGGTTTATACCCAACTTTATTTCCACGGTGGCAGGTCAAGCAGTAGAATCCCGTCCACTCAGAGCGAGTCTGCCTGCAGCGAGCCAGTCTCTGCCTCTGGGCCTCTCTACCTGCACGGCCATCTCAGTCTCTGTCCTCAGTGCTGCCACCACTCCAGCCTCTGCTCTGCTCTCCTGCAGCCTTGTAGCTGTGCCACCATGTTGCCCAGAGCACTGGGCAGGGCTCTTTATATAGAGTCAATAGCAATGTATTGCCACACGTGTGTAGTGAGCTAGCCAACCAGGGCCAGATGAGAATCCTGGCCACGGGAACCTTCACTTTATCCACAGGGATGCACTCAAAGTTACACAGGAGCTCTTAAGTGATTTGAGGGGAAGGGTTCTTGGTGTGGTACTGGTCAAAAGACCTTGTTCACATGGGCAGGAGTGGTGTGTGTGTTCCCTGAATGCAGGGTTTGGAGTATTTGTCCCTTGGGCTGGGGGAAGAGGATGGGACTAGGGAGGCACAGAATCAGCAGGGTGCTGGAGCCAGCTCACATATCTCTTCCCAATTCTGAGTTCAGTGACAACCTGTTGGAAGGTTGAAATTGTGTGAATATTTACACTGTAGAAATTGGCAAACACTTCAGATCAGGTTTTTATTTATTTTCTCAGAAAGCTGGCTGTTAAACAGTTGCCAGTACATCAGTGGATAGAACCCAACATCCTGGGCTCAGCTCCTTTGGATTAAGGATAGGGGAGAAGCTAGAGCCCAGGGAAAGGGAATTGAATGAGGCTGTTTGCAATGGAGTAAATAGTTGCATCAAGGGAAATGAAACAGAGGGGAAGAGCTTCTGTGACTTTAGGCAATACAGTGGAGCACCATGGTTAATGCTGAGTAAATGTTTATTTCTCTTGAAGTTGGGATTATTGAAAAAATAGCAGTGGAGAGTGGGGTAGAGATGAGGGAAAGGCAGGGTTCATTCTTCATAGATCTGCAAACTGCAATGGAAATTTTGCCACACCGTGGCAGGTGATGAGCTCAGAGAATCAAATTGCAGGTTGCAAATCCTGGGCTAGAAAGCCATTTATGTGTCGTTTCCTGAGACTGCCTTGTGGAGGGCGGTGGACTGGGGCTCCAGCAGTGACATGGTTAAATCAGCATAACAAGGGCTGATTTATCTCGCAGCTTCACCATTCCCTTGCTCACTGCTCAGGCTCGCCCTGTTAATGCTCCTGGGTTGCAAATCTACCTATTTGTCAAGTCCCTTTCTCCACAGCCTGGCTGTCTCTGGCTGCTTGCATGGTTTATTAAAGAGGCGTTTGCTACCTGTCATCTCAAACGGCCTCCTTTACCCAAAACAGAATAATAGAGATATCGCCCTCCAGGGACTCCCGATGCAAATGCCCGAGGACAGGTTGCCAATTTGCTGCGTGTATTAGAGGAAGGAAGCTGTCAAGGGAAACGTCCAGGATCCAGGCTTTTCTAACAAGCTCATTTCTAGGTTGAGGGAAGACCCGGGCTGCTCGGGTTTAGATTACGTGGGCACGCACCTCCGCTTTCCTACGGACAGCTGTCAGCAGCAATTGTTTCTCCCTGGGAAACAAAATTGGCTTTTCTTCCTTCTTCCCCTCCCCCAGCTCATCCTCAGTATCAGGGTCCTGCCAATAACTGTCAAGAAGCCTTCCAGCTGCAGAGCTTTGCCCGCACAGAGTGCTGCTATGGCTGGCTGGACCCTGGGCAGCAGCCTGAAAAGTCAGTCCCAGTTGGTGCAGCCTTGCTGGCTGGGGGCCAAGGGGAGAGGCGTGCCCTCCTCCCTCCAAGGGAATTTAATCAAGGCAGGAACCTGTCCTGGGGTTGCCCCGGGATCTCCTCTCACTTGGTGCCCATCATTAGGGACCCCGCATGGGGTCTTTGGTTTGATTTTTGTCACCCTGCAAAGGGGAACTGCTCTGGCTCAAGGACCATTCAGCATGACCCTCTGGGTCCAGTGAGTTCCCACCAGGAAGAGTCCAGGCAGGGAGAGGAGGGCTGAGCGCGAGGGGGACTAGTTTAGTGTGTAGGGCCTTTCTGGACTGGGAGTCAGTGCCTTGGGGTCTTGGAAATGAACCTCAGGGGAGGGTTTAAGGCCCTCTGGGGCAGGCTGCTCATCTGTGCGTGGCAGGGAGGCCCACTGAGCTGTGGCACCACAGGGTGCGATGTTGCTCTTTGCACATGTGGTTACTCCCCTGCCCTGGCAATGAATGGTTGCTCCTAGCCTGCCCCACACCCTTCTCTTCCCTGGTGGTTTCACCACGTTGGGGCCTCTGTTTCAGCCACCTACCCATGCTGATGGGGCACATGGTGCTGGCACCAGGCCTCGCTGGCATTCCTCATTTGCCTGGTCTGCTGCCTTCACAGGTGTTCCAACTTTCTCCCTCACCTGTTGCAGTGTCTTACCACAGTTCTTTTCTAACCCCAGTTCTTGGCTGACCCACCCCACTGGCCCTGGTAAGATGCCCATTTTACAGATGTGGAAACTAACCCTCAGGGAGGTTAAGGTCAGGACAGAATTTGAACCCAGGCATTCTGACGCCAAAGTCTGTGTTCCTATACCTGGCAGGGCTGCGTGTCAAGGGTAGCAGAGATTTGGGCTTAGGGGTAAGGACTCTGTGCATTTTTTTATCTTTTATTTTTTATTATGGTATCATTAATATACAATCACATAAGCAACATTGTGGTTACTAGATTCCCCCCATTATCAAGTCTCCACCACCTACTCCATTATAGTCACTGCCCATCAGCATAGTCAGATGCTATAGAAGGACTCTGTACATTTTTGAAGGTCCTGCTGACCTTGAGGGTCCACATCGCTTGGCTGTTCTGGTGTTGACTCTTCTGCGACGAGGGTCCAACATGCTGCATTTGGCCCACAGCTCAGGGCTGCCTGGTGTTGGGGGGAGAAGAGGAAAGGAAGAGGGGGCGCAGATCTTCTGGGGCTGGGCTTGTTGCTCTGGCCTTGGCCTGTAGGGATTCTGGGCTGGCGCTGGGTTTGACTGCTGGTATGATGGCCCATGGAACCACCAGGCCCTGGTATGTGAAGCCTTGCAGGGGCTTTGCTACCATGCTGACCAGTCATCTACCAGGCAAACCTGACGTGGATCCCTCTGCCCTCAGGGACAGGATAGCCATTCCCACTGCCAGCCCAGATGCGGTTGACCATGGAGTCCAGCTGAGACCAGAGTACCCACAAGCATCTGCCTGGAGTTTCATGCACATAGTCCATGCCTCTTAGAATATACTGTCAAAAAGACAGCCTCTAAGGTGAGGATGACAAGCACAGAAAGATAAAAATGGAATATTTGTAGGATTCTACCTACAAATGGTGTTGGTCCTCTTGAGGTTGTACTCCCGCTTCAAGTGGGGCCCTGGACATCCCACCAGCTCTCTGAGCCCAGCTGTCTCATCCAGCACCTGACACACAGTGAGCAGTGACCTGCTTGTCGACCACCCTATAAAATGGCAATAGCTCCTATCTCGGAGGCTTGTGGGGGCGGAATGAGATGGGGCACAGCAGCACATAGTAGTAGTAGGACTAAGCGTGTGCAGCAATTCTTTCCGTAGTTGGGGCTGAGAGAGCTGGCCCCTGCCTCTCTCATGGTGCTTTTCTGCTGGTTCTAGCTTCCTTTCTTGCATCTGCTTTTCCTCTGCTCTGGGACTCTGAGGCTTCACTCCCGAATACACACTCCAGTTTCTCTAGGGGAGATTCCCCAGGAGCGAATGTCACAGAAGTCTTTGAATAGACGTGTGAATGCCAGAGCTGGGAAAGCCCCCCCGAGGCATCGTGCGACTGTGCAACAGCACAGCTGGAGGAGTCAGACAGACCTGAGTCTCACCCACACTACTGCCCACGAGCTGTGCGGCCCAGGGCAGCCCACCTCCACTCTGAGCCGGTTCCTCAACAGTTTCCACCTTTTGGGGCTCTTGTGAGGCCAGAATGAAGGATCTTTGCAAAGTGAAAGGTGTATTTATATTTTTAAACGTGTGTGACCGTTAGGACAAGCTGGGTCACTCACCTTTTCCAGTCTTGTGCTGCCGAGGGCCACCTGGGGCTCAGACGCAGATGGGGCTCTGTTTTGCTTTGCAGCAAGGGGGACAGAGGCCTCTCTCCCTGCCTCTACTCAACACAAGCACCACGAGGTGGGAGGTGCAGGTGTATCTGCAACTGTCAATCAACACCCCCAAGTTCCCACATCTGGGCCTCTTTGTCTGAGGGACCTGATCTGTCAGCTCTGGAGCCTCCTAGACATCCCCAAAAGAAACAGACCCATCCCTCTCATCCTGCTACCTTCCCAGGGCTTGGAAAGCCCAGATGGGCAGACATCTTTTGTCAGGGTCTTAAGGAATCAGGTTTAGCTTGGGAAGCCACTGAGGAAGGGTTTGTGCATTAGGGGACAATCAGCCCCAAATAACTCCCAGATTCAGGCCCAAGCTGTGCAGGTGAAGGCAGGTAGGAAATTACAGCCACTTGAGGCTTTCTCTCCCAGGGACTTGATTAAAGTGAGGAGTGTTGGAGCCAAAATAGCTCGGGAAAGTGCCCTTTGATATGTTCATTTGGTTTTAATTCTGGGGGCACAGGGCAGCCCTGGCTTGTTTTATTTCTGCTTCCTTTTAGTGGCCCTCACTCGGCTCCTATCTCCCCCTTCCACCCCCTCCCCTGCTGTAGTCTGTGAATTTCAAGGTCAGCTGAAAGTCACACTTTACCATGTTGGTGATGAAATGCAAGCAGATGTAGCTGGTTTGGTGGACGGCGGCCACACCCTGAGAGCCGTGCTCAGTCCTGTGGGTGATGCCTGGCAGATTAACCGAAGTCTGACCGCTTACAACCCTGGGTTTCCAGCTCAGAGATTCAGATTTCAAAGCAAATGCCAGTCAGGCATGTGTTTACCTAGGGGGTTGAGAGAAGTGATGCCTGCTGGGGAGGTGTGGCCGCCTCATCCTAGCATGCCAGTGACTGAGAGCGGTCAGATGGGGGCCTGCATTCAGGGTTGGCCTTGGTCATGTGGCGCTGGCCTTGCTGGGGACGTTGTCTGCTGGCCCTCTTTGCTGGTGGAAGGGATTGGTGGATTTCCAATGCTGGTCACATCACATGCCCTCCCCCCCTTAAAGGGGTTAATGCATTGGTGAATGCTTGCCACGTGACCACCGTGTTGGTGGTGACCACAGGAAGTCACTTTTCAGCTCAACGTCCTGGCATCACCCACGGCCCTCTGTGACTCAGAAAGTGGCCCAGGTGGCTGCCTCTTGCCTTAGCGCTCTGGTAGCCATGACTGGGTGGTGCAGAGAGGAGCTGCTTCCGGTACTGCCCCCTCAGGCTCCATGGACTTGGGGTCTGCTGATGGAGGTGGCAGCTTTGTCCAAGGCACACCTGGAATCTACCCTCCTGGTAACATGCCAGGACCAGCTTACCAGGAAAGCAGGGAGACCCAGTGGACTTGAGTTTCTTTCTCTGTGCTCACCTGTTCGTCCCAGCCCGGTTCCCTGTACCCACTGCCTCCCAAAGGTCAGCCATGGGCCGGAGCAGATGTACACACAGCCTGAGGGGCAGGAGGGCTGAAGGATGGGCCTCTGGGAGTCAGAACTGATGGAAACGCAGCTCCATCAATGGTCCCCTGAGGGATCTTGACCAACATCATTAGCTCCTCTAAGCCTCAGTTTCTTTGTAAGAGGGGATACTGGTGCCCTTCTCCAAGTTGCTGTGAGAATGAAATGGTGCATGTAAAGTGCCTGGCACAGTGCCTGCCGCCTGGTACTCTGTAATGTCTGCTATTACAGCTATCGTCCAAACCCAGGGAGAATGGCGGGAGAAAGCCCTGGGGGAGGGACCTGCCAGGCTCCCCTGTGGCCAGCTGGGTTTTTGAGCCCAATTATCCAGCCTTCTCCCAAGCCGAGGAGCATTGCCCCTTCCCTAGGGTCCTTGCCGCAGCTCAGCAGGGAGCAGAGGCAGACGTGGTTGGGGAGTTAGCCGAAATCACCCTCTCTTCCTGCCTTTTTGAGTGGCAGCATAGTGCAGAGAAGTGACGTGTAAGAAAAAAATCCCTTAAATCGAGGAGTTGTCTAAAATGCGGCTGGCTTTCACAACACATTTTTGGTTAGAAGGCCTCAAATAAGAAAACTGTGAGTGCTGAACGGAGCAGAAGAGCCTCACGCAAAAGCACGTGCGGGTCAACCCAGGGCGCCTCGCAAACAGCCTGCCTTGTTAAAACCAGTCCCTTGGTGCGGGGGATTAGCGCTCTGCGAACTTCCCACCCCAGGCCTGCCTGTGATTTTACTTTACCTGCTGCACAGCGGCTCTCCCTGATCTTCCTCCCGTCGTCGTGCCCCGGGGGGCTTCCTGCAGTAATGGGGGCGCTCCCATAGCTAAAATGATGGAGAGATTTTTCTTTGCTTTGGGCAGAAAAATAGTAACTTGTGCCAGGAATACAGACAGGCAGAGACACTATTGGGAACAACTCCCCTGCCTTGTCCCTCACACTGAGTGTTCTGGAAAGGGGCAGAGAGACCGGACAGATGGCGCCCTTACGGAGGGATCTCTCTGGGTGACTGCAGGAGCCCCAGGGGTTGTTCTTTTCTCCTCTTCCTCCAGGAAGTTCTGCCTGGTTTACTTACTGTACAGAGCCGGGGCCTCCCCTCTGGGGTCAGCAGACACAACCATTCACACATGGCACTCCTGCTGATGCCGCGTGGTCAGGTCATTACGGCCAGTGTGGCCTGTGGGCTCCGAGAAGCATGTCTAAGATGTGGCAGTGAGGCTATCCCCAGGAGAAGGCTTGGGTTCCCCCCGCCCCCAGGCTGGAGCAAGACTGGACAGAGGCCTGGGTTTGGAACAAGCCCTTTTGTTCCTCCTGTTTGCTGAACTTCCCCATGCTTTGGCTGCTCATTATTTCTCTCCTGGTGGGTGAGTGGGAGAGGCAGAGTCACAGGGAGGGCCAATTACTGGGGCCTCACCACCACATACTGCCTCGGATGCGTTTTCTCAAGCAGCGAAGCCCTCTTTGGGGAGAGGCAATTTGTGGGGAGCTCAGGGCAGCATAATTTATGGGCCACCTCTTGCCCGGTTAGGAGTAAGGTGGCTGTGGCTTAATTTAATTAGCTGGTTTAAGCTGAGCACATCACCAGAACGGGCCTGGAATCCTGGGAAAGGAGGCACGTTTCTCTTCTAAGCTAAGCACAGCCAAAGAGGAAAAGAAAAGGTCTGAAGTTATTTCATGCATTTGAATCTTTTGGTTTAGAGATGTCTTCCAGTTTGAAATATAAACTCGTTATTTTTCTTAATGAGAATCCAGCCCACCAGCTACAGTGTTCTGCTCATGTACTTAATAGGAATAATTGAATGGAGCTCAAATGATCATAACGCACTACTCTCCAGGGCAGCTCTAGCAACATCACATTTTTCCTACAGGGCAGCAAGTGTGTTAGGCAGGGTGGGGAGAAGCCGCCAGCCTCCCTTGCTGCCATTCGTAGCCCCCCTCTGCTCTGCAGCGCCTCGTTGGCTGAGTTTCAGGGGTGTGGGGCACTGACAGGCTTCAGAAGGGACCAGGGTAGCAGGTGCTCCCTCGGTAATACAAGGCTCTCAGCTAGGCGTGGCTCACGGTGTGATTTTAAAGGCAGGTCAGGGTGAAGCTGGAGCTGGGAGGCACCATGAAGCAGCCATAAAAAGCATCGTAATGATAACTGGGACAATCCCTTATTTGGCAGTTGAAGGAACTGTGGTCCTGAGAGGCTATAGGTGCTGCTTGTGACAGACGCTGGGCCCAGGTTTTCAGGTTTCCCAGAGCACAGAGGGGAGGTTTCAGGGGTGCAATTCATAGGTGCAGAGAATCCCTTGAGCAGATAGGGTGCCCAGATCTGCAGGGGGTCGTGAGGAGATGTCCCTCACCGGCTGCCTGATCTTGGGTAAACCTCTCTTAGCCCCTCTCAGCCTCAGTTTCCACGTCTGTAAAGTGGGGATCCTACAACCTGCCCTGATTCCCTCGCAGAACTGCTTATGACACCTGTGAGAATCAGTCCAGCGGAGAGGGCTCAGCAAAATCCTGCCAAATTGTTTGAGCCACCCTCCCCAGGGCTCCCTCTGCTGCGGCGGGAGAAGATCCCTGACTCAACCCAGGCATCATTTTGAGCTCAAAATGACCAGAATGATCAGAATCGCCAGAGTCTGGGGGTGGGCTGCTGACTGTGGGTGGCCTGGATGGGAGCCCCACGTCCTCCCCAGACCCGGCTCTGTGTGTCAGAGCAGAGTGTGCTGTGTTTCGGAACTGTCTGCTCAGTGGTTCTTGCTTTTGTCAGCCCACAGGGGCAGGCCTTCAGGTGAGCCGCCTGTGAGAGGTGCAGGGACATGTGAACAGAGGCCCAGTACTTCTCCAGCCGATGTGGCCCACAAAGGAATTGGAGAGGGGTTTCATTCCGAGGGGCCTCATGCGAGCCCTCCCTCCCTTCCCTCCTCTCCCTTTCGGGAGCTCCATGTGAAGTCCTCCAGAAACAGAGGCGCTTCGGCGATGGCTCTGGGGCTCCGGCTGTGCCTCTTTGGGGCTAGTGGTGGCAGGTGCTGGGTGCACTCAGTGCCAGGCTGGGGGGCTCAGGGCCTATGCCCCCTGCATCAGAGAAGCTGTGCTAGTCCCTTGTCAGCACATAAACGATTACAAAGGCAGTGAAAGTGTTTCAAAGGCTGTTGCGGTCCCTCCCCTGGAGAGGATTCCTTGTTACTTAACAAGGCAAATGGTGCTTTCGCTCCTCACTCACAAATGGTGATGCTGACTTCTTCAAAAAAGCAGAGGGAATATTCTTCCAATATTTATCTTAGCACAAAACTAACATTTCAGGACCTGTGCCCATAATTCAAATGTTGATGGGGAACACATTGTGTGAATGTGGTGCAAATATATACAAGGAGGAAGTTGCTTATATTTAATAGGGAAACATGAAGTAAACATTTTTGAATAAAATGGCAAAGACTTGGGTTCTAGTAGTTGCAGTTTCTCAGTTTAACATATTTAACTGGCACTTCTTATGAGCTATCATGTAGTCTGAGGGTTCAGCAGGGTTAAGGTCCAGTTCTTATTACCAAGGGTGCCTTTCCCAACCTGAGCCCATGATTTCTTGGGCCTGGCATTGCTGGGCTTACACTGATCTAGAAGCTGGTCTGTGGCTCTGGGAAATTCCATGCAGCCCCCTTTCCTCTGTCTACATATTCTGTCTCTAGGTCAAATGTTCATCAGTGGTAGGAACCCTGTAAAGGAATGTGAGATGGTAAGTTGCTTGTTAAGGGCACTTGCCTTCTGGCTGCTTTACAAGAGTCTCGCACAACCAAAGGCTCACCCTCCCTGTGGCATCTCCTGTATGGAAAAGAGAGATGTGGGCCCCTGTGGTCTCACTCTAGGAGTTCTCATGCAGTGGAAACAGTGGCTGCTGCTAGCACCTTGCATCACGCAAGGAGGGCTTGCAGGCCTTATGTAAACACTCAGGTGCCTGACTGTACCAGTGTGGGGCCTTGACACTGGCAGGCTCTGCTTCTATGACTAGTGTGGGGTGCGGATACGTGGGCATTTGCACTTCCTTCTGGACCGCTTCCCCTGTGGGTCTTGCTGGGGAGGCAGTTCTGGGGTGGCCCCTGCACAGCCCCGGCCCCATGCCCCTGGGGTGATTCATCAGGTGAGAGGTCCACACAGGTGGAGGGGCTCTTATGCTGCTTCTGGGGCTTCTGTTTCTATTCTAACTATGCCTTCCCTGCAAGGGGACAGCCATGTGACCTCTCCAAGTAAAGAAGGGACCCTTTGGATGCGTCCCCATGGCTTTGTTGATAACCACCCTCTTGTTTCCCAGTTTCATTTCCTCACTGGCCATGCTTGGTGTTTTTGGGCTCCCTGAAACAGCAGTGCCACTGAAGCCTTGGGCCCCACTCTCCAGGGCACAGAGATAAAGTGACGCTTCCCCAGGAGAAGTTCACAGGGCTGGGGGTGGGGGACAGACCTGGAATCTCGCTGGTTCCATTCAGCAAACGCTGGACAGGTGCCCACTGTGTGCCCAGAGCTGTGTGATGTGCTGACAGGGCCAGGAGGGAGGCGAAGCCCTGGTTCTTCAGGGATCCCATGAGGAGGACAGAAGTTAAGATTTTACTTCAGAAATTCAGAGGCCATTTGTCTCAGGGACTCTGCTCTGGGGGCTAGCAGTAATAATAATTAAATTGAAAACGAAAAAATTGTAAAGCTAACACAGTGCTCATAATTATATCAGAACCTGTCCTAGGCACGTTATGGGTATTAAGTCATCTAACGCCCCCCCCGACCCGAAGAAGTCTGAGTTGGTTATTATTACCCAAGGTTTACAGATGTGGGCAGTAACGTTTCGTCTGGGGCTGGACAGCCAGATTGGTGGAGCTGGGTTCTGATGCCCGGCAACTCCAGGGCACGTGCCTTCAGCCACTATGGCAGCAGGTGCTGGTGCTGAACCTGTTTCTACTGTACCCTTTCCCCAGGAGCTTGGTGTTTGGCTGAAGACCATGACCTGGACATTTTCCCTCTGTGTCCAGGGACGGACAAGCTGGTGCTCGGTGCTGAGAGGAGAGGGCGGGTCAGGATGCGGCTGCCATTCCCCAGCCCCAGGGCTGAGCGGGCTTTTCTCTCTTGCAGAGGCTGGGACTCAAAGCTTCACTGCGGCTCAGTTCCAGCTTGTCATCTGGGGAAAGTGTGGGGCCAGCTCTGCCCAGCCAAAGCCAGGAGCCTCGTCCCACAGCAGGAGGTAGAGCCAGAGCAAGGGCTGAGTGACTAAATTGAGGCCGTGTCATGCCTTTCCTCCTGGCTATTTCTGGGGGCCACTCATCAAGAAGTAGATGCCATAGAACATTCCCCCCTAGCCTGCTGATTCTGCTCGAAACTGGTCAAGGCTTTCAAATGTGTCAAGCTCTTAATCCGTACCCCTGACCCCAGCATTGTTACCTATTCCTGTCTTAAAAGCAGACAACAGTGTGGCTGACTTGTGTCTGAGAAGCAACTGGTTGAAAACCCTTTGGCTACGCAGGCATGTGTGTGGTATGGGAGCCAGTGAGGAAGAGGCGGAAGGCATCTCCATGCCCAGTGGGGCAGGGGAGGAGGACAGACAGCCGCAGACGCGTGCGATGGAGGAAGAAGTGGTGGTGTTGGAATGAAGCAGCGGTTTTGAGCATTTGCTGAGTTAAGGCATTGTCCAGGAAACCTCTTGAAGGTGTGCGGTTTTGGGACATTTGTCCAAAGAGAATTTATTCCTCCACTAGATGGGTGGTTGGGGAACATTCCGTGTGGAGTCCGGGCCTGCAGGAAGAGATGTCTGGGGAAACTGAGTCCTTGTGAGAACGGCTCATAGAGAGCTTGTGGAACAAGGCTTTCCCAAGCATGAGGGAAAACAGTGTTGAAGCTGAGAAATAAAAGCACACACAGAGTTGTGTCCAGGAATGATGAAAACTACAGAACTGTGTACAAAATATCAGCTGCCTCTGAAAGCATCCTTTTTTCCAATGCAAGTATGTTCTCTGTGTTTGGTCTCCTCCAGGAGCCGTGTGCTGTGTGCCTGGTAGTAATCTGCTTCCTGGGGGGTGACCCGAGGGGCCACCTAGCACAGGCTCTGAGCCGGAAAGCAGTGGCACCAGAAGAAAAAGCAGGAGTTTGCTAAAGCACCCAGTGTCTTCTTTCCCTGGAATGGACCAATCAGTGTTGCTGTGTTGGTGCTGGGGGGACACAGGGGGTATGTCTTGAGGTATGAAGTGGGGCCACATCTTGGCTGTGGGGTGCAAAGGTTTGCTTTGGTGATGTGGTGACTGGCTTTCAAGGCTTGAAAAATACCTGGATAAAGGGCAGGCAGGGGTGTCTCATCTCAGGTGAACTTTGAGGGAAAGAAAAACAGTTTTGTTTACCAAGAGAATCAGGTCCTGTTGCTGTGGAGACAGTGGAGGGAAGGGGGCCTTGGCCAGAGTGGGGGAGGGACTTCCTCTGGGGGAGGTGCCGGGGCAGGAGCTAAGTGGTGGCCCTGTGGTCTCTGTCCCGTCTGTGCTCCCTCTGGGGCTCAGCCTGTGCATGGCTAATGCCCCACAAGGCCCTCGCCGGGCAGCACACACCGGGTATGGAGTGTAAGTGCCTGCATGCCCGGCAGCTTCCTGAGCGGCTGGTCTGAGCCCCATCCTCTCTGCCTCCTTACTGGTTTCTTTCCCGCAGGGGGCCCTGGATCCGCAAGCCTCAGGCTGCTGTCCACGCAGTGCCAGAGTGGTGGGGGCCCAGGACAGCTGTGGACCCTACAGGGCCTTCTCTTCCCTGGGCCTCTCCTCCCCAAGGCAGAGTTTCCTGGAGTGTGGTCTGTGCTTGACCAGTGTACCCACGATGACTCTAAGAGGCCCCTTGGGGAACTTTTTGTGACGTTAATGTTACAGTTGTGTCTGATGTATATTGAAAGGTATTAACCAACATGGGAGGTTTTAGGGATTAGATTTGTTGGGTATTAGAACCAAGGGCGAGACCCTGGGTTTGTGGGTGGAAGCAGAGTATGGTGGTAAGAGCAGGGCTCTGGGGTCAGACTTCCTGGTTCAAATCCTGCCTCTGCCGTGTGTAGACCGTGAGACGTGGGGCTTGTTGCTTATTTCTACTGTCTAACCGGCGAGTCATCACAGACCCTCCCCATCGGGTGCTTGTGAGAATGAAGTGCGTCAACCCACGCGAGGTGCTTAGGAAGCCATCAGCCTCCTCTGCCAGTGGGTGAACCCTTCGGCGTCAGGTATTGCAATTAATGTTGACTATTATTTAAAAGGAGATATTGAATGAATAAGAGCAAAGGTGGTGTGCAAAGAGCCAACCTCAAAGCCTTGTGCTCTTTCTGCCTAAACAATCCTGGAATCCTAGTTCAGCTTTGTGTTTGCTCTCAGTATGTCTTCGGGAAGACAGCTTTCATTCCTTAGTTTATTCATCTGTACAGTGGGGATGTAATGCTCACCTCGCAGAGCTGTGGGGTTCAAATCCACCTGGGCACATGGGCACCCGGTGGCAGCTTTGTGATGTTGCTGGCTTTGTTGGTGCTGCTAAAACTAGCCCCTGAGCTCCTGAAGCACAGGCCGTATACGGTCATCTCTGGTGTCAGGTGAGCCCAGCAGGGAGAAGAGGCCAAACAGAATCAACACGGACCTGTTCTGAGCTGCAGGACAAGTGCCTTCCCGTGAGGTGAAGTAGGTGGGGCTGCCGCCTGGGAGCTCAGGTTACTTCAGGGACAGACACCTATGGGGTCCCAGGAGAATGACAGCCCTGGAGTCCAAATGCCCTGCTCCGGACCAAGTGTGAGAAGCGACAGGGCAAGGTGGCTGTCTGAGCCTGAGGCCCCTGTTCAGCCCTACTGGCCGCGAAGGCTGCCGCCTGCCCTCCGGGGGCCTGGTGACACGTGGTCTGTGCATGGAGTTCATCTCCGCAAGGCCTGCCCTGGGCCCCGCAGCCGAGCTCTTGGTTCCCAGTGGGAACCGGGCTGACTTCAGCCTATCCTCCTCCAGCCGCTGGGGTCACCTGGGCTGGGGCACTCCTCAAGAGGACCTCCTAGGAGGCTGGCACCATGGCAGGGCAGGCCTGCTTTTGAGAAGGCTGGAAAGAGAAAGGAGGGGCTTCTGAAGGCCTGAGGGAATGTGTAAAATGGAGATAACACCTGCCCTTGAGGTGTTATCTCCACTTTACAGCTGAGTTTCAGAAACCCTGTTTTTAGGACTAGTTAAGGTTATTTAGAGGAACATAATACATGGCTTAGTAAACAGACTCAGACCCAGGACTTTCTGATTCCAAAGTCTGTGCTTTTCATCTCTTTCAATAGCTTATATTCTCTTGGTGTTCATCATATCATGGTAAAATAAAGGCAAGACAGGAATGAACGTCCTCCTTATCCTGGACCTCACTGTCCTCAGAGCAAGGACTGTGTGCTGGGATGACCCTGGGGCTTAGCCGTTCTCCCTGGTGCAGTGGCCATAAAGGCTTTGCCACCCTCATAGACCATATTAAATGTTGCCGACTGATGAGGGCTCTGAAGTTTTTGGGTGAAGTGTTTGTGGCTCTGGAAAACTTTCTCTCTGCTGGTGGGACGTCAGTGTTATGAAGCGCTACCTGGGAGGCTGGCCTGTGGCTGAGCTGAGGTGTCCAGGAGGGCTGCGGTCACAGTAGTGCACACAGAGCCCTCTCCTCGGCCAGCCGAAGCTTGGCCTGCCTCTGACTCCCTGTGGCATCTTCCCGAGGGACTCCAGACACCCTCTGGGGGCAGATGGCCGGTCTTTGTCTTTTTGATTCCATGGCTGGAGACCTGTGCAGCCATCAAGTCAGAAAGGACATTGTGACAGATGTGATGGGTGAGATTTGGTTCTCTCCCTGTTTAGCTCCGAACTCGCTGTGTGAGTCTGAGCAGGTCATCTTGGATTTCTGCCTCCTCCTCTGTGAAGTGGGGGCGGGGATCCCGGCCCAGCCTCTGACACGTGGTTCCTTTGAGGACTGCTGAGGCTGGTTAGTGAAGGGCCTGTTGTCTCTAAATCTAAGGGGCTGCGTGATTGCCTTTAGACACCCCCTTGGAAGCCTTTCCTGATCCCCCTCATTGGGGTAGAGGCTGTGTGTCTAGCATATGTCCTCTGTGAGAGTTGTCATGGCAAAACAGTCTGTGGGCTTGTGTCCCCAGTGTGACAGCTCTTGAGGGCAGGGACTGGGCCTTGGTCACCACTGATGGCACAGAGCCGACACTCAGTAAATATTTGTCGAATTACTAGATGAATCCGTTTCTCTGGGCATTGGTTGGAAGTGCTTGTGGGTCTTTTCAGATCTCCATATCAGCTAAGGGCTTTTCAGAGAAAGGCTGGGAGTGTAAGGAACCTGATGCAATGTTTCCTTACTGTTCTGTCTCTGAGTAGTCTATGGATACATCAGGTATGGCTTGATCCAGCCCTTAAACTCTCTATGTTAGGGTGTATTTCTTCTCCCATTCCTTAGTACCTTTGAATGAAGTTCTACTTTCAGGTCCCACATGGTTAAAAGATGCCTGCAGCTGCTCTACCCCCACATCCTCTCTTCTTTGGTCTAGTAAGAGAGGAGGAGAATCTATCCCAGCATTCCTAGTAGAAGTCTTGAGGCCCCCTGCGATTGGACTGGCTTTGGTCATGTGACCTCCCCTGAACCAATTGCTTGGCTGAGGGAAAGCCCTGTGCCAATTGGTTTAGCTATGGGACCTGCGCTTCACCCTACGTGGACTGAGAGTGTGGAAGGGGTGGAACCTTTGATGAAATGATGTCTGCCATTGGAAAAAGAGGAGTGGATATAGGGGAAACATAAGGTATTTTCATCTTAGATAGCAACTTAGGTTTAAAAAAAAAATCTGTGCATCAGTGCATAAATTCTGGCCCCATCTAGCTAAAGAGATGTTTTCCACTTCAGTTTCCTGCGTGAGCCCCTGCAGCCCGGAGTGTACATATCTAACTGGGACCAAACTGCCCCACAGGGGCTGGCTCCCTGACATAGCTGGGGACTGGCTGTTGGCACTGGGCAATTCTGTGCTTTCTGGCTTCAACATCCCTCAGTCTGCATGTCTCACCCTGGACGGGGCTGTAGAGGTCCTTTGGTTCCCAAGTGCCCGGATGAGAAAGCCAAAGCCAGAGAGATGGAGGCTCTTCTAGTATAGCTGGTCAGTGTCAAAGCCAGATCAGAACCAGGAGGCCCAACGGCATCTGACCTGTCTTCTTCACACTTCTGCTCCATCGCCCCAGTACCATTTCTACTTCGAGATTTTAGAACTGTAGACAAAGGCAGGAGAGACTCATGCAGGGAGGCTAGAGGCCTCGTTACAATGACGCTCTGTTTAACAGCCCATTCTCCAGGTGTGACCCTGAGCCTTCCTGTGTTCAAGGCCAGCCCAGAGTCAGCAACAGCCCTCCATCTCCAGAAAGTCAGCAGTTTTTTTGGACAGACTTTGCATTTCTCTTCTCTGAACCGAGCGATTAGGGTCTCTAAGAGTAACTATTATCTGCGCATCTTGGGAAGGCATGTTTTTCACACATGCGGCCCTTGCAGAAAGATTTAGCCTGGGGATGAAGCAGACGGGCTCTACATTGAGGGCAGATACCAATCATTTTTACAATTGTTTGCAACAGGAGAGGAAACATGAGCTTAACAGTTCTGTTGTGGATGGATTTGGGGGAGAAACATGAATGAATTGTCAACAGGATGGCTTCTGCTTTTATCCTGGGATCTGCTGCCATTCCCTGCAATCCGGCTGCCCTGTGCAGAGCCCGAGGATTTACAGACATTCCTTGCAGGTGCGGGTCTCATTGTGCGGTGCAGTCCCCGGGGCTGGGTCGGCATCTGTGGAAGAGAAGCTGTCGGGTGTGTTAGGGAAGGGAGTACACTCCTTAGAGGGAGATTTGGGGCAGCCCCCACACTTCCCTCAATCGGGGCAGGAACCCCAGCCAGGGGCTCAGACCTGAGCAAGCACCCACCAGCTTCCTGAGTTGGGCTAAGCTCCCCTGAGGTTTTCAAAAGCTCCAGACACAGTAACCAAGAGGAACAGCCTGTTTAGCTTCCCGCCAGGGGAAAAAAAAAGATCCCGCTTCGAAATCCATTTGTGGGAAGTTTGAAGTTTGAAGCCCTCCAGCTGCAGACTGGCGGCCTGGGTGGTCGAGCTGGTGGAACGAGTGTCCTCGCGTGGAGCACAGGACGGCTGGGGAGCAAGGCCAGAAGGGTAGCAGTGGCATTTAATGGCAGTGGTGGTCTTGCCATCTGACAGGCCTGGGTTCAAGTGTTGCCTCTTGTCCTGAGCCAGCTGCAAGACTTTGGGCAAATGACTTAAGCCTCTCTAAACCTGGGTTTACTTATCTGTGAAAAGGAGATAATACCTCTTTGGTTATTAAGAGAATGAAATGAGATGGTGTATGAAAAGCTCTGGGTACAATGCTTAATATAATCTATGGAGGTGGTGGTTGCTCTTATTAATAGCAATGGTGGTGCCTTGGGTGCTTTATCACCCCCAGACACCCCAAATAAACACATAATGCATGTAAAAACTGTTCCTAGACGAGTTCATAGCCCCCTTTCTAAGCTGGTGACTACCTTTAAGCCCCTGTTTTATAGAAATGCTGGAGCTATCCCTGATTAATAATGATACAAGTAATATTTCAAACTGATTTGCCACTTTCCAAATGTTAGGCAGCTCTGGGTGGGGAATGATTCTGGACCCAGGGTGCATGATTCCTGCTTGAGGGAGGAGGCAGGTAGGAGGTGGTTACACACACACACACACACACACACACACACACACACACACACGCACACACACATTCTCACACACACCTGGAAAGACCTGTAGAGAGCAGCAGACACTGGGGCCCAGGATGGTTTCCCGTGCAGCCTGGGGAACGGAAGTCATCCGTGGGCGGCTTCAGGAGTCTGTGTGCTTCTGTTTTTGTAGATGTGACATGGTGGGGCTGCCCCTCTGCTGGCAATTTGATTCCATCTTAGGGAAAAGATGTGGTTCCACGATTTACCCCAGAGCTCACAGCTAGGAAGAGGCAGAGCGGAGTCTCAGACCCAGGCCTGTGCCCACGCTCCCCAAATAGTTTCTTTCATACACAGGCCCTTCTCAGTTTCCAGGGGTGCAAGGTGCATGGGGGGAGGGTGCCATGGCTTGACGTTCAGGCACTGAGAGGCCAGAGACAGCTGGGAGATTGTGGTCTGGGTATTCTCAGAGTGTCACTAGGGCCTGGGAATCTGGGGGTCCCATGTGGACTGGGCATCAAGGGGCCCCGTGAGTCCATTCCTTCCTGTTGCCTGCACTAGAGGGCAGTGCCCCGGAGGCACAATTTCTCCAGGAAATCCTCCCCAGCCTATACTGACTGCCCCTTCTGCCAGATGGTGAGATGGCAGAGACCACCGAGTGGGTGGCCTTTGTGGTGGAGGGGCGGTGTCAGTGCCTGTGATTGGGGAGCGCAGGGAGTACGGAGTGAGGAGCCTGGGTCAGCACACTGGGCTGTGGCAGGCTCCCCGCCCTAAGCATCCGGGTCCTTGGCCTCCCAGCTGGGGACATGCTCCACTGTTACCATAATTCTTGCCTTCTTGGTGCTTTCTGTGGTTGCAGTATTATTTTTATTGTCTGGGTCTTGGGTTAACAGCAACTTTGGCACCAGAATGTAAGCACCTTGAGGACCTATGTTGAGTTTGCTCAGTATTGTGTCCTAAAAACCCAACACCCTACTTGGTATTCATTATTTTATTCATTCTTTCATTTACTTGCTGTACCTATATGGAGCAACTCCTGTTGTTTTATGCCAGGCACTGGGCGAGGGCTGGGGTGCAGCACTAGTGTGGCAGTTGAGCCCCTCTATGGGGGCTTACAGTCTGGTGGCACATCCTGGGGGCCCCGCTCATGCTGCTGAACGAGTGGTTGAGTGAACGGTGCAGGGGGCCTCCTGGCAAGATGGGACTGCTGGTCCTGTTAGCCTCTCTGGACAGTGGTGGCAGGACTCCAGGGCTCCAGAGCCCTGCTCTCCTCTGATGAAAGGGGTTGGCAGGAGCCCAGGGCTTGCCCGCCCAACCTGTTGGGGTTTCAGATTTGTTCCATCTGAGCAGTCAATTAATTAGTAATCGGAGCTACCCATCATCCTGGCTATTGCGTGAGTTGCTGGGCACCCCTCCTTCCTCTTTTCCATTTGCTCAAATTGAGCAGCCTGGTTCTGTGATATCATTTGAAACCTGGCCAAGAAGCAATTAATGTACTGTTTGCTGACAGGAGTTTGCTGCAGCTCCGGGAGCGGGGGTGGGAAGCCAGGCCGCGGGAATATGCGCACCAGCGCAGGTGTGGGTGGGGCTCTGCGGCTGGTCTTCAGGAGCGCCAGGTCCAGGCAGGAGTGGCCTTCCTCTCCTTGGACCTTCTCGCCCCTTGGGCTGTGCAGGGAGGGTGCAGGGAAGAACAGGATGGACTTCCCGGGAATTCTGACAGCAGCTGCCATTTATGAGTCCATTCAGTCCTCAGGACAGCCCTGAGAGAGGGACGTCATGAGCCCATTTTATATAGGCAAGGAGACTGAGGCATCAGAAACAAAAGGGCTGGCCCAGATGACCCAGTCAGTGAGTGGTGGGGTGGGATCTGAGCGTCTGGAAAACCCCGCTTGTTCAGGCAGGTACCCTGCGGGTTTTGGAAATGTCAGCCCCTGCGTGCGCCGCCAGGTCACAGTGACCTACTGGGGGACAGAGGGCTGATAAAGGGTGGCATTTCGTAATCAGCGCCTGCCTCTAGAGCGTGGTTAGGTGGAATCTGGTGGAGTAGGCTGGCCCGGCCCAGCCCAGCTGACGGAGCAGAGGCCCATGATAGGGTGACGGGCCAGCCTGGGGTGCTGCCAAGGAAGAGGGCCCCCTTCCCCATCCCCAGTGGTTGTCCCTGTGACCTGAGGAATTCTCACGCAAGCCCCTGAAAAGGGAGGGAGCCTGATCTGAGGGGACTGGTGGGCTTTTCTCTCAGTGTCTAGGGTACCCAGTGCTCTGCCTTCCCAACCCTTCCCCACAGCTTTAGGGCCATTCTGTGGGGAATCCGGCCTGCCTTGCTATTGACTCATCTTGGGTGGAATTATGTACAGAAATTAGTCAACACAGATCATTCCCAGGACCACAGGAAGCACACTGTGGGCACTCTGCAGGTGGCATGCCTGCCCTGGTGCCTGCTGGGACATAGAACACTAGCTTGCATGGGTGGGGGCTGCTCTGCAGAGCAGTATGCTTGGAAGCTGGCTGCCTTGCCCACTGCCTAGCGTCTTTCCCTGTACGCCCTGGGTGGGAGAGCAAGCTCTGGCCTCTGCCAGCTCGCAGGGAGAAGTGGAGACTCTGGATGGGGAGTGCTGGCACCTCCGCACCCACCCCCTTGCCAAGCACCCAATGTGCCAGGCACAGTGGTGGACACTGAGGGGTCAGGGAAAGTAGCACATGGGGTCAGGGTAGGAAGATTCTAGCAGAGATGGATGAGGGCATGACGGATGCTATCCTACAAGAATTCTTTGTTGTTTGCTTTAAGGTAGTATGTACACATGGTGACACTCTCACGGGGTATATGGCACTAAAAGGTAGACAGTGACAACTGCACCCCTCCACCTGTTTCCAGCCACCGGTCTCCTTCCCCAGAGGTAGCCACCAATTTTCAGTGTGTCCTTCGTGCCCTCCTGGAGATGGGCTCCGCCAAGCATACGGGGGTCGGTGCTTGTGCACACACTTGATGCCCCAGACCTCTTCTTCTTTTTTTTTAAATTAAGGTATTATTGGTATACACTCTTATGAAGGTTTCACATGAAAAAACAATGTGGTTACTACATTTACCCATATTATCAAGTCCCCACTCATATCCCAATTCAGTCCCTGTCCATCAGTGTAGTAAGATGCCACAGATTCACTGTTTGCCTTCTCTGTGTGACACTGTTTTCCCCATGATTCCCCACACCATGTGTACTAAACATAATACCCCTCAATCCCCTTCTCCCACCCTCCCCACCCACCCTCCCCTTTGGTAACCACTAGTCCCTTCTTGGAGTCTCTGAGTCTGCTACTATTTTGTTCCTTCAGTTTTGCTTCATTGTTATACTCCACAAATGAGGGAAATCATTTGGCACTTGTCTTTCTCCACCTGGCTTACTTCACTGAGCACATTTTCCTCCAGCTCCATCCATGTTGTTGCAAATGGCAGGATTTGTTTCCTTCTTATGGCTGAATAGTATTCCATTGTGTATATGTACCACCTCTTCTTTATCCATTCATCTACTGATGGACACTTAGGTTGCTTCCATAACTTTTCTATTGTAAAAAGTGCCCCAATAAACATAGGGGTGCATACATCTTTTTAAATCTGAGAAGTTGTATTCTTTGGGTATTCAGAGTGAGCGGTGTGTTGAAGTTTCCTAGAATTAATGCATTGCCTTCTATTTCCCCCTTTAATTCTGTTAGTATTTGTTTCACATATGTAGGAGCTCCTGTGTTGGGTGCATAGATATTTATAATGGTTACATCTTCTTGTTGGATTGACCCTTTTATCATCATGTAATGTCCTTCTTTGTCTTTTGTGACTTTCTTTGTTTTGAAGTTTATTTTGTCTGATATAAGTACTGCAACTCCTGCTTTTTTCTCCCTATTAGTTTCATGAAATGTCTTTCTCCATCCCTTCACTTTTAGTCTGTGTATGTCTTTGGGTTTAAAGTAAGTCTCTTGAAGGCAGCATATAGATGGGTCTTGTTTTTTTATCCATTCAGTGACTCTATGTCTTTTGACTGGTGCATTCAGTCCATTTACATTTAGGGTGATTATGGATAGGTATGTACTTACTGGCATTGCAGGCTTCAGATTCGTGGTTACCAAAGGTTCAAGGTTAACTTCCCTACTATCTAAGAGTCTAACAACTCACTTAATATGCTATTACAAACAAAATCTAAAGGTTCTTTTTGTTTGTTTGTTTTTTCCCTCATCCTTTTTCTTCCTCCTCCATTCTTTATATATTAGGTATCATATTCTGTACTCTATGTCTATCCCTTGATTGACTTTGGGGATAGTTAGTTTAATTTTGTATTTTCTTAGTAATTAGCTGTTCTATTTTCTTTAGGTGGTTTTATTACCTCTGGTGACAGCTATTAAACTGTAGGAACACTTCCATCTATAGCAGTCCCTCCAAAATACACTGTAGAGATGGTTTGTGGGAGGTAAATACTCTCAGCTTTTGCTTCTCTGGGAATTGTTTAATCCCTCCTTCAAATTTAAATGATAATCTTGCCGGATAAAGTAATCTTGGTTCAAGGCCCTTCTGCTTCATTGCATTAAACACATCATGCCACTCCCTTCTGGCCTGTCAGGTTTCTGCTGAGAAGTCTGATGATAGCCTGATGGGCTTTCCTTTGTATGTGATCTTATTTCTCTCTATGGCTACTTTTAATAGTCTGTCCTTATCCTTGATCTTTGCCATTTTAATTACTATATGTCTTGATGTTGTCTTCCTTGGGTCCCTTGTGTTGGGAGATCTGTGCACCTCCATGGCCTGAGAGACTATCTCCTTCCCCAGATTGGGGAGGTTTTCAGAAATCACCTCCTCAAAGACACTTTCTATCCCTTTTTCTCTCTCTTCTTCTTCTGGTACCTGTATAATGCGAATATTGTTCCGTTTGGATTGGTCACACAGTTCTGTCAATATTCTTTCATTCTTAGAGATCCTTTTTTCTCTCTGTGCCTCAGCTTCTTTGTATTCCTCTTCTCTAGTTTCTATTTCATTTATCGTCTCCTCCACCATATCCAATCTGCTTTTAATACCCTCCATTGTGCTCTTCAGTGATTGGATCTCTGACCAGAACTCATTCCTGAATTCTTGAATATTTTTCTGTACCTACATGAGCAGGTTAATGATTTTTATTTTGAACTCCCTTTCAGGGAGAGTCATGAGGTCAATATCATTTAAATCTTTCTCAGGAGTTGTATTCATAATTTTACTCTGGACCAGGTTCCTTTGGCATTTCATGGTTGTGTGTGGCGCCCTCTAGTGCCCAGAAGCTCTACTCTCTGGAGGTGCTCAGCCTCTGAAGCAATGTCGGGGATTGCAGGGGAGCGGTATTGGTGCCTCCGGGGAGGAAAGAGCTGTTTCCTGGTTCCTGGCTGCTATGCCTGTCTCCACTGCCTGAACCAGTGGGCCGAGCAACCAGGTATAAGTTTCTGTGCTTTGTGTTTGTAGTTGCTGTAGACAGATCTTCCCTCTGGGTGACCTAATGCCAGGGTAGGGTTTCCCGGTTTGCAGGCCCGGTGGGGCTGGTCAGGAGAAAGGCGCAGTAGTCTGCCTGTCACAGAAGGGGTTCTTGGAGCTGTGTAGGCAGCCAGGGAGCTGGAGCACCTAAAGATGGTGAAAGCTCCCAATCTGCTGGGCAGAGTGCACCTGGACAATTTTGTCTACCTGTCCTTTCTCTTGAGCAGTAAGCTCTGTGCAATCCTTGCCCCTTTAGCAGCCCTCTTGCTAAGGGCTTCTTTGTTAGGAAGTCTCTCAGACTGCCGGCCTTTCTTTTGTCCCAGAGCAGCTGGATATGGATCCCTGCTTTCCACAAGCAGCTGGAATCTTAGACTCTCCAGGAATTCTGCCTGTCTTAGCTTTCCAACCCCCTAATTATGAGAGTATCATGCAAGCACCATGGAATGTAGGTTTGTGCTCCCAGAGAAGATCTCCAGAGTTAGGTATTCAGCAGTCCCAGATCTCCACTCCCTCCCTGCTCTGTTCCTCTTCCTCCTGCTGGTGAGCTGGGGCAGGGGAAGGGCTTGGATCACGCAGGACCACAGCTTTAGTACGTTACCCTTTTCCGTGAGGTCTGCTCTTGTCTCCAGGTGTATGCAGTTTGTTGCCATCATCTTTCCTGTTGCTCTTTCAAGAGTAGTTGTATTAGTTATATTTTCATATTCTATGCAGTTTTAGGAGGAAGCCTCTGTCTCACCTCTCATGCCGCCATCTTTAACCCCCAGACCTCTTTTACATTAGCAGCAGCCTCTTGGTGGAAGCCAAGCTGCCCCATGGCTTTCTTCCTTTTAGGACTTGGTGTCTCTTGGCGCTTGCTGTGCATCAGCTCTCCCAGAGCTGCCTTGCTCTTTTTGATGGCTACACGTTATTCGGTCACACAGCCGGATCATACTTTCTGACCAGCACCACATGGATGGGCTCCCTGGTTGCTTTCTGTCTTGGCTGTAATAAGGCATCTGCTAGAGCGAGTGTCCCAGTGAGCATGTGCAGTTGCAGGAGAAATCCCTCCAAGTGTGTATGCATTTTTAAGTTTGACCGATTCTGTCCTAAGGCCCTGTGAGGACGAGGAGCTGATTTCCTCTCCTCAGTGAGGTGTGCGTCGCTTACTGCCTCAAATCTCTGCCTACGCAGAGCAGTGTCGACAGTTCTGATCGCCGCCGGTTGCACTGCTGAAGAATGGTGTCTCATTGTGGTTTTGATTTCTGCTAATTTGGTTCAGCTTTACTCCGGCTGTGAAAAGCTGTGAGTGGCGTCTGAGGCAGGTTTAAGCGGGGTGCTGAGGGAGAAGAGGCGCGTTCGCCCCTCTCTCCAGAGGCCTCTAACAGTGCTCGCTCAGTCACCACGCGAGCTGAGACGAGGCAAAGGAGAGACCTGGGACGGGGCAGTGGGGCTGCTCTGCTGAGGGCTGGGTGAGGAGGGGATGCCCTCTCTGAGTGCTGGGGAGGACACGGCTGTGATTTCACTTTCCTGTGGTGATGGAGAAATGCAACAGCCCTTTAGACCAAGGGAAGAAATGGGGAGGGGCAGCGACCCCCCGCCACCTGGAGGCCAGGGGATAGGTGCCACGTTGTCTCAGAGCTCTCCCTTCCTTGAGGTGTAGAGCCAGGGCAGCCGCTGAGGGACCCCGAGCTCTCACACTCCGGGCTGGGGTACGCTGGCCGCCCAGAGCTTCCATGAGGCAGTACCTATGTGGCCACGAGCGCGCGCCCCACTCCCCTGCCCTCGGGACTGCTGCTCTCCATGCACTGCCTTCCTCCCTTGCATTCCCCTGGCCCCAGATCAAGGGCTTGCCTGTCTCCTCGCTGACCTCCTGACTGCAGTCCCTCCCCAGCCGTCCGTCCTGACCACGATGGCTCCTTAGCTACTCTCTCCCCTTCAGGGTCATTCTGAGGGCGGCCCTGCCAGCCTGGACGCCTCCGTGAATAAAGAACAGAGTCCACCTCTGTGACTGGCCCCTGGCTCCTGCTCTTGTCTCCAATCTCAGTCCCCATCCAACGTGCTCACCGACCCTCCTCACACATACTCTGTGCCTTTTGGACTCTGTTCCGTGCCCCCCTGGCTTGGGGTCGGCCCTTCTCTTTGCTCCACATTCACATCCCTTGAGATGGAGGTCAAGGGCACTGCCGAGGACTTGTTTTCCGGTCACACTGGTCACCCTGGGGTTAGTCTGCGGACCCAAGGGGCGAGTAGTGGCAGCGGTCATTGGCGTAGTAACAGCCCACGCACAGAGTGAGTGGCAGACTGAGAGCTGAAGCCATGCTCCGGCTGCAGAGCTAGTGCCCGTAGGTGTGAAGGTCTGACCTTACTGCAGAGAGCAGGAGCTGCCTCTTCAACAGGACATCAGCTTTGTCATCTTGCCTCTGGCACATGGTGGGTGCTTAATAATGTGAATGAGTGGACGGGGGATGATGGGAACCACTGAAGGTCCCTGAGCAGGAGAGTGACACGGTCAGAGAGAGTCTCCTGGCCTCCTGCTGATGGAAAAGAGGAGACAATTTCCAAGGCTGCTAGAGAATCTGAGGCGGGGTGGGCCCAGGTCAGGGAGGATGGTGGCGTGGAGACGACTGAGGCTCTCCGTGTGCCAAGTGCAAGCCTGCCCAGCCAAAGGCCGGACCTTTATGAGAGTGGGATGGCTGTTTCCTCCTGCCTGTCTCCTGCATGGTGCCTTGCACGTGACCAGCACACAGTAGGTGCTCAGGGGGGAGGGGCTGGCTGAGGTTGGGCCTGGACTCCCGAATCCTGGCAAAGCCTGGGTGGAGGGTGTTCCCAGTGGGCCCTCTGTCACTCTTTCTTCTTCTCAGCAAGAGATGAGAGCCAGACAGAGCAAGGCATAGATGACGGCTCGGGTTCTGCTGCTTCCCTGGTGGTGACCAAGGCAAGTGGTTTAAGTGGCCTAGTGTAATGATGAGGGCTTCCGTGAGGGCATGTCAGGCGCTGTCGGTACAGAGCCTAGCACAGGGTCTGGGGCAGAGCGAGTGCTTGCCTAGTGGGAACCCTTGCGGAAGTGGTGACTGGAGTTGTGCTGGGACAGAGCTTGGGGCTTGGGACCCTGTAGGAGTCAGAGCAGAGTGAGGGTGACAGTCTAGATCAGCTACCAGAGCACCCGTGCTTCTCAGCCCCTCCAGGGACTCCTGTGGGCCTGCCAGCCCCAGCCACGGCAGCAGAGGGCCACGGCTGTGGCCCCCCAGGCATGGGGTTGCAGGAAGTGGTCATGACGGTCATTCTCGTGCCCTCCCAGCTTGTCCAAACAGGTGGCTGTGGGGCTGACTTACCTGCCCCTCAAGACTGTCCTGGTTCCTAGCTGCTGGTGGCCAAGCTGGCGGGGAGGCCTGAGGCCGGCACCTGGAGGGGAGGGAAATCAGTAGCAATCCCAGGGCCTGGTGTTTGGCCGCCATCTTCACGTAGCCCTGTGCTGGGCTGAGGTCCCCGGCTGTGAGTCCTGTCACAAGCCGCACGGGTGCTGAGGGGGGAAGGCAGGTCTTGGGAGGCTCGGCAGCCATTGTTGACTGGCCTGTCTGGATTAAACTTTCATGGGAAGGGAAGAAAGGCTGCGGCTTTGTTATAACTGGGGTACCAGGCTGGAAGCACAGTTGGCGTTTCTGGCACCCCCGGCTCTCTCCAGAGCTTATTTGTTGCTTTTCCAAGACAAGTCCAGGTGCTCTCTGTTATGATAGCTTGTAATGGGATAAACAAACTAAAAATAACTGGATTTGGGGTGGCTTGGCATGCAGGCTGCCGGTGTCAGTTGAGGGGTGAAGGCAGGCACCATCAAAGGCACTTCCTACCCGGGGTCCTGGGGGAGGTGGGCTTGGGTGTGGCTGAGTCCCTCTGCTCTGTCCCCACTTCCACCACCATGGAGCGTTGGGCTGCCCGAGGCTGGGGGTGCCAGATGGTGCCTGGGTCCCGGAGGAGGGCTGTGGTGGGCCTGGATGTGAGCAAGGCAGTTTATGTCTGTTTGGAGGAAGCTGGGCCAATGTTTGGACAGCTTTATGGTTTTGGAAGTTTCTTGGCCTCACCCAGAGGAGCCGTGGTTGCATGAGAACTTCGGGTCCTCCGTGGCCCAAGTAGAGGGAGAGAAGAAAGGGAGCAAATCCAGAGACTCTGAGAAAGAATGGGGGAAATAAGACACCTTCTAATCCCAGGCCACTGCTTCATGCCACCTTCTGCCTCATGAAAGGATTCGCATAATGCGTGTGGAGGTTGACCTGGCCAAGGGCAAGATGTAGAAGGACATGGGTCTGATGTGTGCAGAGCCTCATAGGTGGGTGTCCGTCACAGCCAGGGACCTAGGGAGAGGAAGGGCTCCCCACAGGGCAGGAGGAGAAGAGCTGCACGTCTGGGACTCCACGTGCTGGATCTTGGCTTCAGTAGAGACACTGGTGCCTGTCAGTCACTGATGATTCATGTACAGTCACGGCCTGTTTCAACCCTGGCCCCGGAAGTCCATCCAGTAAGCTAGCATTTGCTCTGGCGGTCCTACATCCCGCCTGTCAATGTCTGCCGTCTTCTCCTGGGGATACGGCAGCCCTGTGCTTCCCTGCCCCCTTGATGTTAAGTTGGCCAAGTAAAACCCCAGCATGCCACCTGCCTTCCTTTGTCTTTCCCTCTGGCACAGAATTCCAGTGAGGGTGAGGCAGGGCGGGAGCCCCAGCTGACCCATGATGGGTGTATAGTGTGAGAAGCGGCCCTGTGGGGGTTTAAGCCATGAGACTTTGGGGTGTTTGTGACTGCGGCATGACCTAGCCCATCCTGATGGCACTAGAGGGGGAAGTAGAGGGAAAAACTACCTAGCCTAGAATCAAAACTAAGAGATCTGAAAGGTGGCAGACGGCCTTTTCACAGCACCTTGTTGCTAAGCACAAGTACACTGCGCTTTCTGTTACTTGAACAAGCTGCTCTCTCTCCCACCCCAGGCCCTTTGCACTTCCTGTTTCTTTTGACTGAAGTGCTGTTTCCCCAGATTTTTGCATGGAACAGCTCCTTGTCATTTAGGTCTCAACCCAAATGTCACCTCTCAGGGAGATTTTTCCTGACCATATCCAATCGAAAGGGCTCCACTCTCACTTTATTACGTCACCACATTTATCTGCACAGCTCTAATCACATCTGTTTACTAGTTTATCACCTGTTTCCCCTTTCTGGAAAGTCAGCTCCCTGAAGGCCAGGATCCCAATGTTAGGTTCCTATCTGGGTAGCCAGTGTGTACAACAGTGCTGGCCCAAGATGGGAGGCCCATATGCACTGGATTGGAAGGTGCGGGGATTTATTGCAGTGACCTAAGGGTGGAAACTTTAAAATATACTTGTTCAGTGCTGACAGTGGAGATGAACTTAATAGGTATCTGTTGAGTGAATGAGTTCTGGTAATGAGCCGGGGGTGCTGGTGCCATTGCAGGATCTGAGAGGACTGTGGGCTCTCCAGGGGCGGGAACTGTGGCACCCCTTCTCTTAGCCCCTAGCCAGCTCTGTACATGCAAGGAGCAGAGAAGCTGCTGTAGTTTCTCTAGGGAGGAAGAGAGTTACTAGGGTGGTGGCTCGGGCTGTCTCCTGCTCCCCCATCTCAGGTCACTTGGCACTGTGGTCCAGAGAGCTGTGGGAGGAGGCGTGAGTGGCTGGACATGCCTCCCAGGCTGCAAGGCAGAGCCCTGTGGCAGTTCTGGCAGGTGAGACAGATCAAGTGTGTGTGTGTAAGAAGATGAATGAATGCATGAAGGAGTGAATGAAGGCTGGGCCCCACCACGGTCAGTGTTGCAAGCTCCCCAGCCCCGGAGGATCCTTTGCTGATGGGGAGTCCAGGTGCCCTGGAGAGAGGCCTGGGAACTTGGAGCAGGGGACCCCGTGGGGGCAGGTGGAAGGAAGAAGCTCCCAAGCCTGGTCTGGTCTTCTTTGTCCTTCTCAGAATGTACCAGCCAGGCCTTGCTGGTGCGGCAGGTGGGGGGCCTTGCTCTTCTCTGTGCCTGGAATGCTCTTTCCCGCATGGCGACCTGCCGGGGACTTCAGGCCCCCTCTGAGCGGGGCCTCCGAGGGGAAGCCCCCTTCGGCCACTGCGGGTTGGCGGCAGCCTCCCTTGTGCTCCCACGGTTCTCGGCTCACCTTTGTGGAGGCCTCTTTCTCTGGCCACGGTTACCTTCTTGCTTGCCTCCTCCCCAGCCAGACGCAGGACTGCGCCCTTACCTTCTCTCCGTCTCCTCACTCGCCACCTGGCCTGTGGCCTCGTCCCTGCTTCTTGGTGATGAGGGACGCGGCACGTTCAGGCAGCTGAAGGGCCCTCAGCAGACAAGAAGGCTGTTTGTCCTGGCTCCCTCAGAGCAGGACCCAGGCTGTCCCGCGGGAGGGATGGACAGACAGCTGTCAGCGCGCTGTGAGGAGGAACTTCCTATTAGGGTGTCTATCCAGGAATCCAGCCACCTTGGTGCCAGTTCCCATCTCTGGAGGCGTGTGAGTGGTGGCACTGTGACCCCCCACCCACTTCCATTCCAGAAGACGGTGGAAGCATCAACCTTGCCAGTTCCCTGTCAGATTTTACTGGGCCCTGCAGACTGGAGTCTGGGGAAGAGGTGAGGCCCCAGGTGTTTGCTGGGTGACTAGGGTCCCAGACCTGATGGGCTCCCATGCCCTGACCCCTTTGAGAAGTGGGAGGCTGAGCGGCTTTGTCAAACTTCCCAGAGCACAGGAGATGGGAGAGGAAAGGTGCCTGACCTTGCTGGGTGTGAAAATACTTGTCCCTTGTCCTCTGAAGCAAGTTGGGCGCCCTGGGCAGGGCTATGTCATGCCCGGCCCTGTGCCCGTGGGTGAGTGTCCACTCTCCTGTGTCCTGGTGGGATTTCTTGAGGGAGCGGCCACTCTGTTCTCCTTAAAGGGCTCAGGTGCTGTTGGCAGAGGGATGACCCCTGCATTTCTGTACCTGGGCCTGCATTTCTGAGTGGCTCCAAAGTGGCCCGTTGCTGGTTTATAATGGGGGACCTTCAGCCAAGCGCTCCAGGGATCATGTGCCTCTGCTCTGCAAGAAGCCTTCCCAACCCTTGGGACCCCGTGCTGCCTGTGGCTCTGGGAAAGGCTGCTCCCGTCTCATCGTGCTGTCCCAGACTGACTCACTCTGGACTAACCAGAATGTTTTGTGTCCTGACCCACCATGCCCAGCTCAGCCCTAGTCAGCGTGGTGAGACCTTGGCCCCAGGATGTCCAGCTTCTGCCTTCGCCTGTGCGCTGCTCTGCTCCGGCCCCTAACCGTGCCTCTCTCCCCCACCCGCCCCGCTAGCTTTGGCTCTCTCAGCATGCTTGCAGCAAACCCTTTCTGGGCATGACTTCCCCTTGCAGAGGGCGACTGTGCGATGCTGGTCTAGGACGTGTGCAGTGGGTGTTTGCAGAATGAAGGCACAAGTCGCTGTCACCCCTCTGGTGGCAGGGCTTGTGCTGCTTGGTCCCCATGCCAGCTGAGCTGCTCTGTCTGGAGCCAAGCATGCAGTAGAAGGCCAGTCACGCACCCTTGCCCAGATGGGCCTGTCTGGCCCTGCAAGGGTGGGATGTGGATGGGTTGACACTTCTCCCTTAGGACAGGCTGTCCACCAGTGTGACCTCTGGGTAACCTCGCTGCACGTCTGTTGCCTCAGCTCCTGGATGGGGCTGGTGGGTCTGGCCCATCACCCTGGTTGCTGGCATGTGCTGAGCTGAAGGGCCATTTGGGCCTCCAGGTGACTGAGGTGAGTGACTGTCCTGGTAGAGTGGGACTGGAGAGGTATGGTAAGAGTCAGTTGCCCTGTTTGGGCGTTACTGTTAATATGGACAAAGTGGGAGTGGGTCTGTTTTGGAGCCAAGCAGCGCTTGCAGCATCCCCTCGGCGCCTCACCCTGCAGAGCACCTGGGTGTGCTGGCCACTGGACGGGACGGACAAGGTCCTTGCCCTCACGGTGGGGAGGGTCACGCACACTCACTCTGAGGAGGGCAGGAGGACTTGGGTGGGAGGGCTGTTCCCTGTCTGGTTCGGGCCCACTGAAGTCGTCCTGATAATGAAACGGGAGTAGCAAAGCCTCTGAGATTTTGGCAGCGCCCGTGAGGCCACTGGAGCTTTTGGGTCTTGGTGCCACCTTACACTGCAGTGAGCCCCGCTGGGCTGTGATGGAGGGCGATATGTGTCATTCACCATAATTACAACGCATAACTTGTAACATTAATATAGTATAACATTTACAGCTGATGTATTTTCTAGCTCTATGGTGCTTATGTACGTGACCGGGTTTTATCCTCATCTTCAGACTTCACCCCCGACTCTTCAGTCTGGATCAGCCTTCCCAGCCCCCAGCGCCACCATGCCTCCCTTTCTCACTGTGTTCCCGGACTCTGCATTACTGAAATTTAAGTTCTTTCATTCGTTACTTGCTGCTAGAATGGGCACACCACGAGGACGTGGATCTTACCATTGGTGTTTTATCTCCTGTTCCCAGAACAGGTCTGGCACAGGGTAGGGACTCAGTAGGTATATTTGTTCAATGACTGACTGAATGAATAAAATGTACATTGGGTTTTCACCACAGTCAGGTGAATCAGGCGCTATTGCTGTTCCACGTTCCAGGGGAGGGAGCTACAGCTTGGAAAGATGAAGTGATGGGCCCATATTACTCAGCTCGTGGGTGCCAGGAATGGGATTTGGACGCCCCTCCCCATGCATACGTAGGTCATGTGGGGATGGGAGTGTGTGTGGGTGGACCCTGGCACGTGTAAGGGCTGTGTTCAAGCAGCAGTCGCTTTATTGCATGTGGCATGATGAGATGGAAAGGCTTTGCAGGAATTTTGCTTTATAGGCACATAAAGGCCTTTATTACCTAGAATGTGGATGTGAGTCCAAGGAGGATTCTACTCTCCTTTCTACCCAGGGGTTTGTTGGAGGCCCCTGGGGAGGCTGGAGTTCCTGGCCCTGCTCTGAGGAGGGAGCCCAGGGGGGAGGAAACGCTGGCTGTGGGCTTGGTATCCATGGGGCAGGATGCCCTGGCAGCATCCCCGGGGTAAAATGCAGCTCTAAGCTGCCTCGGTGGGAAACGTGATGCTACGTAGCTCATTAAATCCTACAGGAGCACCAAGTAGAACTGCTTCCAATTATCAGAATGAAAATTGATGGAATAAAACTCTAGCCATGCTGCCCAAAGTGGAGCAGGGACGGCTCTTGCTCCCAGGTCAGGGTTGGCCAGAAGTGTTGGGCAGTCACAGGGCAGGCCTAGGGAGGAAGCATGAGCTGTCTGCAATGACAGCATTGTACCCTTGGCCCAGACCAGGAAGGGAAATGAGGCTGGGCAGGGAGCTGGGCAGGAGCAGACCCCTTGGTGTCCTGGCCAGGCTCCAGGGCTGAAGGGGACGTTGGATTTGGCTGCCTGCAGAGGTGACAGGGAGCCATGGACTGCCAGTGAGCTTTAGACCTGGGGCAAAGCTGGGATGGAACTTGGGTTCATTCCTGAGCATTTGCCTGAAAACCTTGTCCTCAGGTGACTTGGTGACACTCTGGTGACAGTAAAGGGACAACTTAGAATGGGCTTCGCTCTGCTTTTTGCCATGCGTCCTGAGGACACGTGCAGGGTTCTGTGGTTGGGCATCATAGCCATGATTCTATCAGCCACTGCTCTACTCCTGATAAAGGCGGCAGTGCTGGCTTGAACCACAGGCTGAGTCCTGGCCATCGGGGTGGATGAGAACCTATTGCTTGCGTGCAGGAGCTGGTCTCGTTCACGTCTGCCTTCTGCCCAGCCCAGCTGTTGACTACAAGTCTCTCAGGTCGGAACTCATTCTCAAAAATGCTGCCAGAGCCCCCACAGTGTGTGGCCAGCCAGCCAGGGTGTGCTCCAGGGATGGGGCACTCAGCCAGGCGTACGATCCGTCTCACCTGGCTGATCTCCCCTGGCTGCCCCTTGGAATAGGACGGTAAATACTCAGTCCATGTTCATTATTAGTTACAACCCAGGAGATTGGTACCGTATCATCTCCATCTTATTGGTGGAGAAGCTGAGGCTGAGAGAGGTGAGATGACTTGCCCAAGGACACACAGCTAGGAGATGGTGGCTGGAACAGGGCAGCGTGACTCAGTCAGAGCCAGTGCTCTGAGGCGCAGCTTTCTGCTGCCTTCTTGGGAAGGGAGAGCAGCCGTCCTCCTAGGACTCTCAGGCCTGTCCCTGTAGCGTGCCCAGACTTCTCGCATCATGACTCTCAGGTAGGAGGGTCACACACTCTTAGCCTCTCTTTGCCCGTGAAGAAACCGAAAGGCTGAATGGCTTGTTAGGCTCACACTCGTGCTCAGTGGCACTTGCCTGTGGAACATGGCCCTGCGTGATCTGCGTGTCTGGTTGAAGTAGCTGAAGCTCGTGGTTGCCAGTGGTTTACCATGGGGCCTCTTGCCGTTAGTTCCCTTGGTCTTGGGGAACTGGTTGTCCTGCGTCTGGAACCCGAGGAGCTGTTAGTGGTTCCCCGGGCTCTTGGCTCCCTGGCTGGGGCTTCTGCTTCCTGGGGGCTTGGAAGCCCTTGTTGCTGGACCACCCGGTGTGGTGGCGGGCGGGGTCTCGTGTGTTCGTGCACGCAGCCCCGGACAGACGGGCAGAGCGGTGCTCAGGGCTTGGTTGGCCACACTGGACTGTTTCCTGGATTGTTGTGTTATATTTATTCCCACTAATCTACTTCTCTTGCCTGTTTATACAATGCAAAGATCTCATAAAACGTATTTGAGGCCAGAGCAAATGAGGAGCATTTTGGAAAGAAGAATGGAAGGCACAGCATCTTGGAATACCTGGCTAATCCGAGTTGCGCCCTTGGCTCTGAGGCCCTGCCTTTGAAAGCTCTGTCTTTCCTTCCTTTCCTGTAAAAGCGTGAGCGTGACTGCTGGGCGCTGGGCAGATTCTGGTGTCCTGCCTCGGGGTGGAATCTGCTCACAGCCGCCCAGGAGCAGGAAGCTCTTCCCAGCCGGTGGATACTGGCACTGGGGCTCTTCCATCTAAGGATCCCTTTGGAAAAGCGGGCCGATTTCACACGCACGTGCCAGGACCCTGGATGCCGGGGCAGGGGAATGCTGCAATCTAAATATTTACTTCTGAAAAATGGGAAATCATCCGCTCAGATATAAATTAGCCAGGGCCTGACGGGTTTATTGCATCTTGGAATGCTTTCATGAGGCTTTCGGAGGGGTCCGTGTGGCAGGCCCAGGTCTCCAGCTGGGCCTGCCTGTGGCATGCTGCTGGGGGACCCTGCTGGAGAGCACAGGCTGGGCTGGCTTGTCCTTAAATTCCCATGGGCCCATCACTGATAAAGGCATGTGTGGCATGGGGAACAAGGAAACACACGGCTGCTCCCTCAACAGTGAGGCACCCTGAGCCCCGAGCACCTTGAAGCTGTTGGGCGAGGCTAGGCAGGGCAGAGGAGAGGGAGGAGGCAGGTTTGGAGGCCCAGTCCGAGGCTGGGGGAGGCTAGGGCCAAGGGTGCAGCAGGAGGACGGCTCTGTCGTTTGACAACGTATGCGGTATGACGCTTGCCGAGCAGGAAGAAGGAATGAAGGAAGTCCGGGAGGGAAGAATCATGCGTCCCGTGGGGGATTTCAGACAAGTCTTGGAATGTAAGCCCCAGGGGCCAGGCTGGGTGTGAACGCAGCCTAAATGGTGGCCTGCTTAGCTGCTGGCTCACCCAAAGCAGGCTGAACATCCTGTGGGCATACGCCTTAGGGGAAACCGAGCCCTGAGCTTGGGGAGTTTGCAGGATTGTAGGGAGTAGGTGGGAAAAACACAAACTACGCACATGTAATTGTATCAAGATAGGAGCTTATGACTGTTTCCCCCTAGTATGTTATATGCACATAGGTATCCATAGGTATATATAGAACAGATGCAGGATAAATGATTCTGGAGGAATTTGAGTTGATGCTAATGTTCAGCGGTCTGACATTAGCTATTTTTTTCTGACTTGGAGGAAGAAGTCTGCATTGTTCAGGGGTCGTATTTGGGGGGATTTTATCCAGAACAGCAGTTCTCAACCTCGCTTGCTTCAGAATCACCTGCAGAGCTGCTGAAGACAGATTTCTGGGCTCTACCCACCTCCAGAGTTTCTGATTCATGGGGTCTGTGGTGGGTCCTGGAAACTGGCTTTCCTATCAGGTTCTCATGTCCTGCGGTGACTGTTGACAGGGGGACCACGGTTTGAGGAGCACTGATCTGGAGGGAGACGCAGGTGGGCTTTTGAGGGGGTAGGGGATGCTTTATAAAGCTTCCCCGGGCCTGAGACCTTACCATTCATGCCTTTGATAGAATGCAAGAAGACCTGCAGGCATTCTTGGAAGCATTTCCTTGTTTTTAGAAAGACCCCAGAACCACATAGAGCAGTGACTGGCTTCGTGGGCTTAAAGATTCATTCAGGCAGCCACCAGTCCACTCTGTGCCCAGCCCTGAGCATGGCCTTTCTTCAGCATCAGAAGAGACTCTCATGTAGGGTGTTTGTAGCCCAGTTGGATCTAACAGATGTTGGGGCAACACTTTCTTGTGCCCAGCTGGGCCGCCCTGTATGGGAACTTGGAAGAGAAATGATATGGTACCTGCCATGGGGATGCTGGTCATCCTCTGTGTCCTCCCCATGCCCCTGGCTCCACTTGGGTCCCTAATAACAGCTCTGGGAAGCCAAGTTGTTTCCCTTAAAGCCTGTGGGGTCACTTTGACACCCAGGTGTCTCTCTGTCCTCTCGAGCTTCCCAGCAGTGGACTCCCCAAGGCTGACTGTCTTAGCACCAGGACGTCAGCCCTGCTCCACTGCAACCAGGCCCCACTGTGTTCTGATCTCTCCTCTTGACGACATATCATGTGTGCGAGTGTCTGCATCCACTTGCTACTGCTTTCACTGAAGAGCAAACTCAAAGCTGGATTTTGGAAACCCATGAGTGTTTTTTTCTCCTTCCAAACGGGCCAACCCCCGAGCTGGAACGGGGACAAGGAAGGGGCCTACTTGGGGGACAGCTGAAGGGGTGCCAGAAGGTGAGTCAGGCCACCTTGGTTCCTGTTAAATGACTTGAGGCAAGTCCCTTCTCCTCCCGGGTTTCAATTTCCTCTTCTATCAGGTGAGGTGCAATAATGCTTTTGGTGCCTTCTTTCCTCTCATGGTTATGAGCTCCAGCAGGAAATGTCTCAACTTTCCCTAAAATTGTGTCAATTACTGCGGGCATCCGGTATGATGGGTGGGCCTGTAAAACTGTCCTGAGGAGAGCAGGTGACCCTCGGAGGTTTGGAGATGGGGGTGCAGAAGCCTCACAGAAAGGACAAGGGTTAGAAGGGCGGGGATGGGCATGATGTGGGTCACAGAGACACCGAGCATCTGAATTCACATCCCTGAGCCACAGCACCTGGACAGGGAGCAGGCCACACCTCTCAGCCTGTCTGGCCGCAGTCTCCTCTGGGACAAGGAGACAAAGGATAGTGCCTGGCGTACTGGGTGATGGAATGCTTATAAGGCACTTACTGGGAGCCAGCCCAGGGAACCGTCACCACGGTGACAGGGCTTACTGGGGTCGCTTCAGTGTCAGCCACGGAAGAGAGAGGTCCCACATTTGCACGGAGGGACCTGAGCTTCCTGTCCGCCCAGCCATGCCATGTTGCTCCCCGCAGCTGGTGAGCCCCCTGGTATGGGGCAGAGACAAGTGAAAATTCGGGGAATGTTTATTAGACTAAGATTGTGAGGAGGGAGTTTGGCTTTCCTGGTGACTGGGTAGTTTTTAATTTAACTTTTATTTTTATCAAAGGAATACATATTTATAGCCAAGCAGTAATAAGATTGTAATGAAAAGCAGCAGCCTACTGCCCCATGCCTCCCACCCCTGGTTTCTACTTTCTAGAGGGAACTGTTTTTAATTCTTTTAGTTGTTTCTTTGGTGTTTACCATATTTCTAGATAATATTCTTACATTACTTTTTCTTGATTTTTCAGTTTTAGCTATTACTCTTTGATTTCAATTATGGAAGATGAGGATTATGTTTTCCTATACCAATTCTCCTCTGATCAAATACATGCATGTACACTTCCTCTTTCCCAGTATTTCCAAAACATGGCAGCTCCTGGGTTATAACTGTGTGTAAGTACCCATGTAGTGTACTGTAATCACTTTTTCTAAGGAGGCTGTTTGTTTTCCTTGCAGTTAGGTACATAGAAACCAACTCGCCTTTTCATTTTCTTGGTTTTCCATTACTATTAGTCCTCCAAGTCTCTGACTAAACTGGAAATACTCTGAGTATGTTCAAGTGCACCAGGTAATCTTCATTTGGTTTTTGCCTTCAGGCTGGATGGCTGCTCTCTAGGCAGTCCTGCAAGTTGGAGTCCTCCCTCCATCATGGTCCAGGGGATCCTGTGGGATCTCCTGTCTCCTGAGCTCCATGCCTTCTTTCTCCATTTTCTCTCTTGCTTTAAAGGAGTTTTATCTTCCTGAGAAAGAGAGCATGGAGGCAAAACTTTGAGATCTTGAGATCTGAAAATATTTTTGTTTGGCTTTTATACTTGATTAATAGTTTGGCTGGATATAAAAGTCTAGGTTGAAATTGCTTTCCCTTAGATTCTTGGAGGTATTATCCCATTGTCTTCTGGTTTCCCATGTTACTAATGAGAAGTCAGGTGCAATTCTATATCCTAGTCCTTAGAATGTGACGATTTCTGATCCACTACCCCTTCTCCCTGCTTTGCACTCACCCAGAAGCTTTGAGAATTATTCCTTTATCACCAGGGTATTGAATGTCACATTTCCATTCCTTAATATGAATTTTTTAAAATGCATTGTTTTGGACCATGGGGGATGTTTTTAAATTCAGAAACTTCAGCTGTAGGGATTTGCCTTAGATTATTCATGTGAAAAAAATTCCCACCCTCCATCTTCTCCTTTCTGGAATTCTTTTTTTAATGTTGAGCCTCCTGAACTACTGAATCTCTGATTAACCTTGTCTCCTACTCATTTCCCTTTTTGTTGTGCTTTCTAGAGCAGCAGTTTTCAACTCCTTTGCTCTCAGGTTACTTTTTAGTCTCAGGATGTGTTTACACTCTTAAAGGTCATCGAGAATCCCAGAGAGCTTTTGTTGATATAGATTAAACCTATTGATGGTCACCGTATTAGAAATCTAGACAGACATTTAGAAAATATCAGTTCATTTAAAGTAATAAACCCATTAAATGTTAGCATAAATCACATAATTTATGAAAATATAAATATATTTTTAAAGCAAAAGTTTAGTGAAAAGAATGACATTGTTTTATATTTTGTCATTTTTTGTAAAAATTTTATTAAAATTTTTACTTTTAATTGAAGTACAGTTGACATACAATATTATATTAGTTTCAGGTGTACAGCATAGTGATTCAACAATTACTTACATTATGAAATGCTTACCATGATATGTATAGTTACCATCTGTCACTATACAGAGATTTAAAATTATTGACTATGTTCTCTATGCAGTACATCTCATTTCCATGACTTATTTTATAATTGGAAATTTGTACCTCTTAATCCTTTCACCTTTTTCACCCATCCCTCCACCCTTCTCTCTTCTGGTGACCGCCAGTTTGTTCTCTGAATTTATTAATTTGTTTCTGCTTTGTTTTGTTCTTTAGAGCCCACATATAAGTAAATCACATGGCATTTGTCTCTCTCTGCCTGACTTATTTCACTTACCATAATACCCTCTAGGTCCATCCATGTTGATGCAAATGGCAATATTTCATTCTTTTTTACGGTTGAGTAATATTCCATCACATATATACATACCACCTCTTCTTTATCTGCTTATCTGTGGATGGACACTTAAGTTGCTTCCATATCTTGGCTATTGTAAATAATGCTGACATAAGTACAGGAGTGCATATGTCTTTTTGGGTTAGTGTTTTTGTTTTCATCAGGGTAAATACCCAGAAGTGGAATTCCTGCTTATATGGTATTTCTATTTTTTAATTTTTTGAGGAACTTTCCTAGTGTTTTCCATAGTGTCTGGACCAGTTAACATTCCCGCCAATGGTGTAAGAGAGTTGCCTTTTTTCCACATCTTACCAACACTTATTTCTTGCCTTTTAGATAGTGGGCATTCTGAAAGGTGTGAGATGATATCTTATTGTGGTTTTGATTTGCATTTCCCTGATGATAAGTGATGTGGAGCATCTTTTCATAGGTCTATTGATCATCTGTATGTCTTCTTTGGAGAAATGTCTATTCAGGTCCCTTGCCCATTTTAAAATTAGATTGTTGTTTTGGTGTTGAGTTGTATGAGTTCTTTATATATTTTTGATATTAACCCCTTATCTGATATATCACTTGCAAATATCTTCTCCTATTCAGTAAGTTGCCTTTTTGCTTAGTTTATGGTTTCCTTTGCTGCATAGAAGCTTTTTAGTTCACTGTAGTCCCAGTAGTTTATTTTTGCTTTTGTTTCTTTTCTCTGGGAAGACACAGCCAGAAAAATATTGCTAACACCAATGTCTAAATGTTTGCTGCCTATGTTTTCTTTTAGGAAGTTATGGCTTCAGGTCTTAGATTTAGGTGATTAATCTATTTAGAGTTTTTATTTGTATATGTTGTAAGAAAGTAGCCCAGTTTCATTCTTTTGCATGTAGCTACCCAGTTTTCCCAGCATCATTTATTGAAGAGACTCTACTTTCCCCATTGTATTGCCATTCTTTTTAATGTGTTTTCCATAGCAGGAGCTACTTTCTTATATTCTTACCTGTTCCTGAATTTGATTTGTTGTGATATGTTGGTTTGACTAAAACATATGCAGAAAGTCTAGTTTCTAGATGTGTAGTTGGACAAGAGTATTTTTAATTGCCTTCTCAGATAATTGTGGATATTCTTATTTGATATTGCACCAGAACTCTATAGTAGTAAATTCTTAAAGGCTTGTTTCAGTGTGGAATCTGAAAACTTATCAGTGGAATTTTTGTTCTTTATTACATTAAAATCCATTGGTCTATCCTGTACTTTGAATGGATTTTAACATCTGCCCGATTATGTAACATCATTCATTGATCATTTGGCAAATATTGGTTCACCGAGTTATACAGGTCTTTTAAATGTTGACACATTTCATTATATAATATCAAACAATTAGATTTGTAAATATCACCACTGCTGTCAGTGGAAAAGTATGCTCTCAAGCTTGTGATAGTATAAAGTTTCCTAAATTTTGCTTGAAGGTTCAAATTTTGTTAGTAATAATTATTACCAGTAGTTTTCCTTGAGTTGAGAGGCTGACTTTGTTCATACTAGAGAAAAGATATCTCAGTGTTGATTTTTACTGTGAGTGCGTGGTGGTGAAGTATGTAGGACTCCTAGCAGAGCTTGCTGCCGCCACCTTGATATCTGTGAAGGCGTCAGGAGTTTTGCCCATAATTGCTCTTGCACCGTCAGTGTAAATATCAGTGCAGTGGAAAAGGCTTAGGATTACCATGAAAATAATTCTAGTTTCATGAACCCCCTGAAAGGGCTTCAGGCACCCTCAGGTGTCTGAGGGCTACACTTAGAGAGATGCTATTCCAGCTATTGTTTTCCACTTTATGTTACAAATTTCTTTTGGATTTTTTAGTCTTGCTTTCCTATTTTTGATTTCCTAGAGCTCTTTTTTTTTTGTTCTTTGTTCTTCTTTGTGGCTTTCAATTCTATTTTATAGGTGCTTTATGTTCCCTTATTTCACTCAATGCATTCATTTTAGTTTTCTCTGGAGTTTTCCTTTGCTTTTTTATATTGCACCCTTTCTCTGGGTTACTTTTGCTTCCTCTTGGCTCTAGTCCTGTCTTTTATGTTGGAGGCTCTTCTCAATGTCTGGTGATTCTTGGTCATCTTTAAGATGAGGCACCACCATGCTCATTGGAAGTCCTCGGGCTGAGGGTAGGACTTGTTGACCACATTAATGTGCCTGGATTGGAGCCAGCTCTTGTGATGGGGTCCCTCAAATAATGGTATCCTTAGGAGTGTTTTCATGGGCTGGTTAGTTTCAAGGAGGAATGTTCCAGCTCGACACATACAACTCTCAGAGCCAAAAGAAGAAAGGGGTCTGGGGGATTTTGCTGTTCAGTATATCAATTTTCATAGAATCTCCATTTTCAGAATAGCACCTCACCATTTTCCTCAATCTAGCTTTTCGTGTCCCTGAATCCAGAGGATAGACTTACTGTCTTCTGAAAGTCTGGATGAGAAATAATTACGTGGGTGATAAGGGTCAGGGAAGGCATCTGGGGGGTCTGACTGCTCCTTCTGAAGACTTTAACTAGTCTGTCCATTCCAACTGCACTTCTGCTTTCAGAGATACCCATTACTTCTATTTGCTTGCCTTTCTGAGGTTCTGTACACACAGAAGCTTGCTCTTGAAGGCTGGCCCAGTGCAGGCTTAGCAGATGGCAGAATGCTAAAGCCTAAGTCAGTATCATTCATCCGTTTACTTGCCAGCTTCCAAAATAGTGTTGACATCTCTCATCTGTTATTGTTTTCTTTTTGTTTCCCTTGGTCCTTTAAAATTTTATGTAATAAAAAATTCTCTATTTTGTGTTAGGCCATGTAGGGGACATGACAAGGTGGTCCCCAATTAACCTCTCCTCCTGGTACTCATACCCTTAGGCCATTCCCCCTGCCTTGAGTGGGACCTGTGACTTCCTTCTAACTAACAGAATGTGGCAGAGGTGACAGAATGTCACTTCCATGATACCTACACAGGACTGAAACATCAGTCTTGCTAGAAGACTCTCAGCCTTGCTGGCTGTGATGAACTGCTGTGTGAGGCCCACATGGCAAGTCTTTGAGGGCAGTCTCCAGACAACAACCAGCTAGGAACTTAGGGTGGCCTCTGGCTGAAAGCCCCCAAGAAACCCCCTGTCCAGGAGGGTGCAAGGAGCTGAAGTACACCAACAATCACATAAAAGAGGAAGAGCCCCATCCTTCCCCATCTGAGCCTTGAGATGAGATTACAGTCCCAGCGGACATTTTTTTGCAGCTTTGTACTGCTGTTATGTACCAGTAGATAACAGATCCAGGCAGTATTCATGCTGCTGTGTTGAACTGTAAGTTTAGCTTTTATGCTTTGGACTCATGGGCTGAGAGCCATGTGCAGCTGAATATTCAGCCCTTGTGGGACAGGGGCTCCAGGTCAGGATCCTGTTGCTGAAAGGCTTTATTTACATTTTCTACTGGTGGGTGCAGATTTCAGAAAATGGACAAGAGGGGCCTCAGAGGTTCAGAGAGGGACTTCTCCTCACGAAGGGCCATTCTTCCTGCATCATGGGGTTGCTGAGGCCTAGGAAGCTTCGCACCAAGCCTGCAGGCTGTGCATCCCCAATTGTCAAGCTTGCGAGGGGCATGCAGCCTGGCTTTCATCTGCTTTGCAAAATTCAACTTGAAATGCCAGCATTTTAAGCTCCAACTGTGGTTAACAAAGAATTTCAGAATTAAAAAAGGACTATTTTTATTGATGCGGTAGTCTGGGACTGGGAAGCAGCATTTAGCCAGGAGGCTGCGATTGGCCGCTCCTCTTTGCTTTGTCCTCATCAGCTGGGGCCCCTTGCCCTTCTGCCCTCAGTTTCTTTACTATTCATTCATTCAACCATCTACCTGACATTTAATTAGTTCCTGTTGTGTGCCAGGCCTTGTGCTAGGAGGCGGGATTAGAGGGAGAGTATGATGGGGTCCTTGCTCTCCAGGAGCTTGGTTTGAGGTGGGGTAGAGGGGTCTGAAAACAGGTAAATCCAGTACAGCAGAGCTTGCAAACAGGAGACCTGCAGACACATTTTTTTGTTTCATCCTGTATTTTAAATGGTTGGAATTAGTTGCAGATCTTTTAAAATTGGGAGCTTTTTACCTAAAAAATTGGATTTCTGACCTCTCTAGAGAAATAGGAAGATCTGGCACCACCAGCCCTGGGAGCTCCCCTCGTTCAATGGGTAAGGACTCATGTCTTCATTGAAAGAGAGAGTGCTTTCCAGAAACGAGAGTGTGCCAGCAGGATCTGTCCTTGCCTGTTGAGGTGCATCCTGGGGCTCCTGACTTTGTGACCTCCGCCACTCAGGGTGCAAGTGCTGAGTGGGGCCGTGGATTCCAGAGGACAAAGGGCATGCTGTATTGCCAAGGTCATAGGTTCCCCTTCCACTTAAGGTTATTATACCGAGTGGGGGGCTGACCAACACCTGTGGGAAACTGAGTCCTTTGCCGCAGGTGGGTCACTCATCCATCAGTTCTGAGGGCCAGACACTGTACTGGTAAATCATTTGCACCATGATCTATATCCTGTGCGTCGCTCCTTGAACGCAGGAATTTTGTTTGAGCATGGCCGGAATATGGAAATGCCATTTGGGTCCAGGTGGCCTGAGCCTTCTTGCCCAAGCCTCCTGACCAAACCCTGGTTCCTTCCAGGGTCCGAAACCCTTCCCTTCCTCCCCTCTTCCTACAATGCTGCCATCTTGTAGCTCCAGGGACCTCATTGTCCGGGGGGCCCTCGGGGGACTGCCTCTTCATGGAGGGTCCTGTCAGAGGAGCCTTTCAGGAACAGCATCCTGGTGGGCCCGAGCTGACAGAGCGCCCCAACCCTAGCCTCGCCTGAGGCGGCTCTGGGGAGGGCTGGGGAGTCTGGCCACTTATCTCACACCATTAGGCTTATGGCAGTGCTGCTAGCAGACAAAGGCTCGAAGGGGATTAGGGGTAATTACCAGGCCAGCTCTTTGTTCCCAAGGTTTAATGGGCCCAGCCACTGTAATTGTACCTGCTGGTGCTGCGCGGCTCCCACCCACCCAAAGGCCAGGCCCTGGGCTGAGCTGTGGGTATCAGAGGGCAGGTCTTGCTGCTTGCCCACTTGCCCACCTGTTGCTGGGGAGCAGCTGGAGTGTCCAGGGGCCTTAGGTGAGTTCACTGTGGAGGGGCAGCCTGGCAAGGATGGACAGCAGAGCGCATCATGGAGAAAACGGGGTGCCCATTATGTGCTAAGGACCTTTTGATAAGGGATGCAAGGGCCTCCCTACCTTGTTGGGGCCTGAGCTGTTCAAGGAATCTCAATCCTTGTTGGGGGGGGTATCTCTGTAACCTGTGGGGGCTGTGGGTGTGTCCAGAAGGGCAGTTGAGGATCTTCTCAGTGTTGCGAGGTGGGACCTGCCTTAGGGATGAGGGTGGGGTGGGGCTTGGCCTTGGGCACCTGTCCACGGTTGGGGGAGGGCCAGCCTTTGCCCCTTGGGTGCTCTAGAGCAGTGGGAGCTCAGGCAGCCCTGATGGTGGCCATGGACTCAGTCTGGATGGCCCAGTATTTTAGCTGATGGAGTTCCCCTCAAAGCCACAGCGAGACTGTCCTCCTGTCCAGGGAATCCCCACTCGGTCCCTCTCCCTCTGAGGAAATTCAGCATCAAAAAGACTCAAGGAGAGTTCAGCAGAGGGCATTTGAAAATTCAAACTATGCATCCTTTTAATCCTTTCATGGAGCCTGTAAGGTGATATTGATGGCAATGTTTTTATTTCTTAGAATTATTTTTCCAGTCATTCACATGAACTCAGAGTGCCATATCGGTTTTCCACCTTAAGTAAGAGGATTAAAAACGTTGCATAATGCAGGACCTGAGTTAAGTGCTCCGGCCCCAGCGCCCTGTCACATCGTGTAATTGGGAGTAATTGCTGGTGTGGGGCTGGGGAAAGGCGCTCCTTGGGGGTGGGGTGCGGGGCAGCCCCACTCGAGCTTGATTATGGGCAGGCAGGACTTTGTCTTGAGCATCTTGGGCATCACCTGAGGGGGAGTGTGGGGCCGTGTGGAGGACACTGCGTGTGCAGGGGGACGTGCCGCGCAGCTGGCTCTGGGGACAGCAGGGCTCGGCGTCGCAGACCTCTTGAGCTCTTCTACTCCCTGGCGGCCCGCTTCACTTTGGCACAAGGGTCTGACCTGAGACCTCCAGTCCCTTAGAGCTGCTTCCTGTGGTAGCTTTCATCAGATAAGGTCGCGGTTCTCTGCTCGAGGGCGGGAGCAGTAGTTGGAATGGGACGCTCACCTTCCCCGGGGTGAAGTTTTTCCAATGCTGCATTTCTCGCTTTCAAACCAAACCATACTCCGGATCTCTTGCAATACGGCTTCCTTGCCACGGTTGTACAAACGCCCCTCGGGCCAGAGTGTCCCTCATCAGCGGTGGCCGCGGTAGAAAGAGGGAGACCCATAACCCTCCAGGAAGTGGCCCAGTCATGTGGCAGTGGACGCGCTTTGGGAACATTGTGTTGTGGCCATCGGACAGGCTGCTCCAGGCTCTTCCCTGAACAGTCATGCTCGGCCACGGATGCCGCTTGCCTTTCACAGGCTTTGATGCGTCCTTCTTCGGGTGGGTGGTTGGAGGTGGGAAAGCGGGGAGGGGTTCGGCTTTCTGTCGCGAGTTCCTGCTGAGTGGTTGTGGAGGCCCCTGGGGGCCGGGAGGAGCGGGAGAGGGGTGGGGAGGAAGCCCTGGAGCAGAGTAAAGGTTCCCTGGACTTTGTCTTCTGGGCTCCAGGGCCCTCTGCGTCCCAGCGGTGGGCTGGGAAGGGAGGGACAGTCTTGACTCCCTCTCCGTAGCTGTTCCCAGTCCTGCCTTCTCTTCTGTGGTCACCACTATCTCCAGGAAAGGAGAAGAGGTCTGGGCCCCGCTGGAGCCATGACCTTTGTCCGTGCAGACTCATTTTCAGGTGGGGGCAGTGCCATGGGTCTTGCCACCTCTTTCTAGTCTCCTGGGGGCAGAAGCAGTTGCCAGCAAGGACGGACAGGAAGCAGAGCCCGGGGATGTCACTAATCTGCTGCATTTCAAAGTGGATCTCCAGTGCCGGGCCTCAGGCCCCCCCAGCCCCCAGCCCGGTGTAGGTCCTCGCTCCCAGGGTCAGCTTCTGCACCGGCATCAGTAGCCACATTCGCTAGAAGTTGTCCCTGAGGCCTGTTCTCATTCCCAGGGAGTTACAGGTAAGTGAGACTCACCCCTGCTCTTCAGGAGCTTGCCGGCAGCAGAGGAGGGGACGCGTACTGGAGCCCTCTGCGGAGGCAGAGTGGACTGAGGCCTGCAAGACATCTGTAGCCCCCTGGAAACCTTCTTGACAGATGTGGCACCTGCAGCCCAGATGCCAGGTGCAGTGCCACAGGCCCACAGCCGCGGAGAGGGCCTGGGCTCAGTGCTGGGCCCGTGGCTCCCTGTGGCTGTCCTGGGATGCCCGATGTGAGGCTGGGCCGATGAGGAGCCAGAGACCACTCGGGGGTCATCCCACTGGGGCCCGTTGCTGGAGTCAGGCTAAAAGAGAGACAGACAGACAGGGAGACAGAGACACCCCAAGTCTGTTTGCTGGTGCCATTTACATTTCTAGATCTGTAACCATGTCTTTTTTCTAGTTCCAAGAGGGCAAGGGAAGAAAGAAAGGAACTTTCGTTTCCTAAGCCCCATGTTAGATGACTGTCAGCTGGATTCTGAAGTCTTCCAAGTTCTTTTTGACAGCTTCCCTTGTATCTTATCCCCCAAATCAGAAGACCCCCTGGGGAATAAAGCCCCCTAAAGTGTAACTCAAAATTCCCTAAAGAAGAAAATTTCAGTGAGGTCCATTTAAAAAATTAAATTAGACTGTCTCCTTAAAATTGATATTCTGCAGAAGAAAACAGGTTTGATTACAATGGCAGAGGGGCCAGACCTTATCCTTCTACTCTTTTTACCCCCTTTGGCGGTTCCTGAGGTACCAACATACAATGTGAAGGCTCTTTGGAAAATGCTTTACAAACCACTTTCCTAAGCCAGAGCCCTTCTGGATAAAGATGTGAAGTTGAAAATCAGGCTCTAAAATCAGGCTGCCTGGGTTCAGTTCCTGCATCTGCCACTTGTTAGCTATTGTGAACTTTGGGCATGTTTCTTAATCTAAGTCTCCTTTCCTTATCTGTAAAATGGGCATAATAAGAATACCTACCTCATAGGGTTGTTATGAGGATTAAATTAGTTAATGCATCTAGAGAGTTGAAAACAATGACTACACTTCCACTAAAGGAGTTAACAACTATTGAAACTCCTGAGCTTTCAAAAGTCTTCAGTATCAAAGAAACTCATTCTGATGGTGAGAACTGAAGCTGAGACAGATATTGGGAGCGAGAGTTTAGGGTGGAGAGCGGGCCTTCCTTCAATCTGTCAGGGTCACCTCTGGGGCAGCCCAGCCCTGGTGGTGTGGGTAGTGACCTTGTTTGCCGGTGAGTCACAGCGGAGAACTGCCTCTTTCCCCCAACTTTTTGCTAGCATTGAAGTTGAGCAGGATTAATCAGGGTGTTGAGCTGTGTCATTCTCCCTTCTCTGCCTGGGGCAGGAGGGCTGTCTAGCTCTCAGCTTGGGCTGTGGCACGGCTCTGTGGAGAGGAGGTGTGGTGGCGGCCCAGCCCGGAGGACTGTGGACCGAGTGGCGGTGGACTCACAGAACATGAGGACAGATTGAAAATACTTCCTAAGGAGGGGCCTCTGCCCCCTTGCCCCCTCCCTTCCTCTGCAGGAAGACTTGAACAGTTATGGTAAGGGGAGTCCCCTTTGGTGTTAGGCCCCCCCTCGTCCTGGCTGGAGATAATCCGGAGCAGCTCCAGACGGGACAGCTGAAGCTTAGGGAGTTGAGGTTGCTGGCATGGCTCACTCAGGGTCAGAACCCGTGGTCTCTTTTCCGTGCTTTGAGGTCCTGGCAGATCTTCCTCAGACGGGCCCCAGAGGGAGTGATGGCCGCGATGGTGAGCAGGGCCACGGGGCCGCAGGCAGGCCCCGCCCAAGACAGCGCTCCACTTGTTCCATTTCCAGTGGAAAGGCCTCTGCCTGCCCTCGCTGGGCTGGAGGGTCCTCTAGCTCCGTGCCTGGTGCTCAGCAGGCCTGCAGGAGAAGTTTACAGAGCAAGTGAGTGAGCTCGGAGGTACTCCTCCAACGGGCTTGGACTGCTCAGTATACACGGGCCTTGAAGCGCCCTACCCCACACAGCTGGCAGAGCTGCGTGTTCTGCTGCAGGGTAAGAGTGGTTACATTTCCATTGGGATAGAGCTGTCAATTGAGGCATCTTATGGTGGCCGTACCACTGCTACATCCAAGCCCTAAGGAGCTCACCGTACCATATAGGCCTTCACCTTGGATTTCTTGGTCCCTCTGTCCCAGGGAAGAAATCCTGGCTTAGGAAACAGGCTGGCCTTCCAGAATGTTCTTCACTGTAAGTGCACAGCAAACTGCAACTGCAGACTTCCTCTGGGCACTCTTCTTGGGGTCAGCCTGGGGCTGAGGGGGATGTGTCCTCTGAAATACCTTCTGGATGAGGTAGAGCAAGAGCTCCAGAGCTCCCCACATGCTCTTCTGCACTTTGCTGAGGGAGCTGCCAGGGCACTTGCTCCCTGCAGTGAAACAGAAAGTCACTTAAGCTTCTTTGGGTCTGGACCCCTTGTAGACTTGATTTACATGCAGAGACCCAGGTCATGGGCCAAGGCTGTGCCATGTCTGGAGCTCAGGGGTCTGGAGCTCAGGGGTCTTCCCTAGTAATGCTTTTGTTCGACTGATGGAGCTTCTCAGAGGGAGGAAACCACAGCTGACTTCATTTGATGGGTAAACCGGAGCACTTGGCATTTGAATGGCTTTTAGAATTACAATGTCGGGACTGCAAGAGCAACACATATTTATTGGGTACTACTGAGTGTCCGAGCCTGTGCTAGACACAGGGACTCTGGGCCTGTGTAGCCTTGTCTCTTATCCCATCAGGCTGCCTCCTGCCCAATGTTCAAGGTGTCAATTCATCCAAACCAGATTTGGTTTTGTCTTGAGGAAATTTCAAAATTGAATGAGATTTCAAAATAGTTATCCCAAGGATGTTTCAAAGTGAGAGAATCTGAAACCCCATACTGTCCTCCTATTCTGGCCTGGGCGAGGCTGGGACACTGCCATGCCCTTCTCCCAGCCTCGTGCTACAGCTCTGTGAGCTTGGGCTCCAGAGGCGGAAGCTGGCTGGGCGGAGCAGCATGCCGGGAGAAAGAACTCAGGGCACATGGCCGCAGCATCCTTTTGTGGCGGCTCGGAGACCGGCCTAGGAGCTTGCCTGGCTGCTCTTGGGGAAGTTCCTTTTCCCTGCAGGCCTCAGTCTCCCTACCTGAATGGTAGTGGTGCTGGTGGTTGACACCAGAAGGTCTCCACCCATTTGTGATTCCAGGCTGAACGTCCTCACCCACACTGGGATCATTCCCACTTTCCAGTTTATTAAACCAAAGCTCTTCCTACATTCCACCTGTCTAAACAGGAACCAACCCAGCTTCACTGGGAAGCCTGCCTGCCTAGTCCACTCAAACACACAGTGCTTTTCCTTCCTTAGAATTCCCACCGCCCCATTCACTGGCCTTATACCCTATCTTGTGCTGTAATCTCCATGTGTGTGTTCCCTCACTTAAACTGGGAGCTCACTAGTGATGGATCCCAGCTCTTTTCCTTCTCATATCTTTCCCATAGCCTTGACCATGGTTTAGGGACATTTTTGGAGCCCACAAACATGATAAACAACTCAGCAGAATCACAGTGGCCTATGGAATGAAATATCCCATGGATCATATACTGAAGTCCTGATAGCTTTCCTTGAAACCCAGCATTAAGTGAATTTCAGGATTCTTTTTCATGTTCCAGAACTTATGTGGTCTTTTCCAGCTGTGGATTGTCATGGTGTAGCTGTCCTCTATCCTGAGGGCCACTGGGACTTGTGAAGGACAAGAAGGGGGTGGGGGCCATCTGGAGCCCACCGCATCATTCCCGCTGTGCCCCCTGTTGCCCAGTCTTGCCTGGAGACGGGTCTGGGGTGGGTCTGAAGGGGCAGCTCAGCCAGGACTTGGGCCTGCTGCTGGGCCCTATGCACATGTGGCCCCTTTCTTCCCATGCTGGAAATGGGCCCATAAAGCTACCGCCGGCCTCTTCTTTGGGGAGGGCAGGAGGAAGTGTGCACTGCAGATACTGTGAAGTCTGCAGGTTTCGCTTAGTTGGGATTTGTCATCTGGCAAACAGTCAAGTATCTGCCATACCTGTCCGTGTTAGCTGCAGCCGCCACGGCCAATCCTCATGATGAAGTATCTTGTCAAGTTTTGGCAATTCTGAAGGTGTGGCAATCTTGGTTCTTGCAAGGGGCCGGTGGGGCGCATTGCGACAGAGGCCTCATGCTGGACGCCCCAGGAGGGAGGTGGAGGGTGGAGGACACCCTTGACAGTTGACATCTGTGTCAACAGTGCCCAGTGACACACCGGGGGAGGACGGGCTTGTGCCTGGCAGGCCAACAATGGGCTGATTGACAAAATGAACTTTTCCCTCAAAGGTCCCACCTCTGCCAGGGGTGCCTGGGCTGCCCGCGGTCTGCCTGCTGCCCCCTGGGGCTCTCCTGTCAGGCTCAGGGCAGGGGACGGGAGGGGGCCTTGGTCCCTGACGGGGTTGCGACAGGTCTGTGATCTCTGGGAGCCTGCTGTGGGGTGAGGGGCAGGCTGGTGGCGCCCTGGCATGCAGGAAGGGCAGCCTGGTGGCCTGAGGGTGATGCGCGCTGTGTGGGTGGGAGTGGCTGGGCTCTGCAGTGAGGGATCCCCAGCACCTCCCACCCGGCACCAGGAGGGCAGAGCTTCATGAGCTGCTAGGGAGGTATGTTTGTTCTCTCACAAAACGTGCCTCCCTTTGTGGGGGTCGCCAGCACCCCCTTGAACCCTCAGCCACAATGTACTTCTGAGCTCACCTTGGCATTGAGGATGAAAATCTTGGCCCTTTTTTCTCACCTCACCCCTGCTCGTACACATGCAAACGTGTGTGTGTGTACAGGCTGCCCTGTGTACGTGGGTATGTGCTGCCCTACCTGCTGAGGCTGCGTGATTCCTATTGGCTGGGATCTCAGGCTGCCCAAGGCCACCGTGCTGGGAGACTGTCTACAGATGTGGACGCTGAGGCCCTAGCAGGCTTCAGGTGATGGGACCCCCTGGTTCACTCTGCCAACAGGGACTGACCCATCTCCTTTTTCTCCTGTGCTAAAACCTTAGATGAAATGAGCTCAAACAGACTTGTGTCATCAACAGGTCTCTTAAGACAGGCCACTGCCTCTCAGGGCCTCAGGGTTCCGTGCCTTACCAAGGGCAGGAGTGTCAGCTCAGTGTGGATCCCAGGACGGTGTGAATTCTCACAGAGCAAATGGAGAAAGGGCCCTCTTAGAGCTGAGCAGGGGACTAGAACGATCTTCTAAAATCCGAGTTTGTCCATTTCAACTTCTATTTAAAATCTCTCGAGCCTCCTTTAATGATAACTTTAGTAGGTGTTCTCCTGACAGGGACCAAAATGCTTACCAGAGTCCAGCCTCTAGTCGCCTTGGTTCTCTGACATCATCTACGCTCCTGCCCTTGCTTTCTGCACTCCAGCCATGCCGGCCTTTTCCCAGCACGTCTGTGGTACAGAGGACTCACGGGGAGAAGGAGCGAGGAGCCTGTTTGCCCTTCTGCTGGGGATGCCTCGCCTCTCACGTTCCCTCTCTTGCCCTTTCTATCTACCTACTCTCATCAATCCTCGGTTCCCAGAGCAGTTGTTCCTGTAGGTATTTTCCATCTTGTTTTTTGTGTTTGATACATGTAAACATAATTGTTTTATACATCGTAAGAGGGCTCTGCTTTCTGAAACATTTGCTAATCTGTTTCAGACATCCGGTTCATGGTGTCTTATTTCCTTCTGTGCCCACTTGGTTATGACTATGAGCTGGTCACTAATTTTGAAAAACAGTTTTAGAAAAAAATTCCATCAGAGAAGATTTTCATTTGCTTCTGTTGGGCTTTGGGGGTACTTCCAGTTAATTCAAATCTGAGATTCCTTGGCCTCTCAGGTTACTGGAACATGAACCACAGGTTCCGGCCTGTGGCTTGGTTCTGGCCCACCCTCACTGAGAGTGCAGCCCTTTAGAGGCTCAGCTTACTGTACGTGGGGAGTTAAACTCCCCACCTGGGCTTTAACTTTTGTCCCTCTCATCCTAGGAGGTCAGCACAACTACAGGTGAGCTTTGCATGTTTCTTCTGGATCGGAGAATAACCTCAGGGCAAAGGTAGCTTTGAATGCTTGTCTTGTCTTTCTATATCCTTGCCTTTTTTGTAGATTTTGACCTCGGATTTCTTTATTGTCTTATTAGCGTTTTGATTCTTTTTAGGAGATGAAAAAGTATTTCATTCAGGGTTTTGAAGATGTCCTCTGGGAGAGGTCAGTTCAAATTACCTAGCTCCTCCTATGAGAGCAGGAGTCTCTTGGTATAACTGTAACTTCCCCAAGGCAGCCTTCTCTGACTTTCTGCCTGGGTCTGGGTCCCTCATTACATCCTTTATGGGCACAGGGAGCGTCTTGCCTTGCTTGTTCTCACAACGATTGTACTTCTGAGTTTATTTGTGTGGTTATTTGACTAATACCTCTGTCCACCTCCAGACTTTCACAAAGGGGCAGGACCCATGTCTGTTTTGATAACCACTGTATTTCTAGTGCCATATATAGTTTGTATTCAAGGACTGTTTATGAGTATGATGATTTCTACTTCCTTCGCTTGGCCCCTCAAGTTGTTTTGCGTGTGCGTGTGTGCAACTTTTTGCCCCTGGTTTGAGCACGCAGTCCAGTTACCCTCTGACTTTTATTTTGGATCCCTTGAGACCAGGATGACCCTGACATTCATGTGATGTTTGAGAACATGAGCTTTAAATTCAGAGGGTTCTAAGTTTTATCCTTGTTCCTTCCTAGCTATATGATCTCATGTGCATCTTTTTACTCGGAGCATTAGTGTCCTCGTCTGTAAGTTGGGAATAGTATTTGTGTCTATTTTATTGGGTTATCTTGAGGATTAAATGAAATGATACTTAGCTTAATTGGTGGTTGTGATGGGTGAGGTAGACTGGCGCTAGGCATTCATTCCAATCGCCTTCCAGTATAACTTCGTGTGTACGTGTGTTGATAAGGCAGAAACTATGTCTCAGATTCCTTTATAGCTAAAGTCTGGGTATGAGAAGATCCTCCCAAGTGAGATGCATTTGTGCAGGATTTGGGAGGCAGAAGTGGGGTGGAGACCATCTGTTGGCTGCGTCGGCAACATTAAGCTTGACTATAACACCGCTGGCTTTTCCATGTTAGAGTCCTAGTGTCTGGTTACTCGTTTTGTAGGGGTTAAGAGGCGCTTGTGGCAGTGACAGCACCTTTATATTTCTGGATTACAGCTCTAGCAGGGTGTGCTTGAAGTCAGTAGTGCTTGTGGCAATTTCTGGATTCCCTACCAAATGACATATGAGTGAGGCTCTGGGTGTAATACGTCCTGAGGTGCAATTCCATTTCATCTCTGAACCTATGAAATTCAGTAAACAAGTTCTCTGCTCTTAAAAGACAATGATGGAACGGGCACAGGATAATAGTTATACAGAACTTTGTGTTCAAAAAGGGAGAAAATGGAAAGAAAGAAAAGTCACTGGTCTCAGGCACTTTTTAAATCCAGCTGGGCAAACTCCATTCGGTTTCAAGGCTTCTTCTATAACTCTTGGCTCTGCGCTCTGGGCTCAGGGCTCCATCCTGAGCCGTCCTTCCTTTTTCATCAAAGGCAGCGTGTGTTTGCAGCTGAGGAGTTTTGTCAGCCTGCTGCTTGCATGGAGAATTTTGGAGGTCATACAGCCTTCTTTCACTTTTGTCCCTTCTTTGTCCCCTTCAGCACACATTGGCAGTGTTTCTACTGGTATAACATTCTCAAGAACCTCATAGGTCTCCTCATCCAGCTCTTTCCTAGATAATCTCATTTTTATTTCAGGTTTCTGCTGAGATGGCTGAGGGGATCTATGAGTCACACACTTAATTTTTCCAAAGGGACCTTTCTGTGACCAAATACTTTGACCTTTTGATCTTTCTGAGGTACTAGCAAGGACATCCAGCCACAACCTCAGTTTTCACCATAGAACATGCTTTCCTGACAGTGACTCTCTTAATTTTAGTGTCTCTTGCAATCTCAATAGGTTGAGAATTTCTCAAATCATCAACTCCTGGTCCTTTCTTATTTAGCAGTTCCTCCTTCAGTTTTTCTTTTGTATTTTACTATAAGCAGCAAGAAACAACCTGGCCATGCCTTCAACACTTGGAACTATCCTCAGCTAAATATCCAAGTTCACCACTTGCAAGTTCTGCTTTCTGCATAACTGCAGGGCACCATTCTGCTAAGTTTTCTGCCACCAAATAACAAGGATCCTCTTTGTTCCAGTTTCCACTAACATTTCCTCATTTCCTTCTGAGCCCTCACTGGCAGCACCTTTGACATCTACATTTCTACTAACAGTCTGTTCACAGCAATTTCAGTATTTTCTAAGGTGATTTAGGTTTTCCCTTCTGAGTCCTTACTAGCAGAGCTGTTAACATCCACGTTTCTACTAATAGTCTGTTCAGGCCAATGGAGGCTATTTCTATCATGCAGGCTCTTTAAGATACATCCAGCCTCTGCAACTGCCCAATTCCAAAGTCAGTGCCACCCTTTTAGGTATTTATTAGAGCATGCTCCCTCCCTCCCACTTCTGGTACCAAAATAAGTATTAGTTTCCTCGGGCTGCTGTAACAAATTCCCATAACATAAGTTTATTATCTTATAGTTCTGGAGCCCAGAAATCTGGAACAGACCCCACAGGGCTAAAATCAAAGTGTCAGTGGGGTTTCATTCTTTTCTGGAGGTTCTAGGGGAGAATCCACTTTCTTGCCTTTTCCAGCTGCTAGAGGCCGTCCACATTCCTTGGCTCATGGACCCTTCAAAGAAAGGGAAAACTGGTAGTGTCTTTGTCACATAGTATCATCCTGACCCTGACTCTCCTGCCACCATCTGCCACATTTAAGGATGGTTGTGATTCCACTGGGCTCACCCGGACAGTACAGGCTAATCTTATCTTAAAGTCAGCCAGTTTGCAAACTTAATTCCACCTGATAACTTCATTCCCCTTTGCCAGGAAAGGTAAAAATTCACATCTAGAATTTAAAACATGGACATCCTTGGGAGTTCATTACTCTACAAGCCACTCCTGCCTTCAGAGCGGCAGGTAGGCTCAGTAGGGCTCTGGAAGTTTTTCCTGGAGGCCCATCTATGGCTCATTTTTCTAGCCCTTTCAATGATTTTGTAAGCATCCAATCTCCCAACTTTGAGTAAATTTCCAAAACTTCTTAGGGCTTCCATCTCTCTGTCTGTGAAATGGGGTGGGAGCATCACAGCAGGGAGGTGGCCCTGGAGGACCGAGGACGCCATCTCCCTGAGAGAGGCATGCTGGGGGACTGCGCAGCTGCTACCCACGAGGGCTTCACGAGGTGGCATGAACTGGGACAGGTGGCAGGATGACTAGAGCTTATAGGAAGGGTGAAAGGTATTGAACACCTACTGTGTGCCAGGCACCGTGCTGGGCTTTTTTTTCACAGCAGGTATGTTATTTAACTTCATCTGCAATGAAGGAAATGTTCTATTCTGCGCTGTGCGTATAGTAGCCACTGGGCACATGTGACTGTGAAGCCGTTGAAATGTGGCGATTAGGACTCATGAGCTAAATGTTCAGTTTTCTTAAGGTTCCTTTGAATTAAAATAGCCACATGTGACTGGGGGCTACTGTGTTTGACAGCACAGCTCTGACAGTTTAAGTTGTCTGAGGTCTTACTAGACAGAATTAGGACGATAACGAGGGAGTTGGATTGTCGTGTGTCATCACGCTTCTGTGCCTTGTGTTTGTCCACGTCTCCCCAGCTCTAGCCTTAGCCTTGAACAGTTCAGCTCCCTCTGCTGTCCACTCACTGGCTGACACCACCCCCGGAGGCCTTTTCTGTGACTCCTCCATGGCTGGCCCCCCAGAGTCAGGGCATCCCATAGTCAGTTCATGGTTACGAGGTAGCCAGTAAGAGATGGGGGTGCCTGTGGGGCAGCAGGAGCTAGAGTTGTGCAGGCTGCTACCTCTTGGATGCAGCCTCTGGTTGTTGGAGGCTGAAACATGCCACCACAGCGCCTCCGGCCCACGTGGGCTTCGCACAGTCCTGGAGCCTGCTTCCCGGTGCCGCCGTATGTCCCTTGTTGGATCAGAGCCATTGGGGTTCGCCCTCTGGGGGTCTTCTTTTCTGCTGTGCCCGCATAATCACCTAAGCTGGCAGGGCTGTGCAGTGGGTACCTGTGGCACGGGGGACACCAGGGCCTTCCGAAGCAGGCTGCTCGTCTTTGAGCCCCTGTCTCTGGCCCCAGTGTGGCTTGGCAGAGCTGAGGAGCTGTGTATGATGGGGAACATGTGGTTGGGGAGGGTAGGGATCCTGGGGGAGGCTGGCCAAACATTTGCCCAGGTAGACGTTTCAAGCGTATGGTTTAGGGGATGTGCCTGAACTAATCCTGTTATTAGCTGGATTATCTCTTCAAACTGAGAACCAGCTTCTGTGGGTCCTCTGTGAAATGCTCAGTTGGGAGCCAGGGTGACAGGCCCCACCCGCGCGTGTGCCTGGTGTCAGTGAGCCTGCTGTCTGCACGGCAGCCAGGCCAGCTTCAGCTCCTGGCTCACCCACTAGTTTACTTGCTCATATATCCATCCGGCAGTCCCTGGGCACCAGCTGGGCACCAGGCCTGGGTGCTAGGGACCCGGAGGTAAACCGAACCAGGTGGGGTCTCACAGGATAGAGACAAATGGGACAGGAAAATGGTCAAACAGAGGTAGGTGCAGAGAGATGGGGCTGTTCAGGATGAAAGGTTGAGATGGAGCTAGAGAGGTGGGCAGGGACTCTCACGTGGAGCGCCTTGGAAGTCCTGCTTAGGACGTCACCTCCATTCCAGAGGTGATGAAGGCTCCTGACAGCTGGGAGGAGAGGGGCGAGGTGATCAGGCTGGGGTGTGCGAGAGGATGGCTTGGAGAGCACCGGCTAGTGCCAGACCGAGAGCACCAAGGAGGTCGTTTGGTTTTTTTTTGTTCGTTTGTTCATTCACTCATGCATTCATTTTTCCTCCGGCAAATATTTGCGTTCCTACTCTCTGTGAGGCCCTGTTCTAGGGCCTATAGGTGTACCATGGATCAAAATGGACAAAACCTCCTGTCCTCCAGGAGCTTACATTCTAGGAGAGAGAAATGAGGAGGAGCAGGAAAGGGAGGAGAAGGAGAAAGACAAGAGAAGGGAAAGGGACGAGGGGAGAGTGCGGGCCTGTAATAAGCGAATGGTGTGCTAGAGGGTAATAAAAGCAAATGGAACAGGGATAGAGGTTTCGGAAATGTTGGGGGCAGACAGGATACCTCCTGTGAGAGGGTAAGATTTGAGCAGAGGCTTTAAAGAGGTGAAGAATTAGGCATGTTGATGGGGGCAAACCCTAAGGCAGGGTTTTGTTTGCCGTGTTTGAGGAACGGCGAGAGGCCAGTGTGCCTGGAGTGGCACGGTCACTGCCGAGAGGAGTAGATGGGTCGAGAGAAGGTGAGGGCCACACAGCATATAAAATTGGGGTTTTATCCTAGTGTTTCTGGACTCCCGAGGGGTTCACAGATAGAGTTCATGGGGCCTCTGAGCTTGGATGGGAAGAAACCACATCTTTATTCTTATTAACCTTTAACTAAAATTAAGCAGACCTTTTGATTATGATTGTGGGCAAAAAATCCCACAGAGCTGTAGAGCCATCTGTGACTTTCTCACCAATGGAAATTGCAGATATATTTATTACACATTGAAACGGTTTCAGATATCTCGAAGCATTTCCTCCCATGACTAGTTTGAATTTATAGCAGCCACAACACCTTAATGATTTAATGCACATGTATCATTTAAATATATCGCAAAATTTAGAAATGAACGATTTCCATGTGATTGGTTTCCTTTGTAATGCTGTGTAGTTTTTACGCATGTAAAACATTTCTCTAAGACTGAGTCCTTTGGCTTCACCAGACTGCCAAGGGCCCATGGCCCAAAGCTGGTGGAGAAGCTCTGGTATGGAGTCTGAGAATCCACCTTAAGGACTTTGAGTGGAATGAGGGGCTGCTGCGGGATACTGAGCACAGAGGTAAGGTGTGATTTACATCTTGAAATGATGGTTCTGGCTGCTCTGTTGCTCCAGGAACGATGGGGTGGCTGAATGCCATTGCTGGGATCTGGGCTGGAGATGGCTCAGAGCAGAGGTGGCAAGGGGGGTTGGGAGAAGTGGGTGCATCTGAAGGGAGGGCCAAGAAGAATTGCTGCCGGACTGAATGTGCATGAGAGAGAGAAGCATCGAGGGTGCCTGGCTGCCATGCTCATGCTGCCCTGGGAGATGGGAGGGTGGGTGCTGCTCAGGAAGGTTTCACAGTGGAGGGGACGTTGGAGCTGAGCTTCAAAGGAGGGTGTGTGGCTGTGTTGTTGTGAGTTCTGCAGGGACTGAACTCACCTTCCCACCCTAGTAGTCCTGGCAGCTGGCTCGGGTCCTCACTCTATATCAGCCCAAAGCTGGAGTGAAGGTTGAGGGTTCATGGGGCTTCTCAGGCTTCTAGGGTACTAGGAGGGATGGCTTTGCCATGATGGAGGTCCTGCAATTCACAGGAGAATAATGGGCAGCGGCATTTGGTGATAGAAACTCCCAGGCTAGAAAGGCGTCAGCCTATGGTGAGAAAGGCTCACTTTAGCTCCTCAGTTCTCTGTTTAGCTGGGGTGACTGATTGATAGCAGCGGATTTAAAAACCGGGTAAACCAGGGCTACTCCATGCAGGATGAATTTGGTTGAGATGTAAATATTTTATATCAAAGTATTAACTGCTTATTAAAAGTGTATTGAGATTTATATGTTATGTGGATATAATTATAGACATCACAGAGAGGTCACTTGCTTGCTGGAAATATCTCTAACAGAGCTGTTAATCCGGAAATGTGTGTCCTGCAGTCAGCTGGCCTTTAGGTAGAGCATTTTACTTGTCATACAAAGCAGAAATTAAACACAGGTACAAATGCTGTTGTACTCGCAGCTCCATTTTCTGGACCCACCACATACAGATCAGATGGGCGTGCCAAGCCCTGACTCGACTCCTGTGTGATAAAACAGGGAGTTCTGTGGCTGCAAAGTTTTCACAGCTTGCAGGGAGGAGGGCATGCCCAGGGAGAGTTGGGGCTGTTTCTCTCCTCCATCCAAGTCCGTTCTGTCAGCCCAACTTGGGGAGGAATGGAGGCCTGCTGCTGACAGCCACAGACCTTGTGTTCACTGCCGGTAAGTTTGCTGTGTTGACCCCTTCTTATTCTGGCTTGGAGAGAGAGGTACCACACAGTCTGGGGATAATTTGGAGCCTGATGTGGTAAGTGATTAATGTATAGTTTTTTTGAGCTGAACATCTAGAACTTTCTCTGTATGAAAAATATGATCAGTGCAAAACTTGGAGTGAGTGAACCATGGGAAAACAGATAATCATTGAATGACCAAATAGTTGAGTTTAGAGGTAGCTTGAAGCATATGCATCCGTCCCTCTGTCTACCCATCCTTGTACTGAGTGCCAGGCACTGGTGATACAGCAGCGAGTAAAATAGAAACTCCTGCCTGGACGGAGCTTCCATTCCACTGGGGGAGTCAAATAAACAAAGAGAAAAGACAAGGCAAATAAATGCATCATGTATCCAGAGACCAGGAGGCACAAGAGTAGTGTTATCAACCAAATTTAAATGATTCCTGTGTCATATATTTTGTTTTATTTTTGCTACTGTTTGTTTTTAAATAGATGCAAGCGCAGACATCAGTCTGTTTGTACAGTTTTCTGGCAAAGGGACAATGCCTGGTTATCTGGACGGCTCACAGCTTCCTTTTACTGTTCTTCATGGAAATCTTTCTACACTACTTTGTTGGGTTCCATATTCTCTGAGAAGGCAAGACTGTATGAGAGAAGCTTACTGTGGAAACTCCACAGTGTTGCCGTGCCTGTTTAGGCTGTGATCTAGGGGTGCCTTCTGAGGGTGGGGCACCCTGTTTGCCCTGTACTCAATGGTCCCAGAAGCTTTACTTCTTGGGTCCTTGGGTCTGCTTCTCAAGAGGTTCTTCTTTCCTCCCGCGGGAGCAGCTGCCCCTCCAAGCTTGCACACTGCCTTCCTCTCTTTGTACCCAGATACTTCCAGCATCCCCACAGAAACAACCGAGAACTGGCTGGCGTCCTCAAAGAGCAGGCTAGGTGGCAAATTGGTAAATATCTGCCCCATTTTTGCCTCGATGTTCCAAGAGCTGTTTGTGAGCAAAGTCTTTGGCTGTGAACAGAGGCACATCTGTGCGAAGGATTGAGGGACTTCTCCTGGTGGGGCAGCTGTGAATTTGGCACAAGGGTGGCTCAGGGGACGTTTTCCTCCATGGAGCTAGGGGAACAGGAGGTTCAGCGGGAGCAGGAAGCCTGCGCAGAGCCCTCGAGGGCATCACCTTCCTCGGGTGGTGCTGCGGTCTGGCCTGGTAAAAGGGGCCACTTCTGCTGGAACAGGGTCCCTGAATTACAGTCCCCCGTGACCTCCTACTCCAGGGGCACTGTATCTGGATTGTCCGAGACACTGGCCGCTAGCTGTGTGAGATTTTTGAGCACTTAAATGGGACAAGAGGAACCAAGGAGCTGAAGTTTCAATATTTAAAACCTTCAGTTAATTTACACTTAATTTTAAAAACAAGCACAACCGGCCACAAAGGAGGAGAGAGAAAACTATAAAAAGCAGGCCCAGTGACTCATAAAATTATTAGAAAACTTCTAAGTATATTTGGAACAAGTTGGGTATGTGAATTTATTTTCACAACTGTAAATTTTGGAAGATCTAAAAACTGATCAAGTATTTCTGAGGAGAATCTAGCATGTGAATTGACATGTGCTATAAGTATAAAATACACTCCAGAGTTTAAAGATGTAGTATATAAGTAAACAAATCCCACGGATAATTTTTTATATCTATGGCATATTAAAATGATAGTGTTAGGATATTTTGAATTAAAATAAGATTAATCTCACCTGTTTCTGTTTACATTTTGAAAAATGGCTTCTAGAAAATTAAAAATTATATGTGATTCATGTTATATTTCTATTGGACAGTGCTAATCTAGACCCTTGTCTGACCCTTGTTCGGGTCTGAGGCTGTTACATAATTTGATGTGGTTGAACCTACCATGTATTGGATAGTTTCATGTGCCAGACTCTGTGCTAAGACCTTTACATATTTTCAGTCTTCCCAAGAGTCCTATGAGGTAGACGCCATTATGCTCATTTAACATATAAGGCCACTGAATCTCAGAGTGGTAAAGTAACTTGCTCAAGGTCATGCAGCCTCTCTGGAGCAGAGCTGGGACCCTGGAATTGGACAGGCCTGTGTTAACACCCTACTCATGACCACTGTACCACATTGTCCCACTCTAGCCCCATGAGTTCAGTACCCATCTTGGGGTTCAGTATTCCCAGAGCAGAGGCAGCAAGGGACCACAAGGACCATAAGAATCCATGGGGATCAGGCCCTTCGGTTTCCCCCTGGAGTCTCACTTTGGAGAGGAGGTGAGCCCATTAAGGAGGGCAGGACCATCACACTATGGGGGTGACAGGGCATCTGAGGCACAGTCTCCAATTCCAGCAGCGTCCCTGAAGCTCACGTACCAGCTGAAGCCTTGTCCCGGTTGGCGGCAGAGTGTTTTCACCAACACCATGGACTGCAGGCCAATAGAATTGTCCTCTCCATTCACAGACAAGCAAACAGAACCTCAGATGGGCAAATGACTTGCCTGAGATCACAGTCAGAGCTGGGACTAGAACCTAGGGTTCTGATTCCAAATTTAGAGTTCTTTCCACTAAGTCTGGCTCCAAACACAGAGAAGGCCAAAGTTCTTATAGGGCTTAGTTTGGGGGAAAGCCTTGGCCTGTCACCTTCGTGGAGCTTGTACTCATTTCCTGTTCTGGTGTCAGAAATGTTTGCATTAGGACATCATTTCTTTTGGGTAAGCTACCTCCGAGTGAGTGGGTTTCTGGGAAGGTCTTGTTCTGAACGGGCAAAGGGCAGTGGTGATGTGGCAGGGTTGGGGCCAGGGCAGGGAGGTGAGTGGGCGAGACAGGGCTGCTCAGGACAGGGGAGGATGCAGGAGGTGCGTGGGCTCCCCAGAGGCCCATGTTTGGCTTTCACTCTGCCTTCCCTGAGGCTGGAGACCTCTTTCCTAGAAGCCCTGGGAGATCCCTGATTTTCTCTGGATGCCTGAGAATGGCCAGGTAGGAATTTTTGGAGAAAGCAGATCCTAAGCTTGCCTAGATCTTGCCTCTAGGCTCACATGGCTTTTAGAGCTCTGGGCTGTGTTCTCACCTGCCCATTCACTACCTATGTGATCTGGGGCAGGTGCTTCACCTCTCTGAACTTCAGTTTGCCATCTGTAAAATGGGCTTTACTTTACAGGGTGAGATTAGCACAGAGCATGTGAAATGCCTGTACCTGATGGCACAGGTAGTGTTTAACTAGGGCTCAATGGCACAAAGCACCTGCTGTTCTTTGAGACCCTCCCTGTCTCCCCACAGGAAACTAGAGGCCCAGGAAAAAAGCTGCAGCCTGGGGTCCCAAGCCTGGCAGGCAGGACACAGGACTGCAGAACTCTCTCTGGGTACAAATTGCATGCCCCATGCGTGTGCTTTGGTTTTCTCACCGTGCAATCCTGTAGCACTCCCAGTATGCTAGGAAGGAGCTGGCAGGCCTGCACAATTCCAAAGCCTTCCATTTACTCCTGCTGAGTTGGAGGGAAGAGACCTCCCACCCCCATGGGACAATGTACACCAGTGTGGCCTTCATGCGGAATTGCTTCTCAAGGGGCTGGCTTGCTGTACCAGATAATTTTCTCAAAAGTATCAGTCATACAGGGGCCAAAGGGGGATTGCTTTTTTGTTGTTGTTTACCCGAAGTCCCAAAGGTGACCTGGTCTCCCAGAAGAGGTTACAAATTCTGGACTGTATGAACACACTGCCCAGGAAGGAGCTGTGGAGAACTTCCTTACTCCAGTCAACCTGCCTTGGAGGTGGAGCACCTGGTGGGCTCTGCCAGAGAAGGCCCAGGGCCACCCCTGAGGCTCAGTTCAAGGCTGTCTTGAACTCACGGCCAGCCTTGTGGGGAGAGGCGGGCATGCTGGTCACTGCCTGTGCCCGGTTGGGGCTGAGCACAGCTTTGTAGAGCTTGCCTCCCTGCCTACCTCCTTCCCTCCTCTCCATGGCCATGGGGCATCTGAAGGGCCTTCCTGGCAGAGACCGGAGGTCTGTTTGGGCAGAAGGTGTCTCTGGGCCCTTTTGTGCCCCTTCCCCTGCACCCCCACCCCCACCAGGCTGCTGTGTCAAGTTAGGACCGTCTTAAGAGTGAAGCTGCGCTCAGCAAAAAAGCAGGAAGGCCCCTTCTCCAGCCATGGCCCAGGCAAGGAAGAGGGCGGGCCGAATGAGGGCTGCGATGGCTCTGGGGCCCTGGGCTCTTTAAAAGCTGGCCTCCGGTGGCCTGGACATGATAAGCCCGGGCAGCTCCCCGACTCTGCTGATGGTCACTGGGTGATAAGTAGTAAAGCCTGGCTCCTTCCGCCTTGAACTGAAAGTTGTCTTTCTCCCGCCTGTGAGCCGTTTTGAACTGTCAGTTCCTGGGGATTAGATGCATGTTTAGGCTGGATGAACTCATGAATGAAAATATTTTGCTTCGTGGTTTCAGCAACAGAGCCCTGCACGGTGGGCCCCCCTTTCTTCTCCTCTCCCTCCCCCAGCACCACCCACCCAGGCCTACCCTAATAGCAGGGGCCAAAGCCCTTAGAGCAGCACCCAAGCTTCCCCATGACCATTTGGGACAGGGCCTCTGTGCTGTGATGACACCAGGAAGCCGGCAGCCTCTGGGCCAGGTGAGCTGTTTCTTTCTTTTTTTTTCCTGATTTGGGATAACCTCTTTAGCACAGGGTGTTAGAGGGGCTTTTCCATTTGTGAGCAAGGGCAGGGCTCAAGAGAGGGATTGGCCCCGGGTTTGTGTGCTTCTTTCAGCTTCGAATCCAGCGCCATGGGCTCCTTGAGCTCTGGGGACTGGGGGTCATGTGGTTGGGGAACTGAGTCAGTCCTGTCATCTTGCAAGTATGTATCATGGAAGAGGCAGGAGGATCAGAGTTCAATTCTCTGTTCAATTTTAGCTGTGTGACCTTGGGAAGGTCAACTGCTTCATGCCCCCCGTTTGCAGATGAGGATGCTGGGGTTCCCTATCTTCTTGCCAAGCTGCTCTGAGGGTTGTGGTGTGTGAGGTGCCAACCATTGTGCCAGGTGTGGCCAGTGTTGCATCACTGTCTGTTTTTCTGCCTGGGCCTGAGCTTGGCTGGGCCAGCAGCCTGGTCAGCATCCACTCCGTGTTCTCTGCCCCATATTTTCAGAGAATGAGGAAGATCCAGGGAAGTGCTTCAGGGCCTCTGGGTGATGGATGAAGTCATCGGCTCCTAAGTGAATTAATGCTGTGATTAATAGATGGATGTTATTGCTGGCCGGGCTATCCCTGTAGCTGGTCCCACCGTGTCATCTTCATCAGCACATGGCTCTGGAGCTCCCCGGGAGCCTGAGGTCCACAGGGTAATTGTCTGCTACCATCTCCTACAGGGGCTTGCTGGGGACTTCCTGTAAGCGGCATAGGCTGGCGGCTATTAGGAATCTGTTCTGCGGGTACAGTGGGTTATACTGCTTAGTGACAAGATATAACTGAGGATCAAAACAAGGCTTGGTGACTGATGTGGGTGGGGAGTGAAAGACAGACGTAGATCTAGATACATTTCTAGTGCCAGTTCCTGTGTATATGATGTGGGGTGGGAGTGGGGCTGGGAATAGTGGGCTTTTCCCATCTTGATTCCTGAGCAGTGGCTGTATCAGTGAACAATTGATTTAGAAATATTATTCTATACAAGTACTCGATGCTATGCTTTAGAAAAACTGGAATAGAACAATAACCACCGTTAACATTTTGGAGTCTTTTTTTCTATGTATACATCCTTTTTTTCCTTACAAAATAGTATGATTCATTTTTGTAGCACATTCTCATTTGGCAACGTATCATGGTATATGTTGCTATGTATACCCCAGTGTATCCTGGTAGCTATTCACATTCTATACTGTCACTTGTGGGGGCTACATGGCAGCCCATGGGATGAATGTACTCTAGTTTTCAAAAATCCCTCTTTTATATAGGTTGTTTCTGTGTTGTCAGTCCTCACCGACCACACTGCGGTGAACAGCCTGTACGACCATCACTCGTACTACTGTCCCCTTAAGTGCTTAGAAGTTAAATTTGTGGAAGAGGTGCCTTGTGTTTTGCAGGCTTCTGATACCTTTGGCTAAGTCGCCTAGTTTGTACTAATTTGCCTTCCCGCCAATAATATTTGAGTGTTTCCCTTTGCTCTCTCCGACAAGTATCAAATGTTTGAAGCTTAAATCTCTCTGCTCGGCTAGAGAAAAGATGACTATCTTATTTTAATTTGCATTTTCAATTACCTGAGAGGCTCAGATTATTTTTTGTATAATTATCAGCCACTTACATTTGTTGTCTGAATTAGTTGTCTGTGTAATTTCTCATTTCCGTGAGGGCCAAGAGGGTGCTGAATCTGCTTCACAGATGAGAAACTGAGGTCCGAGAAGGCCAAGGAACCAAGAGCGTCAGCCTGAGGAAGGCCTCAGAACCATGGCCCGGGAGAGCCAAAGGCATCTCGGGGTACGAGGGAGCCGGTTCCTGCCTGCAGGCCTGCCCCAGGGCCCAGGGTAGCAAAAGAGAGGCCTTTGGGCTGGTTGTGAGAAGGGCTGGGTGGCAGTTGGCCATACAGCCAGGGGCTTGCTCTGTGAAGTCAGAGCAGGACCAGCCCTGGGGGGCTTCCTCCTCAAGGTCAGGGTTCCTGCCAGGGAGACGGGCAGATGGGAGTGAGCGGAGGCTGTCCAGGCTGGGTGTATGCAGCCTGGGCACTGTGATTCGGAGTCTCTAGTGAACGTCTGCTCTGTAAAGCACTGTCCTAGGCCCGAGCAGGCACTTGGGAAGCAGGAGAGGCTGGGCCTCATGCCCTGGGGGTTGACAGTCTGGTTGGGAGATCAGATGGGGCCCTTCCGTCCAGAGGTCAGAAGATGGTGTCTGAGAAGGCGGGGGCTGTGGGATTGTGGCTTCAGCTGTTGTTTATCAAGTACAGGCTGTGGGCTGGGGGCTGGGGGCATGGTAGGTGCAAAGAGGCTGAACCAGCCTCTGCCCGGGGGCTCACAGCCCCGTGAGGACAGCTAGCCAGGAAATGGAGGGGTGAACTGATGGCCGCTGCGCCCACAGCCCCTGCACTGAGGGTGGGAGAGGGCTAAGAACCACGTCCAGGCGGAGGCCTGAGGAAGTAGGCATTAGGCAGGGAGGGATGGGAGAGTGCGGGCCGGGAGTGTCTGCAGTGGCGCGGTGAGATGCCAGAGGCGAGCCGCTGGGCGGCCCTGGGGTCCTGCAGGCGCCAGGCCTGTGGAGGACGCGCGGTGGAGGGGAGGCCGGCCCAGGGAAGCTGGCAAGGTGGTCCTGAAGAAGGTTGGGGCTGTTGGTGGAATAGGGAGCCCCCCTGCACTCATGGGCGTGCAGATGGTGTGAATGTGCTCTGGTTATATCACGGCCACTCTCTCTACTCTGAAATACACAGGGTTGATCCACTTGGAAGGCGGGAAGGAACGTTTGCCTGGGTTCTGAGGCTCCTGCTTGGCACCCCCTCTCTCAGGAGGGCCTGAGGCATCCTTGCTCCTCAGGGTGACTTAGGCTTGGGGGGAGGTGGGGCCCTGCCCAGCTCTGCTCACCTCTCTCCCACCAGCCTGCCTGGTGAAGGCCTGGCCCACTCCCTTCATGTCCCTCCCTGTCGTCTCTGGAAGGACAGCTGACTTCTCAGCCAGGCACGTCAGCCCTTTGAAGTCGGCCTGTTCTGTTGCCAGCTGCATGCCCTGCATCTCAGCCTGTAGGCTCTCTACATGTCCTGGCCCAACGGGCCTCCCTGCTCTCCAGTGACACCAGTGGTTTTCTCACCTTGGCCAGTCTTACTTCCTCTACCAGATCCCCATCTTGGTTGTTTAAGACCTACTCATCCTTCCAGGTGGATGAAGATCACCTCCTCCTGGGAGCCTCCCTAGCTTGCCTCACCTTCCCGGGCAGAGAATGGCTGTCCTTGCTCAGGGCACCACTCCTGGTCCTAATGGTTGTTGCCACCCTTCTGTCAGCCTGGTTTGAACTGGTTCTGCCAGAGCAGGAGTGCCAGGCCAGCCCTGTCCCTCCTGCGTGTGTCCTCCAGGATCTGGCTCCCCTGCCCTCTGGGGATGCTCAGGACCCATTCACTGAGGGAAGGGAGGTGCATTCACGCAGTTGCATTTCCTGGAACTGGTCAAAGCTGTTCGGGGGGCAGCTCCTCGCCCCGAGTGTTTCAGAGGACAGTGGCGGTGAATGAAGAGCAGGGTCAGGAGCAGAGGCTCAGAAGACAGCAGATGTGGGGGGGCCCTGGCGTGGCTCTCACTTGCTGTGTAACCTTGGGCAAGTTATTTAACCTTTCTGAACCTCAGTTTCCTCATGTTTAGTAGAGACAAAAATATGTCTCAGGGGTGTCGTGAGCATGAAAAGAGAAAACTGGCCTGACAAACCTCCTGGCCAGGGCCTCATGTGGCCTGGTCTCTGCACAGTCACGTAGCCCAAAGTAATTAGCAAGTTATCCTTTGATTGTCCTTTGAGGGAAAGTTGGAGATCAGAGTCCCTGTCCTGTGCCCCAGCCGCACACTGAGCCCCCCATGCCCAGCCGTCCCTTTACTCTGTGCACCCCCATCCCCGGCTCTTCGTGACCCCGATGGGCCCCTCCAACTAAACCTTGCTCCGGTTTGGGCCTTCCTCTCTTCTGCCTGCCAGGCCCCGATTCTCCATCACGGGAAAGGCAGGAACAGGCTGGCAGACCTGTAACTCACTCAGAGTGGGCGTGGGGAGGGGGCCATACTCGTACGTGCATGGCTGAACCATCTGAGACACACAAGGTCCTGACCCATCTTTAATGCACAGAAGATGGAAAGCTCACAATCCAATTCAATACATGTCCACGGAGTACCTGTTACATGCCAAGTGCCATGGTAGCTGTCGCTCTCTAAGGAGCTCTGTGAGGTCGGTGTTGGCAGAGCCATCGACAGAGGAGCCAGTCGAAGCTCAGAGCACACAGATTGAGCCAAGCTGACAACTCACAGGTGACGGGGCTTGTCTGTTAAGTGTCATCTGGGTGCCAGGCTGGTGGGGAGCCCCTCGGAGTCTTACCCTTCGGTCCGACGGAGCATCTGGATGAGGAGAGAACGGGATGGAATGCAGGTGACAGGCAGACCCTAAATGTAGAGGATTAAATATTTACATTAGACAAAGATGAGGGTTAAGTGCTTCAGAGGCAGGCAAGGGAGAGTGGAGGGAAGTGCTGCTGGGGTAGCCCTGAAGAGCTCCTAGAGGAGCCGTAGGGACATCTTTGGGGGCTCGGCGGAAGCCGGGAGGGGCTGGGGCCAGAGCAGCAGCCAGGAGCTGCCTCTCCTGAGAGGTGTGTGAGTGTGTGTGGTGGCCCAGGAATGTGGGAGCCGCATACTTTTGTGTAATTAGTGGGCTCTGCTGCAGCCCCTGCAATCAGCTGCAGGTGGGAGACAAGACTTCCTTCAGCCAAGGTCACTTCTGCACCTGGGGTGGCTTACCTGGGCTCCTGCTGTCCAGGCTTGGGCCCCGTGCAGTTTCCGGCAGGGGCTATTGGGACTCCAGGGTCACAGCTCCCACCTCACAGCAGGAGAAAATTGTCCTGGCTCTCCTCCTGCCACTCAGCCCTATTATGTCTTCTCTGGGGCCCTGCCTGGGAAGGGGCCACTGCTCCTCTCCTTACCTTCCAGGGGGCTGGTCCTGAGTTCTCACTCTCACTGCCCGTGTGTGGCGCTGCCAGTATCCTGGAGGAATCAGCACCCACGGCTGCTCAGTGAATGCCTTGTACGCCTCCTTCCACAGGGAGCTCGGGGGCAGGGATGTTCTGAGAACCTGAGGAGTGCAGCCTGTCCTGCCTTACTGAAAAAGGTAAAAGAAAAGAAAAAAAAAAAAGAGAGCCACTTTGTTTTTTTTTGAGCACCCAGGAGTGTTACTTTATTCATCTAATTTGATTAGCAGCAATAACAATCACTGTCTTCCTACTCTTTGCCCGCTGTGCCTATGCCTCTCCTAGAATTATGAGATGGTAGATGTGAAGACTTGGAGGCAGGAGAGCAATTGTTCTCATTTTCCTTTACAAACGGGAGAAACCAGAGGTGGGAGAAATGAGGTGTTCGTTCAGGGCCACCCGGGGAGGCTGACAGTAGCCCAGGGGCGTCTCAGCTCAGGTAGAGCTCAGGCTACCGCCTGGGACCTGCCACCATGCCAGGCTGGGGTGGAGACGGCGAGTTGCCTGGTGCCTATCACCCAAGATGGGGAAGCCAGTGTGGCCCCCCCCCGGGGCCACCAGGCTGGGGGACCCAGCCTGAGATACAGCTTGGGGACAGGCTAGCTGCCTTCTCAGGCCACTGTCTCAAGGCTGGGCTGAGTCCCCAGTTGCTCCATCCTCCACTGTGCACCTCAGAGCTGGAGAATGGTCTAAAAATCCCTGGCGCCGTGGCTGCTCCCTGGCAGGCCCAGCCTCCTCCTTGGGGAACCCAGGGCCGTGAAGGTGCTGACCACTCTCTGACGACACCGGTTCCCTCGGGCACCAGGCCCGTAACCATCAGTTTCCACAAGACGCAAGAGGGTTGGACGAGGAGCTGGGTGTCCAATGTGAAGTGGTCAGCAGTTGCCTGGCTTCTGGATAGTGGCCATTTGTGTTAGTGGCTGGTATCACCCTTTTAAACAGTATGATTAAAAAGACTGGGTTCTATAAGGCAACAGGGCCCTAAGCTGGACTGGGAGACAGAGCTGCCCGAAGAGTCGCTCGACGTCAGCTGGTAGCCCTGTATCTCCTTTAGTCCGGTGTCCCCTCACAGGCTTAAGCCGCCTTCTCCAGTCCACCTCATGGTGGTCATAGCCTAGAAAGTCCCCACAGCACTGAATTAGCCAGTACTGGGCCGCTGCTCTCAGGGGAATACAGGGTGCCGCTCCTACGAGCCTTGCCTCAGACACTATCATCCACTGATACATGACCTTGTATTTAAAGGCACCTTTAATATATATTTATATAGCTGTTTACCATTAAACTCAGCCAACGGCACTGTGACTCACACCCGGACTCCTGTTAGATTACCGAGTATTTTCTCCATAAGCCGCCCTGCACTTAGGCACACTAGATAGCGCTTTGGCACCCTGCTTGGGGGCTGTTTTAAACAGCAAAATCAACAAAAAGCACAAAAATGTGGAAAATATGGCACTGTATAGATGGTGACAGGGACACTTGTTTACTGTATGAGAGCTGAAACAGGATGCACAGGGCCACCCTGTTTGACGTTGGCTGGGAACAAACATGTCAGGAGACCCTGAATTTTCAATGCTCTACCTGTGTTCACGTGTGACCGTGAAAGTGCCACAGGTATTGTCTTCTGGGGTACCGTTTTAGCAAGTAGGCGAATTGTATATGTGGAGTCTGTGAATAGCTGTGTGTGGCAGACAACCTTCTGCCCAGCCCGGTTGTCTGGGACTGCCCGTGTGTGGGAGGTTGGCCCTGAGTCCCAGGAAACACACAGAGCGGGAAGGTCCGCATGCAGCAGGGCTGCTGGCCCAGCCGTGAACGGAGGGAGGCCCGGGGCTGGGTTATGGCTGAGCCGAGGGCTTGGCCGCAGGTGTCCTGATGGGTTCTCCACGCACAGCACTTTGGCCGTTTACAGCAGTGGATGGGAGGGATAGATGTATTTTTACTCTTTGGATGTATTTTGAACATACAAATGAGAAGAAACCGATTTTGCGGGATTTTCACTTTGTATCTCACTTTTGCATCCTGCATTCGCGGGTCCTGCAGAGCCCCGGCAGAGGTGAGAACACGAGGTGGCTGTGTGTTCAGCTGGGAGTCGAGTCTCTGTGTGGATAGAGGGGAGGAAGGGAATGAATGTAAACTGTCCAGGAGAGAGTCCCCCCGGGTCTGGCCCAAGAGGGAAGGGGAGGGAGGGATGGGAAGGAGCGGGCAGGCCACCCCCGCCCTGGGCTCCGAGGCCTCCGGCAGGCTTAGTGCACCCTGTTCGTCCTCTAGAGGCGGAGTTGGAGACCCTGGAGAGTCCCTGGGCTCCAGCACCTTAGGTTCCAGGTGGTAAGGGAGGCCCAAGGAGGGGAGGCGCTTCACGGATCACCACACAGCCGAGCTGGAGCCCGGCCCGAGCGCCAGACCAGTGCCGTCCCCATATAGCACAGGGCCGCTGCTGCCCCGTCTCCCAGGGCGCTTGGCCTGTAGCCAGTGGTTTGTTTCCTCCCTATGTTAGGACAGCCTTCGGTTCACGGGGAGGTTAGGGACTTGGGCTTCAGAGTCAGGCTGCTAACATGGGAATCTGGCTTAGTTACCTGCTGGCTGTGACCTGGGGCGGGTCACTTAACCTGTCTGTGCCTCAGTTTGTTCCTCTTAAAATGGAGATAATAAGACCTATTCCTCAAGGTTGCATTGAGGATTTAATCAGTTATTGCTTATAAAACATTCAGGACAGCTCCTTCTACAAAATTAGAGCTAAGCAAGTGTTTGTTAAATAAACAAAATTTATGAAATTGTGGTGTGATTTGGGTCAATTACACTTACTGAGCCTCAGTTTTATCATCTGAAACATGGGGCTAGATAATAAAACCTACCAAAAAGCATTCTTGTGATGACCCAGTGTGATGATTAATGAGTTTAACATGCTTAGCATGGAGTACACCTTTAAAAGCTCTCTATCGTTTTTACTATTGGCATTCGTGTTACTTATTACTTGCCCTGCCCCTCCCTGCCCTCCCCCACCCTGCTCCCGAGCCCCTTATTCTTCCCTCTCAACGGGCAGTCTACTGCCCTGAATGCCGATGAGGGGAAGGGAGAGCCGGCACGAAGGACGGGCTGGGAGGAAGGGAAGTGACGGGGGCTGCTGAGGTCTGCATGCAGTGAGGCCAGAGGTGGCTTCTGGGCCTCCGCCTGGCAGAGATGCTGGGACTAGCTGGGTGGATGGGGAGCGGTTCTCCGTTTGCTGGGCGACACTCTGTGGGGCCACCTACCCCACTCCCAGGAGCTCTGAGAGCTGGCGCCGGTCAGTAGTGGCTCCTTCGCCAAGTCTCCTGCCCAGGCTTCTGTTTCTCAAGGGGCCTCCGCCCACCCAGGCTTCTGGGCAAACGCGTGGCCGAGGGCACTGCCAAGCAGTGGGCAGCCATTTGGAGGAAGTGGGTGCTTGCAGACAACTCCCTCCTGAAGTTCCTCTGGAAGGCTCAGGACACACTTCACAGGAAGCATCAGCACCATTCTCTGATCGCATTGAAGTCCGTGGCCCTTGGTTAGAAACAATGAATGAAATGCGATTTGAGCCGGTATTTTGCCTGAGTCTCCGTTTCTGGAAGTGGGTGTGGGCGAGAAGCTGATCTTTCTGAGCGAAGAACTTGACCCCCGACCCTGACCAGTTAGCCCCCAGCCCCGCCAACAGTCTGCAGGGGTGGGACCCTAGGACTTTAGTTTAGATAATTATTCCAAACCCTGATGTTGATCTGCCAGGTTCAGAGTCCACACTTGTCTGTAAATCAATGCACACTGTTTAGCCGACTCTTTGTCTTTTCTCCTTCCAGCTCCTTCTACCTACCATGCTTGGAGTTTAGTCTTGGAGATCATTGTTTAATCAATATTAAATGTTCACATAGTTTAAGTGTTTACTTATGTGCTTTGGATCTTAGCTTGCTGGAAGAACAAGTGATGCCCCTCATCTGCCTTCGCTACACTACCCGACACCCTAATTATGTAATTTAGAAAAGAACATTTCCTGACAGCAGTTTCTCAGCACACAGCAACAAATGCCGACTGGGGACAGGACCAAACAACCTGGTAATAGCTAGCACATGGAGACGGCTGCCTCAGTCCAGGCAGCCCCGGCTTCGGGCGGACGCCCGTCCGTTTGGGTTAAGGCTTTCAAATGATGGCATATTAGTGCCAGTAAAAGTAATTCCACATGAAAAGAGCTGTAGCTAATAGCCCATCTCCAGTCTCTCTTAGTTTGCAGAATAGGCCCTCACTGCAAATTATTACTGACTCAGAGAGTCAGGAAAAGGTATCTCACCCAGCCCATGAGACTGACGCAGCCAAAGACGTGTCCAAGAGGCCAAGGTTTAGACCTAGCGATTCTTCGTGGCCTTGCCAACCCCCACAGGTATGGTCCCGAGGCTAGGCCTGAGTGCCCTCGATATTTCCTTATTTCTCGTGGGGGCAGTTTAGAGACTAGTGTGCCTACTCAGTCAAGCTAAGTAGGTATTTGAGGAGCTGTGGGTATTGGTTTGTGTGGTTGGCAGAACCCAGGTTCCAGGGCACATCTGCAGTTCAGTATCATGCAGTCAGTGTGATCCTTTTGCACAGAAGGGGCCCCAAAGGCCTTTCTCCTTCCAGGCCTGCCCAGCGCCAATGAATGAGCCTCCCAAGTCCACCGCCCCTTGTGAGCAGAACCCAGCTTGACCTCCTCTGGCCACATGAGGCCTGAATACTCACTGACCCAGCTGCTTCCATAATAGGAGTGGGAAACTACTCTTTCTGATTCCCCTTCCCCTCATGGAGACCTTGGTCCAACAAAGATTCCTTTGCTCTGGAAACCCAGCGATGCCTTTGGGAGGCTCACCTGTCTCAGAACTTGGGGTATGAGTGTGCACCCACTCCTTAGGCAGAATCCAGCAGCTGCGGGTCTGCGTTGTTATGTAGTCATCCAGTCGCCCAGGGCCTGAGCTCCTGAAGGTCCCAGAGGAAGGGCAGGGGACGAGTGAGGAGCAAACTGAGCTGCGGAAATTTTAATTTGGCTGTGAGTCCCAAACCAATGCGTTAGCCTTTCTAGAAGCGCTGGTTGCTATGGTGATGGAAGCGTGCCAATTGCAAGAGTTGTTTTTGTGGTTAGGGTGCCTGTCTTAGACAAAGAGACTGAGGCCAAGCCAACAGCCTCAGTCCTTCCTCCCTTCCAAGGGTTGGATGTTGTCAAGACGTGGCCTCAGGAGGAGGGGTGGCAGCCTCCCAGACTGGCCATTTTGCCCTCACATTATTCCGGGGGTCCAGTGGATTCACCGGCAAGGCGTGATCACTTAACAGTCCAAGAGAGAACCCACGGGTGGGTTTACTAATGGAGAGGGGGCTGCTCAGTTCCAGAGAAACTGGAGTTTAGAAATTTCTTTCTCAGGGCAAACTCGTGATAGAGCGTGCTTTATGGAGTCTTCTGCTACCCAGAGCCTGTCCATGGGCCTGTAGAGGTCTGCTCCTTCAGGCCACATTTTGGCTTTGGCCTCAAATATTAGCTCCCCTGAAAAATTTCTTAAGTGACGGGATGGAGGCCTTCTCTTTAGCCGGGGTGCTTGTGGAGCTTGTGAACTCTCCAAGTGTTTTACAAATATTTATCCACCTTAGGTCATTTGCAAACTTAACCCCTGTCATCCCACCTCAAGGTTGTCCCCTCCAGCCCACTTGCCCAAAATGAAGTCAGAAGCCTTGGACTGGGAATACCACGTTGGCGGATTTTGAAAATCTGGCCCAAATGGTTTGTTTATTTGTCTAGTCTGCCCTTCTTAGAGTTCCAGAATGTGTCAGGACTTCCCAGTCCAGACACGCAAAGCCCTTTGCCCTCCCTGCCAGAGGTGAGAGTATTTTATTTATGAATGCATCTTAAATCACTTTTTAAACTCAATTTAATCAAATTAATACTTTGAGATTATGTCAAAGCATCAGAATGAAGAGGGCATTAGCACGGAGTGAGGTATTTCAGGACAGGTGACCAGTGCCCGTTGGCTTGCTTTCCCAGCTGGCATGGACAACTAGAGAACACCTATTTTGTTTTTTCTCTGAGATCCCTGAAGAGTATTATTTCCTTGTAAAGATGAAGGCCCCGGGATTTGGAGGCCTGCGTCCTTCCCCGGGGTGACTGAATGCTGAATGTGACTGATACGTTCCTCAGGACCCACCCAGATGGTTCTTGGACTGCTGCCCCTCCACGTCTTCCTAGCAACCTACAGCCTGGAGTTGCATTAGGGTTGCTGGTCACAGAGGGGCCGAACCTGAATTTACCTCGGCTCTTGGTCTCAACTTCTCACTAATGAGGGCTGACCCCTGGTGAATTTTCAGAAGCTGCAACTTGCCTGCACCAAGCATGTTCTGCAGATAAGACAGGCTTTTGTGGATAGCAGGCGGGAGGGTAGCAGCCTCTGTATGGTCCATATCAAGGTGTCACTAATCCTTCAGCTGGCTAATGTTTGCCAAATAAATAGCCTCATTAGGAAGGGCTATAAAACTCTGATAAGATTCTTCTAATTATCCCTCAAAGCATAAATACTTGGGGTTTCAGTTTAGCATAATCGGATGCGTTGAGAAAAGACTGGGAGGATGTATGAGTGAATATTTTTGAACAGTGGCTTTCCCCTCCCCAACGCTAACACCCTGACATCTAGCATTTCATATTTAGGTTTTGCAAAAGCAACAAATTGCTGAACAGAAGGGAAAAAAAGACAATGACATATTTTAGGTTACTATTTCACCTTTGCAAATCAATATACAAGCCACTAAAACTACATTTTTCCATTAATGATAAGTGTAATTACCTCTCTCTTGCCATAAAAACTTGTCCTTATTAAATGAAAATATTTAAAAATGATTGAAATATATTTGAAGGGCACTTTATAGGTTGATTTTATATGCTGACATCTGGGTTGCCTTTCCTAAAACACTCTGTTTCTTGGAGAGTTATTAAATTAGTATTTTGAAAGGACTAACACTAGACTTGTTCCTTGTTTCACTTTTAATTTTGTACATATTTAGATTTACTGGGAACTCAGAGAGGGTTTATGTTTAGCCAATACATCATTATGTTTGTGGGGCTTGTACATTAGAAGTTGTGATATTATTTGCAGAGGAATCTTTGAATAGTTGGAAACTCCATCTCTGCATTATTTTGTACCCCTGCAAAGTATGAGAGTAGAAGAATCGAGATTTCAAGATTCCTGGTTGTAAATGTTTAATTTTCCAATTCTTCTTTTGGGTAGAAAGATCGTTTTAAATATTTACTTTACTTCTAATTGTGCATCATTTCAGATAGCAAATACCTGATCAGTTTTTGGTAGATTTGTTGCAGGTTATTTAGTTGAACTCCATGAAAGATATACAGTCTGATAATTTTTTTCAGCTTCACTCTTCAGAAGAGGTTCCTTTTTTTCTCTAGGAATTCTCATTTTTTGTTGTCTCACTCCACCTCTATTTTTGGAAAGGTGGGATTGTTCAGTTCCGTGCTTGAGAGAGTTTCAGAGAATGACAGAAAATCTAATGTTTGAAAATACAAGCTTCACTAAAATACCTAATTCCAGATGGCAAAAAGACCTTGCCCAAAAATGTAAAAGAATTCCCTGTTTGGTGGCTCAAATATTTTTTCATGATAAACAAATATTTCTGGGATGGATGTATTCCTGAGCTCTGCATAGGAAAGCAACCATCCATGCAAGCCGTGCTGGGCTGCCCTTCAAACCCTCTTTACTCTTTTCCTTTCACTATGTGAAATCCTTGAGATGTGTAAAGATGTTATGATAGGCAGTGGGTCAAGTAATCTGCACATGTAGCTTTTTATAAATTTTTCTTTGCAAAGGAAAATTTTTCTTCAAATAAATCCCCCCAAATAAATGGTTTGTAAAAACAAAAGTCTATTTGTTTTGAAATTGCACACAGAAACCATGTTATAACAATATCTCTCTTTATTTGAGTTCTGCCTGAGAAAAGAAATTTACCTTTAGTCAGCGATTTCCCTCATGATAAGCCTTTAAAAAATCAAGTTTTCTCTTGGGAGAAAATAAACATCAGTGAAATGTAGGTATTTGTAATGAGATGGCCCTTATTCACTTGTCCAATAGAACTGTTTAACCTTTATTTTCCTATCCCCCCCATCCCATATCTTTTTCCCTTTCTTGATAGTTCTGTTCATGCAAATTTCTGAACCATAAGCAGTTTAGAAATTTGTTGCTTTTAATTACAGAGCTACTCCTTGAATGAGCAAACGCACCATTTTTCTCCCCCATGCAAAGTAAAAATTTTGGACAAGTTTTGAAATTCATTTTTTGCTGCAACTCTTGGCAAAATGAGATTTTGGGGTATTTTCACAGGGCCACCGAAAGTGAGCAAATGAACAGGGGAACACACAGGGTTCACCAGTCAGTGACTTGGAGATTTTTCAGGAGGCATTATTTTCTTAGGTTAAATGCCTTTGTAGATTCCATCGACATTCAGACATCAAAGAGCGTTCAATTAATAATGGGCATCTGGAGGGCCGATCACATGTTTCCGATGTTAAAGCGGTGAACGACAGAAAATCAGCATGGCCAGGCATTAGCTATAATCATTTCTAAACAACAGCAGCGAAGGCTTCTCTTTTGTGCCTCTGCTCTCAGAAACGCAGAGGTTCACATACAAAAGGTTCCCACAGACGCTCTCCTTCTGGCGGATGAGTGAGTAATACATGATTTGTGGACTACATTGTCGGTGTGGATCCAAATCACCCTAATTTCTTCAATAAATGGAAACCCAATTTTGTGTGAACTTTTCCCTTGAAGCCCCATGTGGACGCAAGGCAACAGACAGCTGGTTGTATTACTTGAGTCCTTAGTCAGTCCTCACAGGTTTGCCCCTTTGTTTGCGGTTTCCAAAATAAATGTGTATTTTCTAGCACTAGGATCGTAGTCACTTTCTGCTAGCTGCAACCGAAGGCATCCTTATTAGTTATTTATTTCTTCTCTTTTGGCAGCTTGTTTTATCTTTTCCAAAGCGATATATGTTATCCCATCGCGAGTAATATAAGATAGGTGAGTAAGACTGTATTTAAGCTCAACAAAAATGTTCCAGAGAAACATGGTGCTGTGGGCTCTAAACCCTCTGGCAGGTATAAAAACCTGTAACTCTTTAACAATACTTCTCATTTGAGCAGGTCACAGATAATAAAGCAGCGCTTGTTTCTGGGAAATTAAAAAAATGACATGGGGGGAAAAATATTTATTTGCTCTCTACATTGGTCAAATGACCGGTGGATAGTAAAAACTTGTAAACAGATGCAACCAATTCTTTCATTAACAAATTGCAATTTCACGATAAAGTAAATTCATTAAAAAACTCTACATTTTTGAGAAACTGAAATTGTCAGAGCTTGAGCCGGCTTTATATATATTTTTGAAAACTGATATTCTAATTCGTTTAAGGGAAAAAGTTTTCTTGTAAATCTTTATAAAGAACCAGCTTAAATGTTAGAGGCCCCTTTGGCTGTTCAGGTAGCAAAAGTGCCGATCAACTTTGTGTACATTTCTGTAATGTTGCCCCTTGACTAAATCTACCCAGTCACCAGCTCTGTTTTCCTTCTAAGCAGAGGCCATATCAACAGCACATTTTAACGTTAATTTGAAGCAGGGTCTATTTTGCCATCCTTAAATATGTTATAAGCTTATTATTTAATAGTGGTTCCCAGGGAAGGCCATCATCCCTTTCCTAAATCTAAATATTAAAGGTGAAATCGTATTTGTTAAAATTGTCATTTTGAATTTGTAGCCCAGATTGTTTTCCCGAGTGCGCTGGGCCACAGGCTCAAATGCTGCTCCCAGCTGCACGCACCGGAGCCCAGCAAAGCTGCTGGTGGCTGGTGGCTGAGACGCACCGAGCTGCCCAAACCGCCTGCTTCCCCCAGAGTTCCAGCCCAGCCAGCTCACGGCTTTTCCACATTGTAAAATCATTTGATTTATTTGTTTGGTTTGGTTTGGTTTTTAGAAGCGCTGCAGAAATTATTTCCTACTGGCAGAGAGGGCACTTGGTGTTACAGTACATTAGTTTCACATCATTAGTTTAGGGTTCTCAAACTTAAAATTGTAAAGTCTATGGGAGGCTTCTTGAGCCCTCAGTTCTGACTAGAGCAGAACCAATTAAACCTGATGGATTCCTTTCACTGTCTAACGTGTGAGGCCGTACATAACAAAGTGCTGTGGCCTCGCTGAAGGGGTTCCCTCGGTTAGCTTTGCAATTTGGTGGTAGGAAATGTTACAGCTATTTATAAAGGAAAAACTCCTCTGTTCCCATTCCTGTTCTCAAAAATATATATAACTTTATCGCCACTGCTTGCAGCAAGCAGCCAAGAAGGGGTGCCGATGACAGCCATGACCCCGTATCTCTGGGCTGTCTCTCTCACCTCCACCAGCCACTTCCCGCTCTGGGCTCCTGTTCTTTACAAGTAATTCTAAACCGCCGGCGGACAGAGGGCAAGCCCGGATGGGACCGGCCCTGGCCTGTGGTCTGTCCGGGGTGGCAGGCTGGAGTGGGTGCTGCAGGCTCCTGGGGAACCTGCCCCCCGAAGCTGGGGCCCTCTGGGCCAGATCCCTGGGCCGCGCCCGCGCGCAGCGGGGCTGCTCCCAGGGGCGCGGGGGGCGGCGGGCTCGAGGCCCGGGGCGCCTTCTCTGTGCAGGAGCTCAGCGGGGAGGCCCGGCTGGCTGGCTGGCTGGCTGGCTCCCGTGCGGCGCCTTCCTCTCTGGCTCATCCCTCCTTGGGTCTGGTCCTTCCCCGCGTATCTGCGCGGCCCTCGGCCTTTGCGGGCTGCGCCGCGGCGCTGGCGGCGGTCCTCAGGTGAGCGCTCCCCAAAGCTCTCCTGCCACCTGTCGGCCGCCGGCGGTGGTGGCGCCGGGAGAAGCCGCGCTGGCGGGTCGCCAGGCCTGGCCTCCAAACCCTGTGTACAATCGGTAATAGGCCGTCCGCGGCAGCGCCCCGTGTTCCGGCGAGGCCCACAGGCCGGCAGGCCCGCAGCGGTCCCTCGAAGCCTCCTCAGGCCGGCCCCCTACGTTTTCTGGAGCCCCATCCGGCTAGGCTACCACAAATGAGCCTACCTGCCCGGGAATAGGATGTCCAGGGCCCCGCTGGGATGCCTCCTATCCTGGCATCACCCTGCCTCCCAGGCAGCCGTGGGGCCACTGGAGGGTTCAGGGTGTGACTGAGAGCAGAGGCTGGTCACATCCGGGCCTCTTTGGCAGTGGTGTCAGGGGAGAGCTTGGTGCCCACTGTGTAGGAGCCTCGGTGGGTGCTGCGGGTGAGCCCCCCTGACACGGTGGCCCAGCTCTGCCGTGAGACTGTGGAACACAACCAACCTGGGCTTTATTGCCAGTGGGCAGAGGGCTGTGCCCTGACCTCTCTCATTCCTTTCCTCATAGGGGAGTTCCCAGGATGTGGGCGGACGGGCGGCACAGGGGACTTCAGCCAGAGGTCCCCTGTGAAAGGTGTAAGCACCTCAGCTCAGGAGAGGGCAGTGCCCTCTCATGGGAAGCCACAGACCTTTCATTGCACAGCTAGTCATACCCAGATGTGGAGGTGAGCAGTTCTGCTCTGGCGAGGTGGATTCCCAGACCCTCAAGTTGGGAACCCACCACAAACAAACTTGCGTTCCCCCACACAGATGGCTCTGTAAAGCAGTCCTTAACAAAGTGGGGCTCTAGGTTGGTGGCTGTTTGGGGCATTTTGATACAAAGAAGCGTGGCTGTCACATTTCTGAACCATCTGGGGGCAAAACTAAACCTCCTTCCAAGTCTTGAATAGGCCAGGTTTTAAGCCTGGATTTGGCCTGGCTTTGAAAATGTCACACGTGGTTCGGCTGCAGTAAGGGCAGGGATGTTCGCGGTGGGGGAGGCTCTCATTCCGGTTTGGGGAGCTATGGCGTTTTGCTGGGCCCTGCTGGAGGGGCTGAGAGTCACAGCTGCTGTTGGTCCACGGACTGGCTCTTGGCCCAGTTGGAGATAGTGTTTTTTCATTCCATGGTAGTTGTATACACAAAAGCTGTGTCACTTTGCCCATCTACAGCATGCATGACCATTAGACCCAGCGTCTGAGGTCCAGCAGGGCATCTGTGCTTTGTTTTGCCTACCTAGGTCAGGCTGTTTCCGTCTGGCTGACTTACATGTAACCTCGACACCTTTTACCCACCGTGTGGAAGGGTGTTGGCTCTGAAAACCAAGGGTGCCTGTGTTTAGGTGATTGTCTTGTAGCTTGTCTAAGGCCAAAATGTGCTTACCTCCTGGCCCCTGAAATCATGGAGAGGGACTCTGGTATTCAGCCAGGTGGCTGCTGTGAACCCAGCCCTGAAAAGTTATTTTCTTAGTCAAGGGCTCACGTGAGCCCTGGACTAGGGGTGATTTAGTCGTATTTTTTGAGCTCACCTCATAATTTAATGTAGAAGAAATTCTTTGGCATGTTTCCTCCTGGGTTGCTGACGGACTCTGGAGCAGTTCTGTACTGAGCAGTGCCCCAAAGTCAGAAACCTCGTTATGCCAGGCCTGGGCTTTTGGTAACTGCTGACTGGCTCACTGCGACTGGCCAGCTGAGGAGGGAGAGAAATCCTCCCTGGTCAGGACTGACATTTTTATGGAGAAGAAGAAATGGCAGAGAAGTCAGTAAACGTCCAGTCCTCCTGGCTCTATGAACATGAAGAGAAGAAGAACAAACCCAGCCAGCTGGTTATTTACCTCGAGCACAAAAGCAGCCTCCCTCTCATCACTTCCCTTTTATTTCCAACCACTCTGACAGAAATACATCACTGGCTGAATACATCTTCCCACAATACTGTCCAGCACACAGGTACCAGAGGACCAAAGGTAAGGTGACCTTTAAACACACCTGGCACTGCTGGCTCCTGCCTTTGTGCTTGGAATGGCCACGAGCCAGCTGGCTGCCCTGTCCCCATTCACGTGCTCTCCCAAGGAATTCTACAGGCTGACTTCTTTCTGTGACCACATAGTATTCTAAAAGCAGGCCAGTCAGCGGCCTTGGGAGAGTTGGGGCAACCTGCCTGGTAAGCAGCCTTACCAGGTCTTCAAGCTTGAAGCTGCTCAGCCAAGAGAATCATGTAGGAGAGGAAACACTCTGGGGTTCACGACTCTGTATGTGCCGCCGGCAGCAAACAGAACAGGTTTTCCAAGGCCCCCGGGTGATCACCCCCAGCGGTTGCTAACTTGCTGTTGCTGTTTCTCTGGCCTCTGTAGGACTGAACTGTAGACTATCTCCCCAGGTTTAGGCATCTGGAACTGCAAGCCTTTCCCCAGGACTGTGGCAAATAAAGAGAGAAAGTATTTTATTGACAGTAGTTCCCAACCATAGCCGAACTGGGACTGTGGCTGGTCTGCCTCACCCCAGGCAGCTTGAAGATGCAGCTCAGCCTTTGACCTTTCCTATAGCTGGGTAGGAAATGACTCTGTCTGCAACGAGGGAGAATGACTCCTGAGTCACTCTGTCTTCCTCCCCGGCTGCTACAAGTTCATTTGTTTTAACTTTCCCTCTCCTGAGATAACGTATTCCAGAGGCCAGTGAAAAGAAGACATAGTGTGAGGAAAGGTCTTTTAAGTGGGGACATTTTTGGTTTGGGAGATTGAGCTGTTCAGGAAGATGCTGATGCTTTCCTGGTTCACAAAGCCGAGAGGTGACGAGGCTTTAGTGGCACTTTGGATTTGGGACTGATAAGACTGTTTTTGTAAAATGCTGGAATCCTCTGTGATTATCAGTTGGGAAATTCATCGTAGTGTTTATCTGTGGAGGAAGGAGAAGACAAAATGGACTTCAAGACCATCAATTGGGTTACTTGTTGTCAAGCAATCACTTAGCATTTGCTCTGGCTGTTGAGTGTCATTGCTATTAGCCACTTAATCCCTGGGAGAGGCCATGCTCTGGGTCACCCTCATCTCAGAGATAAACTCCAGTCCTGCTTTTCTTCTCTTTCTGATCTGGCATAGGCAGCTGAGAGTTGCTTAGACGCCAATAAGCAGACCTCTGCAATCAAAGCCCTTGTTATTAGCTTGAACCCAAATTGCATCTTGACCTCAGATGAGATTCAAGAGCATAGGAACAAATACTTTTGGAAGAACTAAAAGGAAATACAAAGCTGTTGTCACAGATGTCTGACGCTTCTCCCTGAATTTCCATGCCCCCTTTTCCCTCTCTCTTCCTCACTCCTGCATGCCCCCTTGGAGTCATTCGGTTTTCACCTGGCTATGGGAAAGAACCCTGAAATGCTGGAATTGCTGTAGCAACTTGAAGACATGGAAAATGCCCACTCTTTTCTTGATCTGTCCTGTCTTCTGCCAGTATAGTCTGACAGAGCCATGGGAGTACTGATACCAGATATAATCCAATGAAATAAATCTCTAAGAGCATAAAATAACAGCAATCTTGCATTTTTCTTTTGTTTTCTGCAAAAAAAGCTATCTCAATATATGAGTAGTGCCAGTTGCAATAATCCAGAATAAATCTCCAGGAAGAGAAATGCATCTAAACATGAATGAGCCCTCATTTCCCATTTCCCCTCCCTCCTTCCATTTTTATAGTGGGTGAGTCACTGGGGTGGTCACTGACAGCTCCTATTGGCCAGCCAAAATCAGGGGGTGGAGTGGGGGGTGTGATCACTGGGACTTGCTTAGGTCTGGGGTTGCAGCCCGATCTATACAGGTCACTGAGCTCCAGGTGTGAAGAGTGTTTGCCCTTTGAGGCCTGTTCATTCTGGTTAAAGTCAGAAGAACACCACACCTTTTGCTCCCAGGCCTCCACAGTGGCCAAGGCTTCTCCAGGAGGCCCTATGGGCATTCTTGCCAAGTGCATCCAGTCTGGGAATGCGGAAGTCACACGAACTCTGTGGGCGGATAACGGTGTGTTGATGAGGTTGGGGCTGCCCTCCTTGGGATGCCCGCTCACTCATCAGTGAAAGTGACGTGGCCGCAGGGATGCGTGTGTTGGGGCATCTGCCCAGTCAGGATTGCACAGGGCCCCTTCAGAACTGGCAGACTTTTACCTTGGAATATTTCATCTTAGCCCTACACCACTTACCCTGGCCTGCGGTTCCTATTCCAAATTGTTTCTTTTAGTCTGGGACCCAGTCCATGGTCACACATTGTACTTAGTTGTCAGGTGTCTTCTAAGCAGTCTTTAATTTGGAATGGTTCTTCAGCCTTTCTTTGTCTTTTGTGACACCGACGTTTTGTTGGAGAACAGGGTGGAATGCAGAATGGTTCTGGGTTTGGGTTTGTCAGGTGTTTGGGTTTCTCACGGTCAGATTCAGATTCTACGTCCCTGGCTGGCCTGCTGAACTCTTTCAGGACATCACAGCAAGAGGCACATGCCGTCTATCTGCCCCTCATTGGCGATGTTCACTTTGATATCCTGGGCAAGGTGTTGTCTGGTTACTCCAGTGTATAGTTCCTCTTTTCCCTTGTAACTAGTAAGTGCCTGCGAGAAGACACGCTGACAGGCAGATATCCTGCACCTCATCAGAATGTGCTCCCCCCAACCCTGACCCAATATTTAGCCTCTGTTGTGGTTCTTGCCCCAACCACTCTTTACTATATTGGTCACAAAATGATGATTTTCCAGTTCCACTGCTTTCTCCACATTTACTGGGTGGCGTTCCCCTTTGATGAAGAGTGGGCCCTCTGTCCCTCCCTCATTCCTTCCCTCCTTCCCTTTCCTTTCCCTCCTCTTCCTCCTCCTCCTTTCTGCTTCTGCTTCTTCAGCTACCACTTCATCAGCACAGTCACACAGAGTCCTGTTTTGTTCAGTGGCTTATAATATACTGTCATTATTTGTTTTGAGGCTGAAGTTGTCCCAGATATAGCCAGCGAGGCCCCCTTCAAGCTTGACTCCTGTGTCCTTTTGACAGGCTGCCGTCGTTAGCTTGAGTTTACTTTCTGGCACTAACAAGGTGTTCCAGGCTTACCTTGTACCTTCCCTGCCCTGGTCTCGGAATCACACGTTTTGCTAAGGAACCGTGCTTCCTTCTAGTGGGGAATGGGTTTTAAAAACAGATCTGGGCACCTGGGCTGCCAGAGTGTCATTGCTTCTAGATCCTTCTCTCTCTCTCTCTCTCTCTATGTGTGTGTGTGTGTGTGTGTGCTTGCATGCACATGTGTATAATGAAAAAATACACACTTATACATCCTAGCTTTGAAATATATACACATTTGAAATTATATATCCATATTTGAAACTTTATATGTTCCATCACGATTTCATGCTTTACGCTCAAATCCATTCCATCCTCACATGTTCTTCTTTGCCCCACCTCATCCCGCATTTGAGTCTCCCTTCTTCCACATGACAACCCTGGCTCCCAAAGTTATGCCACACTTACGCATCTCTTCAGTCATACAGTGTACATAAAATAGTTTCAAACTTGCTGCTCCCATAACACTGGGAAAAACAAGCCTAATTAACAGAGTTCATGATTGATTTTCAGTTCTTTTCTCCTCTTGACTGAGGGCCTATAGTCAAGTTTTGTTCAAAAATTTCTTGGATTAGTTCTTCTTTCTTTTCCTCTTTGATGTGGTTTTCAGTTTGGGTTTATCAGATGCTTTCTAATGACTTAGATATATTTGAAATGTAGCTTGGTTCTCTTGCTTCTGTTTGCTTTCAAGTTTAGTTTTTGTCCCCTTCATCCTTGTTGATGTAATTTTATTTTTGATTATGTAGAACATGAATATGCTTCCAAACGTCAAGCTGTAAGACTGTATACTCCTTTCCACACTCCTTTGGGGGTGCCTCCTCCCCTGTTTCACAGAGGTAATCAATTCTATTTTTTTCCATTTTTTCTTTCCTGTGTTTCTTTTTTGCAAATATCAAACATATGTATGTCTTCCTATTTTCCCTTCTTTTTTTACACTAAAAATATCACGCTATGTATATTCTTTTGCAACTTTCATTTTCCACTTAGCAATATTCTAGAATTCATTCCATATCAGTTCATAGAAATCTGTCCCATTCTTATTTAGAGCGGTGTATCACTCTGTTGTATGTGTGTAGCATAGTTATTTTCAACCAATTTCCTGTGTTTGTGATTTTAGGTAGTTTCCAATATTATGCTACAATGAATAAACTTTATGTGTATATATTCTCATTGTTTGGGGTAATTTCTTGTCAAGGTAATTAAATTTGTAGTTTTCTTAGTGTTGCCAAATTCCTCTTCATAAGGGTTGTATAATATGCATTCCCACCAGCAATATATGAGAGTACTGGTTTCTTATAGCTTTGCCAACAGTGTGTTATCAGGATGTTGAATTTTTGCCAATCTGATCGGTAAAAAACAGGTTTTTTGTGAAGCCTTAGTTTGCATTTGTCTGATTATAGGTAAAGTTTCATATAGGTTCTCATAGGTTTCAGAAGCATTTTTGTGTCTTTTTGGTGAATTGTCTGCTTATATCTTTGTTCATTTTTCTATAGGATTTTTGGGATCTTTTTTGAAAAAAGGTATATCAGCCCTTTATCTGTGATACATGTTGCAAATATTGTCTCCCAGTTTTATGTTGGAATTTGATTTCAGTTGTGGTGTTTTTTTTGCCATGCAAAACTTTAAAAATATTTTGTAGTCAAAATTATCATTATTTTACTGATTTCATTTGGATTTTGACTTATAATTAGAAAGCGTTGTCACACCCAGGTTATAGAATACACTTATGTTTTCTTTTAGTACTAATATAATTTAGTTTTTCACACTTTGATCTCTAGTCCATTTGGTATTTATTTTTGTATATGATTTGAAGAAACGATCTAATTTTTTTCCAAATGTCTAGAGTACAACACCCTTTATTATGAAATCCATGTTTGCCTGAGTGATTTGAGATACCACCTTTATCATATACTAGACTTCCTCATGTAGTTTGGTTTATTTCCAGATATTGTTGTCTGTTCCATTAGTCTGTCTCTTTATGGGCCATCCCACCACACTATTTTAATTATAGAGGCTTTGTAATACTTAAAAATATCTGGTAGGGCTAGTTCCCTTTTCAGTATTTCCTACTTATTTTTACACATAAAATTTTCTGTATGAACCTTGGTGTCAACTTGTCCAGCTACAGAAAAAAAACTGTTCAATATTTTTGCTGAGATCATACTAAGTTTATAAATTAGGGAGAACTGATATCTTAATGATGTTAAGACATCCTGACTATGAACAAGGATGTCTTTTCCATTTGTTCAAGTCTACTTTTGTGTTTTCAGGAATGTGTTATGGTTTTCTTCATATAGGTTTTCAACATTTCTTGTCAGGTTTTTTTTCTTAACTATTTTATCTTTTCTACTGCTATAGTAAATGGAAATCTTCTCTTTTGTTACATCTTATACTTGATAATTGTTTGTGCCTATGAAGGCTGTTGATTCTTGCTGTTAATTTTACATCCTACCACCTTGCTGAATTATTTTGAGTGAGTTCTATGGCTCCTCACTGTGTGGTCTGAGTACCTTTGGAGTTCCTGAGACCCATACAGTGGATTCACAAGGTCAAAAGAATATTCATAATAATACTAAGATGTAATTTGCCCTTTTAACTTTCATTCTCTCTTGAGTGTATGGTGGAGTTTTTCCATTACATAATGTGTGGTATCATAATAGATTGATTGCAGAAGTAGACATGAAAATCCAGATGTTTTCTGGTAAGCTCAACAACAAAGAGATGTGCAAAAATGTAAAACAATGTCATTCTCACTGAAAGTTTTCATTTATGCTATTTAAAAAAAATGCTACTTACTTTAATGTTTCTTTTAAATTAATTAACATTTAAAATTTTCAGTTTTAATTTCTATTCCAGTAAATATCAATAGATAAAACCCACATAAATAAATGCTCTTTGAGATCCTTAATAATTTTGAGGGTAAAGGAGTTCTGAGGTCAAAGATTTTGAGAATTTCTGACTTAGTTTTATCTTGTATTCTCCAGGTTTTCTAGGTATATCATCATGTCCTTTGCAATAGAGTTCACTTTCCTTATTCTTTCCCAGTTCAGAAGCCTCTTGTTTTCTCTCATCTAATTGTATAGCTAATACTACCGATAGTGTTAGGAAGGGAAAAGTGGGCATCTGTGCCTTACTCAGTGGGAATGCCTCTGGTGTTTTCTCATTAAGTAATATGCTGGCTTATGTTATGTGTACTGAGTTTCTTTCTCTGAGTTTGTAGTATTTCCATTGCATATAAAAAAATCCCTTTTTTTATAGATTATTCTATAGGTATTTAGAAAGGTTGGTATTTTTGATCTAGTGGTTACTTTTGTATTTATACCTTTTATACTGGCCTTAATTTCCCCTTTTTCTAAACTTTTACTCTCTGGTCTGTCAGTTTTAAATGGTATCCTTTGACTCCCACTTATTACCTAAACAACAACTAGTGGTCATGTTTTACTTTTCTCTTTGTTACCATTTTTAAGGTTACATTCTTTCTACTTTGTCAGAACATGCAATATTTATATACACTTATGTTCCCACGACTCCACCCTTATTTTATTCTTAGATCTACAATTAAATATATTAAGTGATCATCAGTGCATTTGCTGACATTTCCCAATTATCTTCTGGTTGGATAAAGCAGGATATAAAATCCTTGACTTACACTCTCTTTCCTTATGTCTTGAAAATGTCATTCCACTCTTGTCCTGTTTTGTATGTTGTTCTTAGGAAGTCTTATGTATACCTAAATTTCTTGCCTAAATAAGAATTTGATGCTTTGCTCAGTGGTCCCAAGGATTTTTTTTCTTTGTCATTAAAGTCTAATAGTTTTACTAGGATACATCTCAGAGTTGATCATTCCAGATCAGTTTTCCAAGGCACACAGTGGGCCTCTTCAATATGCTGATTTAGGATGTTTCTGGAAAGTTTTCTTGGATTATATTTCTAAATATTATTTCTGTTCTTTATTTTATTTTTCTTCTTCATAGATTCCAATCATATATATGTTGGACCTTCTTTGCCTGCTTTCCATTTCAACTACTTTCTCTCTCATCCTTTTTACTTCTCTTTAAACTCATATTCATTCTGTTTTTTTTTGTATTACTACCTTTATTCAATGTCCCTAATTAAATTTTTATTTGTACTTATTCTCTCTTGGGCACCTTGTAATTTATTTATTTCTGAGGTAGTTCTGACTTTTCAATTTTCTTCCTGAATTTGACCAATTGTTATTGCATTCTTCCTAATTTTGGGGGGGGTCTTCTATTCTTAGTTTTCATATGTGAATCTAGTATTTTTTTGAATCTTCAAATGCTTGTTTTATAATATTTAATTCAGTTTGAAATGTTACTTTATAGTTTTCTTCTGATGCATGGTTGATTTTGGGGAGAGAAGGGGAGAACTCTCAGTAGCTGAAATGTTTTGATTCATATTTTATCTTTTTTCTTATAGCAACTTAGTATGGAGTTTGTTTGATTCCTCCCTCCCCCCACTTCCATAGGCATTTTGTGGAGAGGTTTCCTATTTCAAGAATGCCCTCTTCTGTCATTTTAGTGAATTGCAGTTTATTGAATTGATAGTGCTGAAGTGGAGGATTCCCTTGGTCATCAGGGAAATGCAAATTAAAACTACAATGAGATATACTATATCAGGATGCCTAAAGTAGAACCAAGAAACAAACTCAGAAAGTATCTAGTTGCTGGCAAGGATGTTGAATACCAGAAATTACATATTCTATTGATAACCGTCAGTATCTACCAAGGTTAAAGGTGTGCCTTCTTATGAACAAGCCTTTCAGTTCTAGGTATGACCCAACAGAAATGCGTGCATATGACCAGCAAAAGAAATTTATTTGAATGTCCATAACAACCCTGTTTGTAATAACTTCAAACTGGAAACTACCCAAATTCTGATGAATAAATGAATTATAGTATACATGCACACAGTAAAATACTGTACTGCAGTGAAAACGAACAGTCTGCAACCATATGCAGTAATACATAGAATGAAGCTCACAAAGTTGGACTTCAATAAAAAGTTAAAACAGAAATAAAACCAAAAAATTAGGCTGAGTAGAGCCCAAGGCTGATGCTCAGATGGGAGGTATTCCTGTGGCTTTGTGTTAATAATGAGATCCTCTACATTTAAGACAGGTCGGCATGGATACCCATGCTAGTTGGACTCCCGGTTCACCAAGGGGCCAGAATGCTCCATGGCCACTTCTGAGCCATGTTATTAGGACAAATGACAAGGAGAAAGCTTTGACCTGGGCACAAACTAAAAACAGTCACTTTATACTCAGAGGTTGTAGCTTTAAGAATTTCTTTGTTTTTAATTAATTTTAAATAATCCAGGCAATCTAGAAATATACTCCTTATAAATTTAAAACATGACAGTACGATGTCTTGGAGTTGCTTTAAAACAATATGAGGTCGGGGGGGCTGGGACCATAGTTGAAACAAGACTGGTTATGAACTGATGGGTATTGAAGCTGGGTGATGGATACTTGGACCTCATTATAGTATTCTATTTTTGTATATGCTTAAAATTTTCCACAATAAAATGTGAATAGCACATAATTACTGAAAAAGCTAAAAAGTCTTTGTAGATCACTAAACCCCTGATGCTCTTTTACTCCTCACTGCCCCTTTCCCACTCCGGTCGACCACTGTTATTAGTTTGGGTTTTGTCTTAGGAGGACAGATGGCACATTCTCACTAGGACAGTTCAAGGGCAGGGGAATCCACAAGACATAGTCCAGCACCCCCGGGCTTGCTACAGCAGGAAGTCTTTCTCACCTAAGAAAGCAGAACTTTTCAGACCTGAGGCACGAGACCCTGGAAAAGAGAGTAGAGCACCTTGAGAGAAGCTGTGACCTTTGGTTGAAGGGTACGGCCAGTTTTTGGAGCCCCTGCAGGTGGGAACTGGGAGAATAATCACTCCAGTCTCATTCTCTTCCATTCCTTTGATTTGCTGGTGCTCTCCACTGGCTAGCAGGTGAGGTGACCCGCTGACGCAGTTCATACAGGTCAGCCTCCCAGGGCCCAGAGCAGGGTGGGGAATGGTGGAGGGTGGGTGTGCAGGGACTTGTGGAAGATATCTGGTAGAGTGTGGGTCCTGCCAGATGTTTTTCTGTGCATTTTCATATGTGTTTATGAATCCAGAGATACTATGTGGTTATGTTTTCATTGCTTTTTTAAAACCCATGGGATCATACAGCATGCCTCGTTCAGCGGCTTGTGGTTTCCCCTCATCAGTGCCCTGGTGTTCTTGTCATGTCAATACATCAAGATCAGCCTCATTCTCTTTTTTTTCCTGTGGCTGACGGTCTGCTGCCCTGTGGACCCATTATAGTTCACCTCGCCATTCCCTCTGGACAAAAACTTAAGGCGCTTCTTCCTTGAGAATTTACTGTCTTCTTCCAGGGAACTCTCTGGTCATCTCGGGAACATCTGGGAAGTTGCCATATGCAGTAGGTTGTCTGCTTTCATAGTCTAGTGGTTGGTTGAAAGTTGTTTTGTGTGTTGTAGTATACATACTTCAACTGTCCAAACAGTCCTGATTTCTGGCAGCTGGGACAGGTAGGGAGAAAGTCAGGTAAGGGAGGCCATGAGGTCTGGGTCAGGCGTTGGAAGACAGGTTTGAGTTCCACGTTTGCCACTGCCTTGCTGTGTGACCTTGAGCAAACCATTTAACTTCTCTGATCTTCCTTTTCCTCTGTAAACTGCAGATGGCACTCATACCTGGTCCACCTGCTCCACGGGGTAGTTGTGGGGGTGTTCTGAGACAAAGGTGGGAAAAATGCCTGAGACAGAAGCCAGTGGCGGTCCCGTCATGATGTGGGGCTGTGCCCCTCTCCTCCAGGCTCCTCTCTGCAGTCAGGACAGGGGGAATGTTCCCAAGAAGCCTCTTTGCACCCATCATCCCCATGTCCTGACTCACAGCCATGGCTCAGACTCAGTTTCCCTGAGTGACAGAGTTGCCCCAGACCAAGGATTGTCTGCTCTGTGCTTCTGGGGAGTTTTTCCCATGGGACTAATTGGCTATAGGACTGTGACTCCTTTTTCCTGGCAGGCTGAGTGGCCCTGAGGAGCGGACTTCTCTCTCCATGGTTGGAGAACCAGTAGCCAGTCCCTCCCTCTCCTCTGAGTCCAGATCAGACAGGCAGCCAGTGCCAAGGCCACCACCCCACAAGGACAGGGTGGCTAGGTACGGAATGGTTCCGTGTCCCTCACTTGGTCCAAAGCCTCACGCTTGCCTTCTCCAGAAAGCTCTCACAACAAGCCTCAGCTGACGGTTCTTGAGGGCTTACTCTCTGTCAGGCACCATTACTATTCATTTAATCCCTGCCAGGGGCCTACAGTTACTATCCTATCTCCACTTTACAGACGAAACATAGGCCCAGAGAGTTTAAGCCACTTGTCTCAGGCTGCACAATTAGAAAGAGGCAGGGTTAGGATTCAAACCCCAGCCTCTGACAGCAAGGGCCGTGTCCTTGGCCTCTGGGCTACACTCCTGCCTGACTTATCCTGCTGTCATTGATGCAGCCCGACCTCGGTGCATGTGGTTTGGCCTCAGTATTTCCTGGCTGCATGTGCCTTTTTCCCCAGAAAACAGCGAATGTGTGTGTTCTGCTACTTTTCTCCTTCCCAGAGGGACTGGGACAGTTGTGTATACAGTAGGAGCTCAGTGAATGCCAATTTCTTGTGAAAAATCCCACTGAGGGTGCTCTTGGCAGGCCCAGCATACCAAAAAGGCGGTGTTGGCCCTTTATGGAAGTTATCAGGAAGATGAATAAGGCTTGAAACGCGAGATGCTGGCCGGGCTGACTCAGACCGCACAGAATGGCCTGCTCTGGCCTTTGAAGAGCTGAGAGCTATTTACATCCTACTAATGGACCTCGCTGGCTGCGAGCAAAGCGCTGTGTAAATACTCCTGCCACAGGCCCGGGAGTGAGTGAGGACAAGACTGGGAAGAGGACCCCTCCTCATCGTCATCCCCAGCTCAGGATGGGGTCTGTGGGCACGAGAAGCCGAGGGGGAAGCGATGACGCTAGCTTAGTGGGAATCCACGCACAGCCGACCTGGGTGGTAGGAATGGTCTAGTTGGCAGTGTGGTATGTAGAAGACTCCCCCGGCACCAGGTTCTTTGCATAAATAAATGATGACCAGCTGTTAGTCTTCCTATTAGCATGAACATCCATTATGGCTTGTTTCAAATATAAGTCTGGGAAGGAGAAGTTCAGACTCCCATGAAAGGCAAATGTTACAATGATAATCCAGCCCCGTCTGGCGCACATCTGCCCAGAGAAACTCACGAACTGGGAGCGCTGGCTGGGATCTATGCTGGGGCTGGGTGCCGGGTCCGATGTCCTCGATAGGTGCCTCCCTACACAGCTCAGCCTGCCCAGGGAGTGGAGTTTTTCCATTAGGGAACACATGATCCCAGGCTCCTGTTGGGGCCTGTTTGGTGGGATTAGCACAGTGCCAATGGCCACTGGCCTCTCCTCCTGCTGCCCTTGCCCATTCTTGATCACAACAGCCCTTGGGAAGGTACAGGTAGGCTGGGAGGGGACAGGTCTCGTCCCTCAGGGCCCAGCCCCCAGCCTGCACATGGTGGTCATGGCCCATGGCTGCTGAAGTCCCCTGGTTTGAGGGTAGCTGGTAACGGGCAGAGCAGAATGTCTATGGCAAGGTCTCCAGTGCCATACTGTCCTGCTCCAGGTCAAAGCCATGCGGCAGTCTTGTCTGCTCCCAGCCAGGCTCTGTGAGGGAGGCAGAGGCCTGCTCTGCTGGCCCCCCACCCCTCCTGTAGCCAGGGAACCCTGTCACTCTCCTCATTCATTGTGCATTATTATGATTATTATTGTTTTTCTGCCTCTCTTTCTGAACTCATTCATTCATTCATCCACCCATTCTAAACATATGCATTTTGATCCTTTGCTGAGGATCAGATGCTGAGCATGGAGGCAGAACAGCAGCCATGGTGGCAGAATCTGCTGGCAGGGCGAATATTGGGGGTGAGCAGGGCAGACGTGGCCCCAATTTACTGGAGAACGGACACTTTATTGTAGAGGGCAGTGCAGTCGGACAAACACAAGACACTAAAAGATAATGGCAAATTGGGAAGAGTGCTACCGAAGAAGCGCCGGGGAGACAGAGGTAACAGGAGACAGCTAGTCTAGAGAGAATGGCTTTTCAGAGGAGGTGACTTATGGGCTGAGGTCTAAAGACCGGGAAGGAATCTGCCATCTGAAGGACAGAGGGAAGAACATCCCAGAAGGGGGACCAGCATATGGGAAGGCCGGAGGGGGGCACAGCTTGGTTTCCTTGTGGAATTAAAAATCATCAATGTGGCTGGATCGTAGTGAGTGAAGGTGAGCTGAGAACAGCTCATGGAACTGCAGGCCCTGCGACAGTGTGACATAGAGGAGCTTAACGGGCTCTGAAAAAGCAGTGAGGTTTGATGGGGCGGGGCCGGCACGCAGAATGTTGCTCTGTGTGCCTTTGGCTCATTTGTTATACAAGCCTGGCCGAGTGCTTGCCAGGTGGTGTGCTAAGCACTGAGACAGATTACTGTCTCCTGGAAGCAAAGAGGAACCCACAGGGGTCTTGGATTTTGGGTGACATCCCGAGACCTGGAGGCAGAACAGCAGCCATGGCAGCAGCTTCTGGGAGCTCTGTGAAATGGTTCTCCAGACACTAGCGCCCCTCTCTTCCGGGCCACTTCCCACCTGCCAGCCCGCGGCCTGCGCTTGCTGGGTTTGTGCCGCTGATGCGGCCTGCGCCCCCCCCCACAGGTGCTTGGCACATCCAGACTCCGGGGAGGGTGAGCCGAGGGCACCCTGTCCCTGGGATTTGGGGGGACGGGCACCGAGGCACAGAAAACACAGAGGCCTCAGCCTCAACTGCGGGCGCGGAAAAGGAAGCAGCACTTCTTAAAGCTGTAGGGCATGTGGGTGCTGACTGCTTATCCTCGGTGCAGAAACTGGGTCTGAACACAAAGCCACACAGTTTCTTGACTAGCCAGCGATTGTGTTTTCCATTTTATGCATGAAGAGTATTTAAAGAAATGAATGTCTTTCCCTGCATAGCTCAAATATCTACATTTACTGCTGTGAAGATGGCCAGGTGTCCCCGGGAGCATCCGTAGTGTGTCCCCGAGAACCCTGGGTTTGTGTATCCGTGTCCTTTATTCCTGAGGAATGGAGTCATCTCTGGCCCAAGAGGCTCTGCACCCTCCTATTTTGGGGCATCATTGCTGTTCATAGTCTCTTTGCTTTCCTTGCAGGCTCATGCCAAGTGTTTGTGGCTGTCCCCATCGAGCCCGTTGAGTGCGGTGGAGAACGTCTTCAGTGCTTATTTTGCTTTAGGGTTTGGGCTTTGAATGGAGGACTCGAGGGGGTGGTGGGGAGGCTGCAGCTTCCAAGGTCGTGTTACCTGCACTCTAGCTGCCTGACTTTGGAGAAGTGACTTAACATCACTGAGCCCTGGGTCCAGGAGTGGGGAGGGGAGAGAGTCAGACAATGATTCCTGGAATAGTGACTACAGCTTGCTCGCCAGGGCCTTGTTCTTAGGTACTTTGCATGCAGAACCTAGTGAGTCTCAACCCTGAGTGTGCATTACACAGCCACCGGGAGGGCTTGTGCAGAGCCCAGTGACTGAGCCCCCCCGCCACAGGTTCTTGTTCAGTAGGTCTAAGGTGGGACCCAAGAGTGTGTATTTCTAACAAGTTCCCTGGTCTCAGGACCACACCTGGAGAATGACTGCACGAGCTCATTTCGTTCAGTCATCATAACCCCCTAAACCTGGTGGTGTTATAATTGTCACTTTGCTAATGAGGAATTAAGGATTGGAGAATGGAGTAAGTTGCCCAGGGTCACACGGCCACTAGGTGGTGAAGCCAGGATTCAAATCCAGGTCAGCGCAAAGCTCGTGATCTCGGAGTCTGTGAGAGCACATGTGAATCCTAGCATGGTGCCTGCCTGGCAGGGAGGAGGCGCTCAGCAGATGCCGGCTGCGGTCCCTTTACCTCTTTAGACCCAAAACTGGCCTTTATCCAAGATGATAGTTGACGCCAAATGATTTTCATTATTATTTTGTGATAAAGCAGAACCAAATAATACTCAGAAAACTTGGATGAGAAAATCCAGGCTTGAAAGGATGGGTCACCAGAGAGGGTGCGGATCCATCAGACAGTTATTGGCTGCCAGGGCCAGGAGGGACTGGGCAATCACCCCTCCAGCCTCCACTGCACCCTGCGATAGCCACAGCAGAGGGCTCCCAGCCCGTGCGGGGGGGCTGCCGTGGCCGCAGGCTCACCACCCTCTCTGACTCCAGGACAGTGAGAAAGGGCTTCATTTTTAAAGTGGAGTTTGGCCGGATGGAGCCAGACCAGGCCAGTGGAGAGAAGTCACAGCCTCTATCTTTGTCCCGGAGGACCAACTGTCTGCGCTGTGAGCCCCATAAGCCTCTACGGACAGCATGGGTGCAATCAGAGCTCCAGGGAAGCAGTGAGAACCTTAAAGCTGGGCTTACTCAGACAAGGGAGAGCAGGGGAACTTGGCAGGAGGAGAGGTTCAGGAGGTGGAAATGCAAATGGCACTCTTGAGGCACGTCATTTGGCTTCTTCCTACAAGTCCAGTCCTATCTCCATGGTGATGTTTCCCCTGTGGAAACTTATTTTCTACTCTGGTCACACCGTGGGCAGCCTTGAATGCCAAGCTGAGCATTTGGGTTTCTCCTGATGAGAGAAGGGAGCCTGGGGTCTGCAGTGTTCCAGGGAGGAGGAAGTCCCCAGCTGCAAATCTCAGCCGGCACTTTGGGCTTCTGATGAGCATGTTGCCCTTCTTTCTGAATTCTCAGCCCTAACGTTCCTGGAGCTTTGCACATTGACGTCTCTGGAAGTTGCATTATTATGGAGACTTCAGCCAGGCAGTCTCTTTGTGTCCCCCACCCGCCTTTTTCTTGCTGGAAACAAGGAGTCAATTTAGGGAGAGCCATTTTGTCCGCATTTCAGCTCCCCAGCCTGGAGCAGGCCCTGTTTAAGCTGGTACCTTCATCTCAGTGAGCTCAGCCCTAACCTCTCTGGGTCTTAGCTGGATTAAGGGCCTAGATTGTTGCTGAGGAGGAAGGAGGTACCACTGTAATTGCTGTTTAAATCTACCTAACAATAGCCACATGTGAAGCCAGATTTGAGGGTTATTAAATATGAGTGCCACTCTTTCCCCAAACGGGCCTTTGTTTGCATAGCTGGGCAACATGGAGAAAGGAGGAGAGAAGCTGCAGAGTCAAAAGGGGGCCTCAGAGGCCCTATTTCTGGGGAAGAACAGGTCCTCAGTTCATGGAGCAACCTGGTGACCCGAGTCTGCCCGCCCCGCCCCGGGCAAGCCTCTTTCTGGGGACACCAGAACCTGGGCCCCCAGAGCTGCTCTGGAGTCCCAGCAGGGGCGGCTGGGGGCCCTCCCCAGGGTCTGCTGCTGTCTCAGAAGCGCTCTTCTGCCTGCGGCAGCTGCTTGCCACCTCGGGGGTGATGCAAAGGGAAGGACGGGGTCCTGAGGGGGGAGATGCTAAGTTGCCCCTTTGCAACCATTCGGCGATATGTGAGCATGTGCTTCTCAGCTTCTCTCTGGTGCCCCTTTCCCACTATGTAGGGTGAAGAAAAGTGTGTTTCAGAGGCATGCCCCTGGCTTGCAGCCAGCAGTGGGTGGCAGGAAAGCCGGGTGGCTCAGCTTCCCTGCTGTGCATTGGAAGGCCTGTGAGCAGACTTGAGTCACATGGGCTCTGTTGCCTTTTTGGAGATGTGCCGGGCATGTGTGTGTGTGTGTGTGTGTGTGTGTGTGTGTGTGTGTGTGTGTGTGTGTGTATCCGGGTCACAGGGAAGTGTGTCAGGGGAAGACCTGGAATGAGCGTGGTGCTCCTTTTCCCGTGTCTGCAGTTGGGCTCCCGTGTGGCTTTCTTGTTTGGGGGCTGAGCTGCCACCTGAGGCTGTGGGACCTCCTGAAGCAAAGATATGGTGGCATCAGCTGGCCCCAGGGCCCTGGGGGCAGGATGGCAGCTGTGGGCTGAGACCGAGGCCAAGTTAACCCTGGCTCTCCGGGAGGCCTCACGCTCGCCAGCGCCCTCTCTGGGTGAGCCCCAGAGCCCAGGGCAGACCTGCTTCCCTTGGGGGGCCCCCTCTCCTGTCACTCGTCAAACCCTGGCATTGTCCACCACTGGGAGCAGAAGTAAACTCCTGCAAAGAGGTGTCTTTGCAGGTGATAGATCCTTTGATTTTTGCTTTAAATGATACATTTCAGCAACTTTGTAAGCTAGGTTATTAAAATGGAATTTCTAGACAAGAACCTAAAACATAATGAAAGACAACAGGGGAATTATATTTGCATCATATGATAGATGAAGAACATTCAAGAGTTCTTACAAATCCATAGAACTTTCTGTTTGATGAGAAGAGGGGGTGGAAGAACCCTCATATAACACTGCGTGCAAATGGCCTTAGTGCTTCTGGACGGCACTTTGGCAAAATGTATTAAATACCTTTAAAATCACTAAGTTTTATTTACTATTTCTACATGGCTATTTCTTATAGACATTTTTCCCCAGTTCTTTTTTTTTTTATGCTCACGGACAGCAAATTTTCTTTCTTTGGGTACAGTTGTGTAATGTATTTGTCACGACTTTTATTATACTTACATATTTATATTACAGTGGAACGCAGTTGCAGCTCATTTCTACTCTGGCCATAGTCTGTGCTCCTGTTTCTAAGCTGCTTTTATGCCAGGCTCTTCTCAAATAGAATTAAAGGCAAGAGTGAGGATAGAGGTGGGCAAAATGGGTGAAGGGGATAAAGAGGGACAGACTTCCAGTTATAAAATAACTTAGCCACTGGGATGTGTCTAACGTACAGTCAATACTAGTGTAATAACTTTGTAAGGTGAGCATTTGTCATGGTGAGCATTTTGTAACGTATGTAGGTGTTGAATCGCTAATGTTGTACACTTGAAACTAATATGTGTCAACTACAGTTAACAACAAAAAAGTGGGACAGGTGGGAGAAGGCGGAAGAAAAGTGTGGGCTTTGATACTGGACAAGGGCGCAAATCTGCAGTATGCTTTTTTCTCTGAGTGCCTGCAGGCGGGTTATCTAACTTCTCCGAGCCTCAGTGTCTGCATCCTTCGCACGGCTCCAGTGCTCACCCAAGGGGTTGTTGTGAGGATCAGGTGAAGGAAGTTGGGAAAAGCCCCTGAGCGCTGTACCTGCACACAGGACTGCTTGGTGAATGGAATGATTGTAACCAGGTGTATGGGGTCCCTGTGACTAGAGCTTAATCACCCAGGCCCAGGGAGTTTCGGCCATACATCAGGTCCAATCCCCCGCTTCCTGGAAGGACTACATTATTCCAGACATCCCCAAGAGATAGCAATCCACCCTGTTCTCAGAGACCTCAGGGGAAGGAGAACCCAGACTCCTGCTTACTAATGCATTCCAATGTCACACTGTTGGAGCCAGGAAGTCCTCCTGAGTGTCTACACTTAATCTCCATTGCCAGGTTGGAAGCTTATTTTTTCTTGCTGTTTCCTTAGGGAAAACTGAGATTTTGCTCATGCAAGAAAATGTCTGACTTCCAAGGCAAGCAGCTCTATCTCGCGGTCTCCTGCAAGGAAATCACCTTGTAGGAAGATTCAGAAGGAGGAAATGAGAGGGGGCTGTAGAGAGAGGCATGACATCCTGGGATTTGTCCTTGAGCAGCCCTTGGAAAGGGACCATATTGCTATGCATGCCTCTGTCCTCCCTTGGGACAGCATACTCCGTATTTCCATGTGGGGCTCTCAAAGGAATCTGAGATTCATTGTGACCCAGCTACCCCAGCACACACTGCACCTCCTGTACCTCCTCCAGGGTCCCTCATCTCAGGGAATGTCCTTCTGTCCATCCATTCACACAGCCAGATTCCTGGGACGCATCCCTGACATGGTCTTTCTGTAGCCCCCACGGGGCATCCAGCCCTGAGTTGTGTTAGTTTTGTTTTCTATTGACCAGCTCTTGAATCCCTCCACTTCTGTCCATCTTCATGGCTGCCACTGTGTCCAGGCACCTGTATCTCCCAGCACAGTGGCTGCAGCCTCTAGTTGCCCACCCACTCTTACCTTCTCTCCCAAGTCTTTTCTCCACTCAGCACTCAGAGCCATCCTGCAAAACACAGGCTGACCCTTGTAATCACCGGCTTTAGCCCTCCCATGGTGTCCCATTGTCCCAAACTGTGTGGCCCTCTGAGCTTTTGTTTGTTGTCATGCTGCCCTTCCTCTCTGCTTCCCAGACACTTGAGCTACCTTCTTCCAGTTCCTCAAAATCCCATGTTCCCTCCTGCCCCAAGGCCCTGATACATGTTGCCTCTTCCTGGACCCCTTTCTGCCCTGACTATGTTTGCCTGGTTAGCTGTCACTTCTCCTTTAGATGTCAGTTCAGGGGTTACTTCTGGCAAAGCCTTTTCTAACCCACTGGCTGGCTCAGTTGCCTTTATTAACAACTCTCCTAGACCAGAATTCCTTTCCTCCAGGATCCCCAGCTGAGTTTACAGTTAGGCATTCATGAGCGTGGCTGTTTGCCATCTGTCCCAACACCCTGTCACACTATAAGCTCTAGGACAGCAGAAATCCTGTTGGTTTCATTCCCTGTTTCACCTGGTGCCTGGCACAATGCCTGGCATGCAGTGGGCACGCCTGCGGAATGAGTGTTTGTCTCTGAATTTTGGCAAGAACCAGAGCTTTCCCAGCCTCCCTTTGTGGGTTGCCTTGGAGGCTGTGCCCAGGCGCCGTGGCATCCTTTCTGTGGCCAGGGTCCCCTCAACCGCCCAGACGGTCTTGCAGGTGGGTTTGGTGTTTAGACCAGGCATGACACCATTCAGCCAGTGCTTTATGAAGGGCGGCTGCTGATCTCGACCTACCGTAGCTTAGTGCTTCTGAAATGGCTGGTGCACCAGAGTCTTTGTGAATGGGATTATCCCCAAACGCTAGTAGGAGGGCTCTTGCTATTTATAAGAATCTGGGGCTAAAGAAAAACAACCCCTTGGTAAAGTGAATAATTACCAGCGATTTTGTCCTTTTTGTGACTTCAGTTTATGTATGTACTAAAAGAGCTTTATTACCCACCAATTAGAGAAATGATCGGGATTAGCTGGCCGAAGAGTCGGGGGGATTGGGCCAAGGGGCCCCTGTGGTGATGGTATTTTCTCTGTCAGCTGGCTCTACCTCCATGTCTCAGAAGTGACGTAAAGGGCATTTGGTGGGTCCCACAAATGGATGGTCACTGTTTACAAACTCCTCAGTGAGTTGAAGGCCTAGCCCTCTCTGCTCACCCCCACCCCCACCCCAGTCAATTCTGAAAGCTCCAGCCTGTCAGTACTTACGGGCGAAAATGCCAACTTGACAGGCAGGTGGTATTGTGGGAAAGGTGGCTGGGTTTTTATGTCCTGGTTTTGTCACTGGCTGTCTGTATAAACTGGAGTGTCACTTCACCTGTATGACTTGTTTCCCCCTGTTGGGTATGTCTTTTACAGGTATGGGGGGCTCACCTGAAGGCAGTGGGTTAAAGGTGCTTTGGGAAGTCTAACATTATTCAAATCTAGGGGAATGCTGAGGATTGAAATATACCAGCTGGCAAATTCTAGTATTCCAGGATGACAGGTTCTTTAATACGTGATCTTCTGCTCAAATATGTAACCTTTGTGTATAGGTTCACCCTATTTCCCTGGGCTTCAGTTTCCACATCTGTGAAACGAGATGGATTTATTTCTGGGCTGGCAAAGAGGAGAACTAAATGCTGTTTCTCTGTCTTCCCGTGGTTAAGGCAGACAACCCTAATGAGCTCCAAGAGCGCAGTCGCTCTCAGCACAGCGACCCGGATGGCCAGCCAGCGCGAATCTATCCAGGTCTTGTGCAGGGGTGAAGCTGTTTGCCGTCATTGAGAGTAAATCCTCACCAATCATCCGTGAGGTGCAGATGAGAGAATCGGGGCCAGAGAGGTTGACTTGGCTGAGATGCGGGGGACGTGGGCCTCTGTGAACTTACAGTGGCGGTGGGGAGGTTGGGTAGATTTTCATATTGGGAACATACTGAGCAGACCCAACTCAGGGCCAAAACGGTGTGTTTCAGGGTGTCACCTTTCTCTCCCGCCCAGCTCATAGGAACTCTGTACAAGAGAGTGGGGGCTGGGCTCGGGGGCAGCGGATGTGTGCCGGGGCCGGCCTCTCTGTTCAGAACGGAACTGTTGGAGGCGCCGTGGGAGAGGCAAAGGTCCTGTCTGGCCTCTGTACCATGTTCATTCTCTTCTCCATTTTATTCTTTCCAGTTTCTTAAGAAATTGATGTAATCAAGACAGTGTATGGCTAAATAGGCCAGAACCCCAATTGTGACCTCCAACCCCCAAATCCAGTTACCTCTTTTCCACTCCTCAGGCATGTCCCAGGGGCGGCGTGCCCCGGCTTATGCATTCTGGGCATCTCAAACAGGCACTTTCCTTTGACCTGGTTATTTAACAGATTCATTTGGGGGCGAGGATCAGAGGAGAGAAAGAATTGTTTTTTCTTAACTGTCCCCAGGACGCCTGGAGCAGGCTTGGAGGATTCTCACTAATCTAATCCCTGTCAGAAAAGGAACCATAAAACAATTCAGGCTTTCAAAGCCAAATCCCCTTCCGGGACTCACACTAGTTCTATATCTCTCCCTTACCACTTTTCTTCCTTTGTGATGAAGGCAGGGTTCAGTTTCTCGGTAAGGGTTTCAGTGGATAACGATTTCACATTTCACTCTTCTATTTTTCATATTTAAATTTGCTTTACTCTCCAGTTTGACTTTCCACTGACCCTTGAAGAACTGGCGTATTTCAAGGAGGGGGAAGAGATCTCATTAGAGGAAATGAGAAAAATGGAGCAGAGTTTTAAAACTTTTAATGACTAAAACACAGTGTTCCAAGTCAGTATTGCACTGGGGTTCGAGTCACTGTTTGGTTACAAGTCTTTTAGGTCTAAACGGGGTTGATGACATCTGTTTAATTTTAGATGTCTGGAATACATTCTGCAAATAATGAAATCCAAATGCATGACCAAATTAGAGAACAATTTTATCTGCGGCAAAGAAATTTTTAAAATGAGAGCAAACATTTCAACGAAACAAAGCTTTAAAAGACCCATCAAACCTTTGGTCATCTTGCCTGGACTTTCCCAGCGGGTCCCCATGGTAGAGAGAACTTTCCTTTTCTTTGTGCGTGAATCAGACACGATCGTGTAGTTTTATACCCATTTTCCTATCCTTCTCTGGGGGCGTGTGCTCTGCTCTGTGCTGTCAAGTCCTGGAGAGACCACGTGTAGCCGAGTGAGAACCCTTTACAGGGAATCTCCATTGGTGAAGGAAAGGCACTTGTCACAGATACTCGATGGCCACTGTGCAATAACTAACCCAAATGGCTTGCTGGGACCCTGGGAAAAACAAAAAAGTACACAGGCCTTGTTGATGTGACAGGGGTCTACCCTGGGCATCGGGATAGAAAAGGAGTATTTCTGGCTCTCACCACACGCTGTGTGACTGGGGCAGTTCCCTGAGCCTCTCTGGGCCTCACTTTTTCCAAACGCATCAGGAATTCAGGGATTGTGGGAGGCTCGTAGTGGTCGGCCTCTTTCCACAAAGATCTGTTGTGGTGAGGGTGTCCTGTTATTGGGGTGTGCCCTGAACGATTTCTGTCACACCTCCCGATGCCCAGCGCCCGGGAGGGTGTGGAGACTGCCCAAGTGGGTCCTCCTCCTGGGCGTCCTCTGAGGGTGGTGGTGGCACACGGGCATTCTCATGTCCACTCCATGCTGAGTTGAGTTCAGTGTCCAGCCATCTCCTCCATCCTTGGCCAGACTTTCACATATAGACAAAAAGTGAATTATGGTCAAAGTTTTGCCTGATGTCTTAAAACACTTGGCTACTGGGCAGTGGTAATTATGCCTTTCCTGATGTTTGCACCTTCCAAATACTTTTAGACCCTTATCTCCCTGCTTTGGTCCACCCTTCCAATGTCGGCTCAAGTCCTTCCTGGAGAACCAGCCCTTTCTTTGTTGAGTTTCCCCATTGGCCTCGCCTAGTGCGCCTGGCCAGGCTCGGCCGACCCGGGGTCAGTTTCCTGAACCACAGCCACATGGCCCAGTGTTCACACAGTTCACTCATGGCTTGTCTTGTCTGCTGGATGTCCCAGAGATGAGAGAAGGTTTCCTAAGTGCTTGCCCCTGTCTGATGACCACAGACAAGTCTGGAGATGGGGGTTATAAGCTTATGGTGCCTGAGCTAACATGGTTGGGGTAAAGCTTGGGTTTGGGGAGGCCTCTGGGCCAGGCTGGCCTCTGCAGAAACAAGCAGGTGGAGGTGGAGGCTGCTGTGGACAGACGACAGTTGGGTGGACAATGCTGAGGTGGGCCAAGGCCTGCCCAGAACTCGGTTAGCCCCTGGCTCGTGCTGTCAGGCCCCTTCTCAGGACTTTGCTTTGTGGTCACTGCCCCTCCCCCAAGCCGAGAAGCACCACTGGCTGTGCTCCAGGCCGGATCAGAGGGCGAGCTGATGGCTGTGGTACTTGGCAGGTAAATTCAGGTGCATTCCTGGGAGCTCCCAGAGGCCCCATGGTCAAGGAGCACGGACTCTTTTACCTCAAGGATGATGGGCTGAGGTCAGTGAGAAGAGAGGTATTGGGGCTACAGAGTGGAACCTTCAACAAGTGTCAGGTGAGGAGCTGTGGTTCTGTAGGAATGTGGCGCTTAGGCCTGAGAGGTGGGAAGTAGAGGCATGGGGCCCTGGGCTGGCAGTCACGAGAGATGACGCCCGCCTCTGATGCTCTGTGTGACCTTGGATTGAGCCAGAAACCTCGCCGGGCCTCAGTTCAAAATCTGTAAAATGTGGAGGTTGATACCTGATAGGTTTAAGGTGAAGCCCGGGTAAGAAAATGCAATTGAAAACTATTGTAAAGATGGCATGAGTGAAGGTCTGCACAAGTGTGAGGGGTTTTCATTTTTGTTGGTACTAATAGAGATGTAAAGGAGTAGTGATGACAACAGGAAGTCCATCCCTATTATTTTTTTAAACTGCACTCAGGACGGAGGGGTTGAAAGAACACGGAATAGGAGTCAGGCCATTGGATTTCCAGGTTTCTTGCACTCAGTCTGTGTGTGGCCTCGGGCAGGCTCTGCATGTCTTTGGATCTTAGCGTCCCCATCTGTGAAGAGGGGCCGGCAGTCCCCACTCTGCTTTCCTCACGGGCTGCTCAGTGGCTGGTGTGGGGGTGGGTGGTAAAAGCAAGTGCTTTTGCGGGCTGGAAATGCCACGGGAATGGGCTGGGCTGGTGTTGATGGTGTTGGTTGCTTGGAAGGGTGTTCTGAAAGCCAGTGCATACCTCGTGGTCTGTTCTGAGCTGGACGTTCCTGTGGCCCGGGTGCAACCTGTCAGGTAACCAGGCGGTAGGGTTCAGTCCCTAACTTCTTGTCTGGCAGTGAGGGACGGAGTGGACTAAAGGTTTATCAGTGTGGCTGTAATTGGAGCTCATACTTTGCATGTATTAAGTGTAGCTTAATGTTCTAACTATGGTACAATAGATTCACAGCATCGGGGCTGGGTCTCACTGGGTGGTAGACTGAAGACATCAAAGAGACAAAGTCATATTTTGCCAGATGCATATAAGAAGGGGACCCTGGGGGCCAGATTTGGCGCTTTTTCCTTTTTTCAAAAAATAGATTTTGGTTTTTAGAGCAGTTTTAGGTTTATAGCAAAATCAGGGGGCGGGTGCAGAGAGTTCCCACGTGCCCAGGCCCCGCACATGCCCGGCTTCCCCGCCGTCCCATCCTCCACCGGAGAGGCGCATCTGTTACAGCTCATGAACCTACACCGGTGATGCACATCGTCGTCTCCCAGAGTCCGCAGCTTACATCAGGCTTCGCTCTTGGTGGTGCACATTGTATGGGTTTGGACAACTGTTTAATGACAGGCATCTGCTAATGATGCGCACTGTGCTATCGTACAGAGTGGTTTCGCTGCCCTAAAACTCCTTGGTGCTCCACCTCTTCACCCTTCCCTCCCCAGCAACCCTTGGCAGCCACTGAGCCTTTTACTGCCTTCCGAGAGGTAAAGAAACTTGCTCAGGTCCTTTGGCCAGAAGTGGGGGGCCAGAAATTGAGCCCTGCCTGTCTGACTGCAGAGCTGGTGCCCCTGAGCACAGGGCTGCCGGCTTGGCAGTCAGTTCCCGGGTCAGGCTGGGTGTGGCCCCCGGCAGCCCGGGCAGTGGGAAGGTGGGAGTGGTGGCCAGGGCTGGGGGGGAAAGACAGCCACTGTGGTTCCCACTCCCCTCACCCCAACCTTACGCTCTGGCACAACCAGGACAGCATGTAGACTTTGGGCTTTCTTGGGAAGGCCAGGGTCTTGGGGGAGGTTGGGTGGTGGTGGAAGGAGGGATAGGAGACGGGGCAAGCAGCCATCCATGTCATGGTGACGGAGCATCAGGTCTGAGCCAGGCACTGTGGTAGATGCTGGGGATTTAGCAGGAAGCATGACAGATGAGGTTCCTGCCCCTGGGGCTCCTGTATGGTAAGACATGCACATGGTACACATATATCTAAATAGAAAAATGTCAGGTATGACAAGAACACTGTGGGGCATTAAAACTGGGTGATGTGGTGGAGAACTCTTTTAAACTGGGTGGTGAGGGATGGCTTCCTCAAGGAGGTGACAGTTCAGCTGTGATCTGCATGACAGGGAGTCAGCTGTGAGCAAATCAGGGGACAGCATTACAGGCAGATGAACCCACAAGCGCAAAGGCCTTGGGGTTGAATGAGCCTGCATGCTGAAAATGAAGAATGGACAATGCAATTGGATTTAGGAATCCAGAAAGCCGTGGTAAACAATGGTATGGATGAGATAGGATTCAGATCGAATGGGGCTATATGGGGAAATATCTAGGAGTTAAGGTATAATTCCAACACAACTGGAAGCTGAGGTGGTGGTAATGATATGAGTGGACTTGTATTTTAAAAAGATGCCTTTGACCTCTGAAGGGACAATGGATTGTAGGGAGCAAAGGTGAAGACGGGGTCCATTACACTGGTGCAAGATCTAGGTGCAAAATAGTGCTGCACAGGCTGGCAGGGTGTGCCTGGGGTGGAGAGAAGTGAGTGGGTCCAGGTATGTTTTGGAGGCAGAGCAGTAGGATTTTCTTATGGCTTGGCACTCCATCCACACAGCTGCTCAAGCCAAGAGTTATTCCTAACTTCCCTCCTTCCCTCAGCCCCACAGCCATTTGCTAAAGCCGAGGAAGAGCAGTTTTGGGGAAGTGGAAATCAAGACTTATCAGTCTGAGGGGCCTATTGGACGTACAAGTGACAGCACCAAGGTGGCTGGCATGAGCGTGGGGCCGGGAGGGCTGCAGGGGTGGAGACAGACACTTTGCTTTATTGGTGTGGCTGTGGAATTAAAGCCACGGGACTGGATGTGATGGTGGAAGGACAGGGAAGAGAAGAGGGGTCAGAGACCCAGCCCTTGGAGAGCACTGTCCGCAATGCGGAGGAGCCGGCGAGGGCACCTTGGAAGGTAGCCCAGTGCGGGAGGGAAGCTGGGGGCACGTGGCATCCTGGAAGGCAGGAGGAAGGGAGGTTTGAGGGAAAGGCTGCAGAGGGTGGGCTTTGACTGTCTGAGCTGCGGGCGACCTGGGTGAGAGCCCGTGGCGGGCGGGGGAGAAGGGGATGAAGCTGTCTGGGAGGGCAGAGAAAGCAGGCGCCCTGGGAGAAGGCTCACCAGAGCTCTCCACCGGCATGGTTCTCGTGCTGTTTTGCCGAAATAAGAAACAGAGAGATGGGGTGGCACCTCAAGAGGGATGTGGGGCTCAGTGCAGCATGTTTTTTTACATAGGATAAATTACAGTCAATTTGTATGCTAATGTGAATGATGGAGGAGGGAGGAGAAGTTCAGTGATGCAAAGAAAGGGACGTGAACAGGAGCAATGACTTCGCAAGGGCACAGGAGGTGGGATGAGATGTACGAAGGCTGGACCTGAATGGGGGCAGGGATACTTTCTCCAGGCCTGGTCACTGGAGGGAAGGAAGAAAGAGGATTTGCTGGGAGGACCCTATGTTCTGAGACGCCCAGACCAGAGCTTCTCCACATCCTCCTGCCCATCTGCCTTCTCACGTCTCCAGCCATGCGCCTCTGAGCACACCTGCCCTTTCCCTGCCTGTGCGCCCCATCTCACCCACGTCTATCTTCCGTGCTCTGGTCCATCCTTCCCCGGCCTGCGTCCTGTGCCTTTCTTCCAGGGAGTCTTCCTCAGCCCCCGGCGCTCTCTCCCCAGCTGGGCCACAGGGGACCCTCATGCTCCGAGACCAGGCAGACCCCTGATCCCCGGGCCTCCAGGGTCCGTGGGCGATGCTGCCCAGTCACATCTCTTGTAGCATCGTCAGGACTCCAACCAGGGAGCAGGCCATTAGCGGAGCGAGAGAGAAGAGATGGAGGGCTTTTGTTTTGGGGTCTCATTGACCGGGCTCTAAGACTGATGTCCTTACTAGTTGTATGACCTTTGGCAGCTTTTTATTACCCCCTCTGAGCCTTAGATTTCTCATCTAAAATAAAGTTAATAATGGGACTCACCTCACTGGCATTTGGTGAGGGTTAAATGCACGTATACTGTGCCTGGCACATTACTAGCACTCAGTGAATATCGCCATCATGAATACGTCAATTTTTCCCCCTACCCTTTCTCCCGTGGGACTTGTGGGGGGTCACTTGACCTTTCCATGCCTCAGTCACCTCATCGGAAAACTAGAATATAGTTCCCTCCTTAGTGGGCTGCTGAGTTTAGTGAGTTGAGGTGTGCACAGAGTTTAAAACAATAGCTGGCACGCAGTAGTTGTTCAAGAAAAGGAAGCCTCCTGGTGCTACGGCTGCTGTGGACCATCAGGGTGTGCACCTGCCTCGCCCCACGGAGCTCTGCTGAGACTGCGGAGCTGGTTGCCTGGGGGTCCCCCCACCTCGGCCGTTCATGAGCAAAGGTGACTCCCCACCCCTGCTCCCCCCAGGCTCAGCTCTGGACTGTTGCTTCTCACACATTCCCCAAACCCATTCATCTCTGGCTGTAAGGTTACAAGGCTTTGAAAATTAATTTTAAAAATTACATGCTCCTGACCCTTTAAACTTTGTTTTAAATCCCCCTAGTGCCTTAATGAAGCTCAGGCTATTTTGGGCATCCTGGGAAAGTGTGGCTGACAGTGCCTTTTTAATTTACATAAAAACATAGGAACACACACACATGGACCCAAATATGTGTCTCTGTAATTGAGAATAAATATCATACCTCCCTAAGCAGGCTGTGCCAGTAAGAATCAGGTTTAATAGCAGATTATGAAGATAAATTAAAGTTGCCCAGGGGTACACCGAGAGACTCCAAACACCTTTTAGAAAACAAATTAAAGTGGTTTCAGAAATTATTTTCTGAGGGCAGCAGAGGGTTTTCCTCCAGTTTCCCCGCTTTATTTTGAGATGTATGTTTTAACACTTGTATAAACAGTTTGGGCCCATGACCTGGGGCTTCCTGTGCTCTCTTCATCAGCTGGTGTCTCTGTGAGAATTCGGCTCATCCTCTGGGCGTTTTGATTTCCCTGGCTGCTGCGCTGAGTGCTGCCTTGGGCCACCCTTTTTTCTTTCCCATTGCCTAGTGGTGTGAAACCCGCTGGTGTGTGGCTCAGCCTGTTTCTGCATTTTCCCACCCAAGCCTGGCTTCCCAGAGGTGCCTTCAGTTCCTTGAAGAATGGGACTTCTCAGGCAGGGGCGGTGGCTGGGAGGCTGGAGGCTGGACCTACTCAGGCTCATCTAAGAAGCTGGTTGACTCAAACTTCAGTGCCCAGGCTCTGTGGCCCCTTTGCTTATTTCCCTCTCCCTCTCCCCAGGTACATCTGCAATGGAATGTACTTTTATGGGTACAGAGTTCCCGTCGCTGGAGGTATTCAAGCAGCATTCTGGTCTAAGTTTGGAGGGAATCTGCTTCTAGCTATGAAGTGGACCTAGATGGTCATTAAAGTTCCATGTAAACCTGAGATTCTGCAGTTTACACTTTACAAATGTAGTCTGTGCAAAGTCCATAATACCCTCTAGGTACACCCATTTTGTTGCAAATGGCAAGATTTCTTTCTTTTGTATGGCTAATAGTCCGTTGTGTATGTGTACCACTTCTTCTTTACCCATTCATCTATCATGGGCACTTAGGTTGCTTCCATATCTTTCTGTTGTAAATAATGCTGCAGTGAACATAGGTCTGCATATATATTTTCAAATTAGTGATTTTGTTTTCTTCAAGTAAATTTCCAGAAGTGGAATTGCTGGGCCATATGCTATTTCTATTTTTAGGTTTTGAGAAACCTCCATACTGTTTTCCATAGTGGCTGCACCAACTTACATTCCCACCAGCAGTGTGGGAGGGTTCCCTCTTCTCCACGTTCTCACCAACACCTGTTATTTCTTGTCTTTTGCATAGTGGCCATTCTGACCAGTGTGAGGTGATATCTCATTGTGGTTTTGATTTGCATTTCCCTGATGATTAGTGATGTGGAACATCTTTTCATGTGCCTGTTGGCCATCTGTATGTCTTCAGAAGAATGTCTATTCAGGTCCTCTGCCCATTTTTTAATTGGGTTATTATTATTATTATTTTGGTGTTGAGTCATATGAGTTCTTTATATGTTTTGGATATTAGCCCCTTATCAGATATATCATTTGTGAATACATTCTCAATACATACCATAGGTTGACTTTTTGTTTTGTTGAGGGTTTCTTTTGCGGTGCAGGAGCTTTTTAGTTTGATGTAGTCCCATTTGTTTATTTTTGCTTTTGTTTCCCTTTCCCATGTAGATATACCCATAAAGAAATTTCTTATGTTGATGTCCATGAGACTCTTGCCTATGTCTTCTACTAAGAGTTTTATGGTTTCATGTCTTACATTTAGGTGTTTAATCCATTTAGAGTTTACTTTTGTGTGTGGTTGTGAGACAGTGATCTAATTTCACTCTCTTACATGGAGCTGTCCAGTTTTCCCCACACCATTTATTCTTTTTATCTTTTATACTTTTAATTTTTTTAGTATATATATATATTTTTATATATTTTATTGATGTATAGTTGATACACAATGTTATATTCATTTCAAGTATACAATATAGTGATTCAACAGTTCCATACATTATTAAATCCTCACCCCAACCAGCATTGTTACTATCTGTCAACATAGATGTTACAGAACTACTGATTGTATTCTCTATGCTGAACTTTAACCTCTGTGACCCCACACCATTTATTGAAGAGATTGTCTTTTCCCCACTGTATATTCATGGCTTCTTTATCATATAATAATTTACCATATATGCATATGTTTATTTCTGGGCTCTCTATTCTGTTACAGTGATCTATGGGTCTGTTCTTTTGCCAGTACCATACTGGTTTAATCACTGTAGCTTTGTAGTATAGCTTTAAATCAGGGAGCAGTGCACCCCCAGCTTTGTTCTTTCTCAAGATTGCTTTGGCCATTTGGGGTCTTTTTTAGTTCCATATAAAATTTAAGATTATTTTTTCTAATTCATTGAATAATGCCATTGATATTTTGACAGGGATTACACTGAATCTGTAAGTTGCTTTGGGCAGGATGCCCATTTTAACAATATTAATTTTTGCTATCCATGAGCCTAGGATAGAGTTCCATTTATTTGTGGCTTCTTCAGTTTCTTTCATCAGTGTCTTATAGTTTTCACAGTACAGGTCTTTCACCTCCTTGTTAGTCTTATTCCTAGGTATCTTATTCTTTTTGATACAATTGTAAATGGAATTGTTTTCTTGATTTCTCTTTCTGCTAGTTTATTGTTTATATATAGGAATGCAACAGGTTTGTATATATTGACTTTTGTGTCCTGTGACTCCTGAATCCATTTAATAGTTTTAATAGTTTTTTGATGGGGTCTTAGGGTTTCCTATATACAGTATCATGACATCTTCAAATAGTGACAGTTTTACTTCTTCCTTACCAATTTGGATGCCTGTTATTTCTTTTTCTTGTCTAATTACTGTGGCTAGGACCTCAAGTACTATGTTGAATAAAAGTGGTGAGAGTGGGATTCCTTGTCTTGCTCCTGATCTTAAAGGAAAAGCTCTCAGCTTTTTGCCATTGAGTATATTGTCGGCTATGGGTTTGTCACATGTGGCCTTTGTTATATTGAACTATGTTCCCCTCTATACACACTTTGTTGAGAGTTTTTATCATGAATGGATGTTGAATTTTGTCAGAAGCTTTTTCAGCATCTATTGTGATGATATGATTTTTATTGTTCCTTTTGTGAATGTGGTGTATCACATTAATTGATTTGCAGATATTGTACCATCTTTGCATCCCTGGAACAAATTCCATTTGGTTGTGATGGATGATTCTTTTGACATATTTTTTAATTTGGTTTGCTAATATTTTGTTGAGGATTTTTGCATCTGTGTTCATCGGGGATGTTGGGCTGTATGAGCTCCCTTTTAGGTCTCACTTTCTTCCTGTGTAATATGGGGGCAATCAATGATAATAGGTGACACTTATTAAGCACTCATGGTGTGCCTGACATTCCTTGAAGCACTTGTTTGCTTATAACTAACTAGTCAGAGGAGGTTCTGTTATTGCCCTTACTTTAAGAAGGAGGAAACTGAGGTTCACGGAGGTCAATTAACTTGCTCAAGGCCACAACCAGTACGGGATGAATAATAACATCTAATAACCAGCTGCAGGGAACATGCTGAGCTACAGGCAAGTGGACGTGCCCCCTCGAGCTACCCTGAATTTTTCCAGGGAGCCAGGCACAGCCCAGTTCTGGTTCTTGACCTCCTGAGAAGGCTTAGTGACATTAGTGCCTCTCGACTTGGCCAGTACCTTGTCCAAGCTGGCCCGTGGGCAGGTGGTGAGTGAGACATTTGTTTTCTCACCGAGAGCATTGCTTCCATGAGCTGGCCAGCCCGTGGCATCCAGGCTGGGCTGATGGGTATGCCATGTTCTAGGTTCTTCTCATCTTTGCAAATGGGCTGGCAGTTGGAGGAGAGCTCTGTGAGGCTTATTCACCTTGAGTTCACATAGGGCCACTTACCCACATATCGCTCCTACTTCCTGCTACGGTAGAAGGAAGGAGGGAGCTTCCTGATCCTGAAAAGGAGGTCTTAGAAAGGGAAGGAGCACGTATTTTCCTGATTTGGTGAGGACACAGAAAAGACCTGGCAGCTTTTGCAGTCCTGATACCCCACTTCTCACCGGCAGTGCATGTCAATCACTCCCTGCTCCCCTAGCGGCCTGCCTTGCCCTCACGGGGAACACTGATCTTGCAGCTTCAGTCGCCAGGAGTATGCTGCTGGAGGGAGCAGGAGCGTTCTTCTGGGTTCACAAGCCTGGCTTCACCAAGGAGGCAGGATTTAGGTTGAAACTTGAGGCATGGGAAAATTTATCTTGGCAGAGAAGGGAGCAATATTTTTGAGCATATCCATGCATCATGTACCATGCTGAGTTAAAACACCCATGCAATGACTTCATGCTCATGATGGCCCAGTGCTTCTATCTGCCTGTTATTGGTGAGAGGACAGAGAGGAAAAGATTTGCCCAAAGTCATACCAACTGGATCTAAACTCAGGCCAGAAGCATGCCCATGCTCTTTTTCCTCCAGCAGCTGGGAGAAAGTGTGAGCTGTGGCAAGGAGACCTGGAAGACCTGGTGGGTTTGGAGAGCAGCTGGAGGGAGAGGGTGGGAGAGAGGAGATGGCAGGACATGATGCTGGAACTGATAGGGGTGGTGGTGGCAGAATATGCCCAGAATGACATAAGCCTCATTGGGGGTGTGCTGGTAAAGCTTAACATCCAGCTCTCCAAGAAAAAAAAAAGTCTTGATCTGCAGTGTTTGCTGATTTCTATGGTGTAAATATTTCCACCTTAACCAACTTCAAGTTCTCAGTGTGACATCACTGAACACTAATTTCTTGTGAGCCGGTGTGAGGTGTCTTCAGCCCTCCAGGGACAACACTTTTCGGGCTCTCACGTTTGGGTGTGTTTGGGAGACAGTGGAGAGGTAATAGAAAGGGAAGTAACTCATCAGGACTTTTTTAAAAACATAACTCTTGGGGTTGTCTAGCATTAGGAATGAGGCTGGAGAGCATGGCCAATTAGGAGGTGACTATCAGCCCTTGGAGGCTGGAGGGGCAGGCTTGGGGCCGGCAGGGGTGGATGGGGCCCTTGAAAGGGAAGGGCCAGATCCCATCATCTTCACTGAAGCAGATGCCTTTCCCTTGGGTGGGAAGCTTATGGGTCTCTTGCTCTAAAAATGCATGTCTCAGTGAGAGGCTTCTGGAGGCAGTGAGACCTCAGTGCTCCCTCTCCCCTTTCCCCTCTGGGTCAGGCTGTGCCTAGAGCAGTTTCACATGGGAGTGAAACTTGGCTTCCTTTTGAATGTCCAGTCAGTCCAGTGACTTAGCAACAACAATGTGTATTTCCTCAAGAAATGACCTGGGGATTTTCATTTGGGAAAAGAGAGGTTTTCTTGGAAATAAACCCAGTTCTGGAGTCCAGGGCAGGAGGGCATGTCAGAGTTTGTGCTCAGCTGTGCCAGAGGCCTGTTAGCTGCTGGGATGTCTTTGGGACTGGGGACAGTTTCCTCCTACCTGGATCCCACATGGGCAAGGGGACCAAGGGCAGAGGAGTGTGGCCAGCCAGACAGAGAGGGTCGGGCCAGAACCAGCAGCCAAGGCTTCCTGAGGGAAGACGGTTTTGGCTGAATTGTGAAGCCTGGGCAAGACCTGGAGGGATGGGGGTCTCTAGATGGGAGTCTGAGGATGGCTTTGTGGCTGTCGTTTGCCTCTTTGCACTCAGATCCACTCCTTGCCAGCTCTGTAGCACGGCGGTGGCCCCATGGGCTTACTTCCCGAGCTTCCTTGGCAATGGATTCTGGTCAGGTCTGGCCCATGAGAGGCTCCGACAGGGACCGGAGGGCAGGAGGAGGGGAGGGGAAAGGGCACTTCTTCCCCCTCCCTGGCTTGCATGGTGGCTCCTGGTGGCTCTGGCTGTGACGCACCAGCCTCTCTCCCCGTGGTTCAGGCTTCCTCGGCCTGAGGACCCCGTATTTGAGCTCTCACTGAGCAGCCTGGCGCTGAGCTCTGGGCTCTGGAGCACCTCCTCCTGCCTTTTCTCCAGGCCTGGGGTCGGTCTGGCTTTTGCTCGCTGTGCTTATATCTGCATAGCCTCACTGTGTCCCGCTTCTCTTGGCAGCTCTTCCAACTTTGTGACTGTGTCACCCTGACGGTTTCCTGGACGTGGGCTCCGGGCCGTTTTCCTGACTGGATCCTGACGGACCCAGCCTGTGTGCTGGAGTGGGGAGGGACAAGGGGTGGGACAGGCCTCCTGGGGGGGGGGGCGTGGAGTTTACCCCCTCACCCTGCTCTCGGGCCAGACCTGGTGCCTGCTGGGCTTCCAGCTCAGCCTCTGTCTGCCTGTGCCCAGTGACTTCCAAAGCCAACCCCGAGTCCTGTGTCTGCCACCCCACCAGGCCTGTCTTCTAGAGGCCAGGCCCCTAGCTGAAGCAGTGACCCATTTTCATGTGTGTGGGGTCAGAGCCTTCCCCCCGCACCCCAGCCACACACACCCCCTGACTGGCTGGCTTTCACTCCCGCCCTGCCCTCCTCTCTTACTCTGCCCTGGCCTGCTCAGGGCAGAGCGCCCACTCTCCTCTGGCCCGGTTCTCTCATTCTGCAGCACCTTAGAAGCGCATACCTGACAGGAAGAAAGGATGAGGTCGATTTCTGTCTTGTGAAGGGGAAACACTTGCCCGGGGTTATTCACCAGGGGCAGGAGGGCTCAGCTCTCATAGACTGTCAGGTTCCCAGTGTGGAACAGGGCTTTCCAGAACGAAACTGGGAAATCACTGATCTAATTCCAGTTTATGTGTGAAGAAAGAGTAGCCACAGATGAACAAGGCCCTCCCCAGAGTCACGCTGAGCCCCTACACAGCACCTGGCGGGCCCTGCCTCCAGCTCCCCGCCTTCAGGTCCCCAGGGGCTTTGGGAAGTTCGGTGGGATGCGCCACAGGAACCGAGCTGAGGAAAGCAGCCTTGCTGGAGGTCGGTTTGCTGTTGGAAGAGGCCTGAGTTGGGCCAGGGTGGCCATGGCACTTGGTCCCCAGAATCCCTGAACCCAGCAGCACACTTGGAGGTCAGCAGAGGCCTCTCCAGGGCCTAGGGGCACCAGGCCGCCATTCTCTAAGTGTGGGATGCATGTGCACGGATACCTGCCCTGGGTGTGGCTGCAGAGAAATCTCCCGGTTCGTGCCAGCAGGCCAGTGCCAGGTTGCACAAGAGCCATGTGGCCGTGGTTGTGCCCGTATGCCTTTGTACAGAACCGTGAGGGCTGCGAGCTTCCTGGGAGAGGCATGACTCAGCAGTGCCCGGCCCCTCAGGGAGTTGTTGAGGGAGGCCAGCATGGCAGGGACACCCCACCAGGGCAGAAGGGGGCTGCGCGGAGTCCCCTGGGAGCCACAGCAGGGAGCGCCCTCTGCCCAGGCCGGTCACCTGCTCGGACCCTCGCTGAGTCCCTCCCACACCCACCTGCTTCTGTGGCTGCCTGACCAGGGCACAGGCCTCCCCCCGGCTGATGAGCTCTGCGAATGCTTTGCAGCACACTCCTCAGCTCTGGCCGGCAGCCTCAGGTCTGCACACGTGTGAAGTCTTGGGGACGGACCTAGAGGCAGACCAACAAGGAGTTCAGTGGGTCGTGCCATCTGAGTGGGAGATAGGGTGTGTGTAGGAGAGAGTCCCCAAAAAGACGTCTACAGAGGAGAGGTTGCTGCCTAACCACGCGAGGCCTAAATGAGTGGCGTGCGAAAATAGGGAGCCGTAGATAGCTTTGGAGCAGGTAGGTGCTGGTCCCTAGAGAGGTGCTTCAGGAAGGTGGGGAAGGAGTGGAAGGAGCACGTGTGCGGACCTACCCAGTGTAGGGGGTCAGGGGAAGGCCAGGGGAGGCTGCACAGCTTCTGACACAAGCGTGGAGGAGGGCTGACTCAGGGCGGTGGCCGCACAGGGGACAGCCAGGCTCCGCTGGGCCCCCCACGGTCGGAGGAGGAGCTGCTGGATCCCCTTACAAGAGAGTCTGGGCTCAGGAACACAGAGCAGGCTGCCACATGCTGCCTGGCTCCGTGGGCCAGTTACTGAATGAGCTGTTCCATTACTAAGCCATTAAGCACACTGAGACCCCCACCCCTGAGCCCCAGTTACTTCTGCTACCCGGGAATGAGGTAGCCTTGCTGACGTTGTGAGGACTGAATGTGTGCAGAAGGCCTAGCTGGGCACCTGGTGGGTCCATAGAAAACGCTGGGTGACCAGGCAGTGAGGAGGCAGCTGACCCTTATGCCACCTGACGATCCCTCCTGAAGGTCCAGTCCAGCACCCGCCTCTAGAATCTTCCCCGACATACTGCCTTCCAAGTCCTTTCTTCACCCCTCTCTGAGGTGCCCTCGAGTCAAGTGGGATGACTGCCAAGGCCGCTCCCTGCCCGGGGTGCACCTTCACCTCTCACTGTGCCCAATGACTTGGACGAGGCAGGAAAACCTGCCCTTTTTACCCTCTGGGGTCACGGGGGTGGGTCACAATCTGAGATGCCTCACGGTCAATCACGGGCTGGGCCCGCGGCCATCTCCCCCTCAGCCTCCTGGCTGGGGGAGCTGGTGGGGAAGATTTTCCAGGGAGTGGGTGGCCTGACCAGGCTGCTTACGCTGGTCACTTCTAAATCCGCCTTGGTTTAATGACAGTCATTGTCAAGTTTTCTCAGAGAAAGCCTTTTTAGCTAAGAGATGGGAGAAGAATGTAGCCATTAACGGAAATGTGTTCCTCTCCCTAGTTTCTAGGGCCCTAGATTCTCTCCCATTGACAGTGTGGCTTGGTTTGTTGGGGGCATGGACAAGTCCCTCCTCCTCCTGGGACCCCAGACACCTTTCTGGGGTACTTGGGCTGAAAGCTGGGTCCTGCTGGAGGCCACTGGCAACGTGGAAGAGCACAGAAGCCTCCCTGAAGTCAGGGGAGGACTAGGTGGGCACAGCTAAGTCTTGGGGTCCCTGGAAGGGGCTCTCCCTCTCTGGGAGGTGGGTGGTGCTGCCCCTGGCTGGCGAACAAGTCCCAGGCCTGCTCCTCCCTGCTCACGCCACACCCTGGCCTGGCCTGCGTGCTGCCCTCAGCTTGGTGGAGCTGCCTGGCCTTTGTCTCTGTAGGTTCCTGGCTTCATCCTCACACCTGATCAGTGAGCCGAGGTGACTCCCTCGGCAAACAGGGCACACCCTCCCCCTCCTGGAGACTGTCCATGCGGGGTGCTGCATTTGCCAGGGGAGAGGCCTTCATGTGTGCGTGGAGGTTTGTAAGAAAGACCCCTCTCACTTCGCACGGACAACAGTCTGAGCTGTGGTCTCTAGCTGGGGCCTTGGAGAGGGTGTGTGTCACTGCTTCATCCAGCATTTGGAGAAGAGTTCTTCCTCCCTGGACAGTTCCTGCCCTGAGGGGCATCCTCAGCGTCTGGGGAGGGGAGGGGTGATGGGCCGCATGAATGAGAATGAGTTGTTTTTGCTCCAGGCTGATGCCGCTGGGAAGCTGTCTCAAGAGACTCCTCCAAGCCCCTCCGTCGGGCTGGGGCCTGCGTACACGCAGGAGGTTAGGTAAGGTGACCTGTTGGCCGGCTGAACCTGGTGTCTGGTCTCAGAATGAGCATTTCAGCAGGGAGCCAGGCCCGGGCCCCATTGCAGAAGGACTCCCCCTGCAGGCAGCCACACCGCTGTGCAGCCCAGGACTCGGAGGTTCCCATGAAACAGAATCATGGCACTTGCTCAAATCTTGCTCATGGCAGGAGGAGCAAAACCCAAACTGGAGAGAGTGGATATACTGTTTTCAAGCGTAAGGTTTTCTCCTATAAAATTTAATTAAACCTTTCGCACCCATTATGTCTTCGTCCCTGGAAAGCCTGTGCAGATGCCCAAATTTTGGAACCTTTTCAAAATATGTGAATCCAGTGAGCCGCTTTGCACTTCCACGTGGGCATGGCGGGGATTAGAACTTGGAGAGTTCCCTCGTGGCTAGGTGGTTGCATTTTCAGCTGGTAAGATCATCCCTGGTCCGTGTGCTGGAATCCAGCAGATCACTGCTCTGCTGTGCTTCCTGGACAGGCCTGGGGACAAGTGCCCAGGCCCTTGAACAGGCAAAGAGATCAGCAACTCTGGACCTGATTCTTAATTCTCAAAGGTCTGCATTTCCATTTTGATGAAGAGCCTTCAGAATTCATATGATCTTATCTATATTATCTTGGTACCCACCTTATAACCTGGTATTACCCAGATGATTTAAGAGACGCTTTGCCTATCTTCATGATGGCTTTGGTGTATTTGATTGCCCCTGTTTGTAAATATAGCTGTGGTCCACTTAGAAAGGGAGTTTCATCTGGTTGCATTAGTACAGATAGGAAAGTGAGGACGGAACAGAGCATGTGCCTGTGGGCCATGCCAAACGCCAGGGCCTCCGTTTGCTGGTGGCCAGGGTCACAGCCACACAGCAAACAGATCTCAGCTCGACACATTTCAACTTGCTAGAGAGTTCTTTGGTAGTAACTGTGCTGGAAAATATGTGAGGAAGAGATTACAAGAATTAGGATTAGGAGATTAGGAGTTTATTTAAGGCAGAATTTAGTACCACTGTAAGGCTATTGTGGCTTCGAGTGAACAGGACAGCTCTATGGAGTTATGAAGTAATCCCTCATTAAAATCAGGGCTGCAGGCTTATGTGCAGGGCTTTGGCTTTGTATGAAAGCTGGTTATCCTTGCAAACAAAACTTTGAAGTTATTAATGCCACTCTGTTTGCATACATCTGTTTGCAGGCATTCACTCTCTGTGTTGGTATTAATTAAACCAAAATACAGAAACAGAACTGGCCTGGGGCCACATCTTTCTACTGTTAAACCCATTCTTGGCAATTTAACTTTAGCAAAACATATCATCTCATTTCGTTGGTAGTTTTGTTTGTATCTAATTTCCAAATTTACCTTGGTGTTCTATGTGTTCAGGAGCGATAAATATGAGTGGATAACTCTGATCTTTGTTTCTAAATATATATCATTCTTTGCTAGCATATTTATTGAGCTACTACTGTGTGACAGGCATGTTGTGGGCACCAAGGATGTGGCAGTGAACAGATGAAATCCCTGCCCTCATGGAGTTTATAATCTAGAGAGGGAAATAGACCCCCCCCAAAAAAAAACCCACCCACAAACAAATGAGTAAAATATACAATATAGTATTAGGTGGAGATGAAGAAAATATAGCCTGGTAAGGGGAGAGAGCCAATGGGGAGTGACCCTTAGATAGGACTGTGAGGGCAGGCCTCTCTGAAGAGTTGGCACTGCTCAGAGGCCTGAGTGCAGCAAGCCGTTCTGGCTTAGGGAGCAGCCAGTCCAAACAAAGGCCCCTAAGATGAGGCTGTGGTCAGTGGGTATTGTATGTTATTGTTTTAATTATGGTGAGACTGGCTGCTTTGGGCCTGGGAGCCTGTAGGAAGAAGGGGGGTAGCCTCTCAGCCTCCTGCGGGTGTGGGGCACAGGAGGACCCCAGGCCCAGACAGAGAAGCAGCGTGTGGGGCAGAAGTGTTCCCATGGGCTTGCTAGCTGAGAGGCTGAGGGATCGCAGAGGGGTTGACCATACCCCAGTCCCATAGCTGGTGCCCCAACAACATGGCTGTCCAGGGCAGCGGTTCTCAAGCTTCAGCATGTATCAGAGTCACCTGGAGGGCTTGTTAAAACACAGACTGCTGGGCTCCACCCCCAGATTTCGGATGGAGGAGGTCTGGGGTGGGGCCTGAGAATGCCTTTCATCAAAGTTCCCAGGCTATGCTTTTGCCCTCGGTCCAGGCACCACACCTGGAGAACCACTGGTCTAGAGCAACCTGAAAACCACTCTGGAATCTGTGCAGAGCAACTATGAGAGAGAATGAGGGTCAGAGCCTTTAGGAAAGCACCCGTTCAGGTCGCCCAAAGAGGGTTGTCTCAGGAGAGAGCTCAGTGGGCCCCACTGGAGAGTTTCAGCCATGGTTCTGATGCCCCCAGGTTGGCAGTGTCCCTTGCTGAACGTGGGTGCATGTGTGTGACAGACATTGCCCATGAACTGGTGAGGCCATGCTGGTCCGGGTGGCCACTACAGCCAGGAACCTCCTGGGTCAGGGCCTGAAGCCAAAATGGGTGGGGGAGCGGCCCAGCCCTGGCCCAGGGCGATGGGCGGCCAGCACTCAGGAAGCTGGGCTGATGCTGAGAAGCAGTGGCACCGGTGACCGCCTAGAGACTCTCATTTCTGCCCGGAGATCCCGGGGCCCAGCAGCCCTTTTGCCCTCTTCCTGCTTCCCTGAGTCTGTGCTTGTCTCGTCACAGGGTATGTGAGGCCCCTCTGCGCATGGGATGGCGCTCCGGAGGCACGAGCGGGGGTCATTGGAGAGGAGTCTGTGACGTCTGGCTTGCTTTCCAGAGGGAGGCCTTCTGCTCTTCTCGCTGGCTCAGCCTTGGGTGTGAGTTTGAGCACTGAGGGAGAAGGAAGGGGAAGGGCGGCAGGGGGCTGCGCTGGGCAGCCTGGAAGCACGGATGGAGCTGATGGGAAACAGCTGAGCCAATGGCTCTGCTCACTCAGAAAATAAATCCTGGCTCCCAAAGAAGTTGCAGAAAATTGATTTTTCGCAGCTTCAGTGGTCATCCTGGAGGATTGGGTGGGGAGGAAACTGGGTCCGTTTCCCGTCCTCCATGCTGCAGGTCAGGTGTTGAGCAGGCTCTCCGGGGGCGGAAGGGCCTGGGTCAGCCCTTCTCACCGCGTTTTGGGGCCCCCCCCCCACCCTGTGCAAACGGACGGGCCGAGGGCCGGTCTCCCTCAGCGTGCCCTCCGTGGCTCAGCTGCCTCTCAACTGCCGCTTGCTTTCGGGCCTGCTCTCACGGATGTGAAAGGCGCGTGTGTCCATGCAACGGAGCTGGAATTAAGGTATTTTCTATGGGGAAGCAGCTCTGGGTCCTTGGTGCCTGGTGCCTGGTGAGGCAGGGCCAGTGGGCGCCTTGGGGAGCTCAGACTCTCGGGGTCTGTTCAGTCCCTCGGTGAGCGCTGCTCGGGTCTGAGGTAGACATCCCCATGGGCGCCACGTGGGCCTGGCAGGGGCAGGCCTTGTCTGGGAACAGGGGCCGGCCATTGGCGCCTTTCCCCGCGTGTGTGGAGAGTCCACTCTGCTCAGGCCCCGGGGAGCTGGAGGCTCCCGCAGCCAGGGAGGGGCTGCAGCTGCAGACTGACCACTGTGGAGCTCCCCTTGGCTGTGCATGATCTCATGGAGAACTCGGCCAGAGTGCTGCGAGGCAGAGCTGTGACCCCCCGGCCCAGCAGCCAGCACAAGGGGCAGCCTAGCCTTCAGAGACAGGCAGCGTGGGCTGCCACCACCCTCTCTTGTCTGAGTCCAGGGGGCAGAGGACATGTCTCTCTCCCAGCTCTGCCCTGCAGACTGAGCCACCCCTGGCACCTCTGTGGCCCTCTCTGGTCCCTCCCTGCTCCTTAGCTGTCAGGAGGAACCAATCCCTTCCTCAGCGGCTGCTGCGAAAACCCGGAGACTGGACTCAAGGCATGCCACACTCTGCTCACTCGTGGAGGTAGAGAGTGGGGTCTGCAAGGAGTCCCAGCCTTTGTGGCCGCTTTCGTTGAGGCTTGGGATCTGGAAACGGATCACCCCTCTTGGCATTCCTTGCTGATGGTGCATATCGGTGCCCTTCACCCCGAGCGGCGTTGCCTCACGTGGCTTGAATGTTTCCATCTTGCTGGGCTTATTGGAAGGAGCTGTAAGTGAACACTCTGCCAAAAAAATATTGAGTTCATCAGGGGGCTCTGATGCCAAAACCCCTGAAAAGGGGCAAACGTGTCTTGTTCCTCGTCTTGTTTGTAGTGGCAGCGCCTGGTGCCCACACCTGGCGGCCCTGGTGCTCGAGTGCGGGGTTGTGGTGGGGTCGTGGCGGGGAGGAGGAGGCACAGAAAGGGGAGAGCGGGCAGTTTATCAAGATAGAAAGTGCAGACGCTTTCTTTAGGTTAAAAAGTGAAATGGGGGCCACTTGGAAATAATAATAATGGTATGGTGATAGTGGTACGGACGTCAGTATTTCCCCCAACTCCAGCTTGCTCAGTGGTCAGGGCTTATATACCCTGTCATTTCATATCTGTACTATGTTTTTAGTAATCATAATTATTAAAGAGTAGCTAACTTTTACAGACAGTTATCGTAGATACCGCAAAGTGCTGAGTACTTTAATAATATCCATTATTGGTGAAATTGCCACAAGAGCCCTATGGGTTATCACTAATTCCATTTCCAAGTGAGGGAGGCAGAAGCTGAGAGGCCACATATCTGGTCTGAGGTCCACTGAGGCAGAGCATGGGAGTGAGCGGTTGTGGCCCCGGGTGCAGACAGACCTGGGCTTGCCCTAAGGAGACCACCTCCTGGGTGCTGGGGTGTACCTGAATGTGGCAGGTAAGCAGGGAACACGAATACTTCGGCTATAGTAATGCTGAGTCTGATGATCGAGGTGGCAGTCAAGGGCTAAGGCTCTGGAGCTGGACTGGGCCCAGAGGCCCAGACTGCTGTGGGCCAGTGGGTGCCCTTGGGCAAATTACTCACCTCCAGCCTTGGCTTCCTCATCCGTGCCTGCCTCAAGGGTTATTAGGAGGGATAAATGGTTAATCCCTGTAAAGGGCCTAGAAGGATGCTGTTGATGTGTGCTGATTGTTGTTCTGTCCCTGTCACCCTCTGCACAGTCTCCCAGGCCCACCCTTGGGAGGAATTCTCTGGGTTAGAGAGGGGAAACTGACAGGTAATGGATGCCCAGTAAATACTCATCACACACAGGGACGGAGTTTACCAGGTGGCCTGGAGGTCTCCTGTGGTAGTGAATCTTCTCCTAAGAGGATCCTCCCCACAGCTTCATGCCTGAGGCTGACCCCCAAGTGGGCCAGGCATGCCTCACACCCACACAGATGAGCCACTAGTCCCCTGGGCTGGCTTGGTGGGGGGGTCACAGTCCCAGCGGACCCCATGCCTGCTAGAGGCACGGGCTTCTTGGAGAGGCAAGTGGTGGCAGACACTAGCTCTCCAGCCTGCAGGGTGGGGAGTGGGGAAGCCAGCTATTCTCTCAATAGTGGGGGCTGCTCCATGTGGGTGTGTGAGCTGTGAAGCTGGCCAGGGGCTTCTGCAGGGCCTGTCAAGGTTAACAGATAGGCCTTGGCCCTCCCCTAGGAAGTCATTCAACTTCTCCCTTGACTCAGGCCATATTGTTTCAAAGCATGTGGTATAAACTACTAATCACTGGGGAATTGCTTGAATTAACAAACTCATTTTTCCCGAGACCTGAGGTTGAACTTGACTAAGGAGTTCAGGGCTCTTTTGCAGAAATCCAATAGATCAGGAGAACTCATGTTACACCATGTTTTCAACCTTGATCAAATGCACATTTTGCGTGGTGGGGCCGTCTCCACGCCTGCACACTTCCAGCTGCACCCGATCGCCCAGAACCGTGGCAGACCAGGGAAGTATTTGGCACCAAGGCCAGGCTTTGGAGGAGCCAACCTCCTGCCTGGGTTGGAAGGTGCTTGAGAAAGGTTTCTCTCTTCTCCACTCCCTCCTCTCCCCCAACTCCTGCCTCCCCATCCCCACTCTTCTGAAAGCTATTGCTAAGAGGAAGTGTAAAGGTTTTGCTGGAATCATCTTGGGTTCCAGTCCTGGGGCCCCATCTCAGCTGTCCTGTGTGTCTTGTCTCTGCTTGTGAAGACCCAGTGGGCCCGCCTCCCTCCACCAGGGCACCTGCCCACAGAAGCCACCACACATGCAAAAGGCCAATAAGGAGTGGAGTCTTCTCCCACTGTCGTCCCACTCGGTCCATGTCCAGGCCTGAGCCTAAAGCAGGAGCTCAGCGGAGGCCCAAAGATGGGTCCACACCTTCGAGAACATTGACCTGTCCTAATGGGTCAGAAAGTTTCCAGAGACATGGTCTCCATTTGTGGCACAGGCTGGAAACCATAGGAGACATCGGGTGTCAAGGCTTGGGGAAGGCGGGGCTCAGGGAGGAGTTTATACAAGAAAGGTAGCCTTCCTGGAGGAGGCTGGGTGGCATTTGAAGGCCCAAGAGGGAAGAGAACAGGTTTTGCCAGACTGATGTGGAACTTCCCAGCAGGCAACATTGCTTCCCAAACCCCACCCCTGCCGTCGGGATGCTGGGATTCTGTTTCTGTGAGGCAATGGGTATGTGGCCCAAACTAGTGGTTCCTAAACCTGGTCCAGCATCCTGATCGCCTGGGAGCTTGGCGACAGTGCCGACACGCAGCCCTATCCCAGACCTACCCAATCAGTCACCGCCAGGTGGGATCCGGAGGCTGTAGTTCCAAAGTTCCGCAGAGGGTTACCATGTGGGGTCAGATCCCAGAGACCTCTCCCTACGGCGTGGGTTGGCTGTGCTCAGCCCACTTCCTTCCCTTATGGTGACCATTGGGGATTCAAGGACATCAATCACTGGAGAGACGTTTGGAATGTGCACCTGTGACCCAACAGCAAACTCCCAGCTCAGCTCAGGCTGCAAGAGGTGGGTTCTGGATCATGGGGCTCCAGGCTCCATGGGTAGGAGACATGGGCTCAGCTCTCCCCCTATGCTGGCCTATCTCTCCCTGATGGCCTCTGTCTCCTAAGGGAGGGAGAGCTGGAGGCTGCCAGCTTTGGGAAACGTCATACTTCTCACCTGTACCTGCTGCTGTGTTGCAGCTCCCTTGCGACGTCCTCACTCCAAGTTCCAGGGCAGGGAAGCAGAACGGCTATGGGTTGTTTCCTCAAGGCAGGTGGGAGCCAGATAATACAAAACAGGGCTGTCAGTGGGCCAGGGGTGGGGCTGGGAAGATCACGGTCATGACCAGCACAGGGAGTCTCTCTGTGCTGGGGCAGAATCTTCTGGGAGACAATCCTAGCAGAAGCATGTCCACCAGGAGAGCTGGGTGGACAGTCATGGTCTCCATGGGCAGGCAGGAAACTGAGGGTTAGGAAGGGCACCCCACTGGAGATTGACAAGCTGGGGTCTTCATTTTCATTTTGTGTGCTAAGGTCAGAGACTCTACAGGGGGCACAGAGGGTTTCAGCCATGGTTCTGATGCCCCCAGGTTGGCAGTGTCCCTTGCTGAATGTGGGTGCATGTGTGGCTCCTTCCTGGCATCTCAGAGCATCAGGTGCTGGGAAAGTAATAGTTGGCTGGCGATCACTTGGCTGTCTTGGTCTTCTTGTGCTGGAGAACTTTCATAACAGAATCTCTTGAGCTGAGCTCCCCTGTGACATTGGGTTCAAGGTGTTGGGTGAGCTTTTCTGGGGAGAGGGTCCACACCTTTATTAGATCCTCCAAGGGGCCCCTGCCTGCAGTGTGTGAAGACCCACTGCTTCCTGGAACTTTAGTTCAACCAATTTCTTGTGTCTTCAACTATGGTGAGAGCTGTGAGCATATGGCCTTGCTTCGTTTCATCCAAGGAGCACAGAGGTGTCCTCAGAGTGTCCGTGCTTGCTGGTTACTCTCCTGGTGGTAGCTGCTGCCACAGGCACATCCCAGGAAAGGGTGTGCAAGCTGAGTGCACAGAGGCTGTGTGTGTGTGTGTGTGTGTGTGTGTGTGTGTGTGTGTGCCAAGAGAGGACTCCCTGTGCCCCTTCTGCTGGCTTGGCACGTGGCTTGGAAGAGCGCTTAGACCCGGGTCCGGGAGCATTTTTTTGCTGCCTTCTTCTTGTTCTTCCAAAAGAGCCCCTCTGGGGCCTGGGGAGCCATGTGAGCTTCCTGGAATGTGCGCCCGTGGGGTAAAGTTCCTCCATCAGTTTTGTGCTTCTTCGGGGGTCATGATGGCTCAAAGTGGCTGAGGCCCATGACTGACGTGTTCCCTTTGGGGCTTCCTGGCTGGGTCAGAGCCAAGTCTCCTGGCTTTAAGGGGGTTCTCATGAAAGATCAGACCCAGCGTGAATACTGCGGCTCCCTCTCCTGAGCAGCGGTCATACGAGGTATTAGTTATGTGCCAAAGCGTTTCCGATGGAGACACGCCAATGCCCCTGGTTGGAATGCTAGAAAACATTTATCCTGGTGGGGATGTAGGTGCTGACAGTGGGCGCCCTCACCCGTCTGCAGCCTGGGCTCCACATGGACATGTGTGTACCATTTAGGCGGCTAATAGGTTTCTTTACGGAGGGTGACATTTACATGCTATAAAAAGTCCATTAACTGAATTTAAGCTTCTCCAGAGATCTTGGCCTAATCTGTATTTGGCATGTCACATGGAAGGGACTGGAAATCCAAAGGACTCTTTCTGCTGGGCCTTCACTGGGATTGGAGACATGAGCTGTGTTGAATGAGTGGGTAGGTGAATGAATGCATGAGGTGTGTGTGAATGAGTGAGAAAATGATATCATTGGGGCCAAGCATTTGTCTTTTAAGACTTGTGAATAAATTTAGGCTATTTTTAGATGACTGTTCAGTAAACAGCCTTATATTTTCAATGCCAAGCGGCACAGTCAAAACTCTCCATGGAAACAAGGCAGCTTTGTTATTTTTGAAGATCAAAATATTTTAAAATACTGTTCCCTGTTTTCAAATAGACTGTACAAGAAGTGTTTTTGTTTCTGTTTTTGTTTTTTAGCTAGACTTCACCAGGTTGGCAATAGTAGCTTACTTTTTCCCACTGCTACGTTCTAAGTCTGATCTTAGGACCGTCTCTGCATTCAGGCAGGGCCCTTTGGCCCATCTGCGAATGGGCCAGCCCTGCTGGGTCTCTCTCCTGCCCTGTGAAGGTCAATCAAGTCCCCAAGCCACAGGTGGGCACCAATTTGTTTGAAGGAAGGTCTGTGCTGCTCGTCCTGGGCCACAGCACAGCTTGAATGCCTTGAAGACCCCTTGGTACAGAAGCTTTCTCTGATCACCCCATCTTTCTGGACCTTCTGTAGAGTATGTGCCCTATCCCTCTTGATTACCTGACAATAAACTGTGAGATCCCAGGGGCCAGGCATGGACCCCTTATTTCTGCAGCCTTTTTCTAACCCATTACTGGACATGTAGGAAATACTCATTGCTTGAGTGCCTGATGGTGTAGTCCCAAACAGCACAATTTGAAGTGGTGGGAAGCCATAAAACGGTACCTTCCAACCTGGGAGGCAGGTGCCATGGGAAAAACAAGCTTCAGAACCAGAGGACCCTGAGGTTGAATCCTGGCTCCGCCCCTCACTGTGTCTGAGCTTGGTCAAGGGACACGACTCTTCAGAGCCCTCGTTTGCTTACCTGTAAAATGAAGATGATGATATCCAAACCTCATAGGTTGTTTTGAGGGCTTTGTGCAGATAATGATCGCTGGGCCCCATGCCAAGTCTAGGTACGTGAGAGCGAAGCCTAAGCAGCCCGGGGTTGGGGCCTGGCATTACCCCTGGGTGAGGCTGAAGTTCAAAGCGACCAAGCGACTCGCTGGTTTCCTCTGTAGGTGGTGTGCCCTCAGCCCTCTCCTAGTGATGCCCACATCCCAGGCCTGGAGCTGAGCCTGTGGTCTTGTGATTGGTTCTCTGTTTGTCAGGCAGGCCGCCCAGCAGGGGGTAGCCCACCCCGTGGACTGTGGGCACTGTCTGCTTCCTGTGTACATGTCGGACCCGCAGTGATTTCAAGACCATCTTCCCAGTCAGGGTTTGAGGAATTTGGAGCAGAAGGGCCGAAGCAAGCACCCCTTTCCAGGCAGGCCCCAGAACCCACCCCTCTTCTTGATTGCTAGCAGGCCTCAGGACTGGCCAGGCTGTGGAGTGCAGCTCGGCCCGGCCCTGACCTCAGGCCCTGAGCCCCCGGGGTGCCCTGCTTGTCATCCGCAGCCCCGTCAGGGCCGATCACTGGGCCCGGGGGCTGCCCTGTGTTCCTCTGAGTCCCCGGCAGAGCGCACCGAGTTATGTAATGCTGCTGAGCCAACATTTATGAGTCGCAGTCAATTTGCCGGCCTCGAGTTACACTGTACAGATGCTCTGCGTTACGGTTGGCTTTTGTCTCGGAGGCCGTAAGCAGATAGCATAACTCCGCTTACCATTAGACGTTTCGCAAATCATCTGGGCTCGAGCGTGCCGCAGCCAGACAGTTCATTTATGCTGTGAATGGTATGATTTGTAAAGTAATAAATTTCCCGTCTCTCTGCCAGCAATAAAGTAGAGCAAGCAGGCAAGGCCAAAGCCCTCCAAAAATACACTGGCTCCCAGCGAGACCTGGAAGAGAGCTCTGTCAGGTTCTGTCTCTCTCTGTTCCTGCCTTCACTGGAGTCTGGGAAATCAGGTTTGGGCCGTAAATCCCCTCTACCGTCTGGGTGACTCTGGGCCCCAGCATGGACCTGTTATAAGCATGTGCAATTGGCCCTACCACGGCACCTTTGTCACTTCCTGAACCCTTTTCAGTTCCTGCATTAAAGGGAAGGGTGACAGACATCACTCAGACTGGAGGGATGGAAAGTTGCCGACCAACCCTCCCTCTTTGTGGCTGTCCGTGTGCCTGGGGCCGAGGCAAGGCTGTTTGTCCGGGGCAGTTGGTGGCAGGCAGTCCTGGGGGATGGGCCAGTGGGGGCTTCGCTCAGCCTTCCGTGACGCTGTGCGGGGGGGTTGCCTGCCCGCTGCACAGGGTTCTCTGTCGTGAAGGTGGCTGCTCCAGGTGGAAGGTCAAGGACAGACATGAATGAGCCTTAAAATGTCTGGACCCCAATTTCCTTCTTGGAGGAGGGTCAGTGGATGGTGGGCAGCTGTGATTAGCACCACTTCCACCAAAGCAGGAGTTCTCAGGGAGACCCCTGAGCTGCAGCCCCAAGTGTCAGCTGGGGCCTGGGACCCCAAAGTGCCAGTGGGAGGCTCGGAGTCCTCCCTTTCTGCCGGCTCAGCCTTCCCACCCTGTAGAGTGGCTTCTGCACAGCGAGTTCCGGCTCCGTCTCTGACCTCTGCTGTGGTGATGGGGAGGCCCCACGCAGCTCCAGGCTCTTCCGGTCCGTGATGTGACTCTGCGGGGAAGGCGGGCTGGGAGTGGCCGGCCGGCGGGCGAGCCTGCTCATGCTCTGCTCTCATGCCCTCACCTGCCCGTTTTCCCTCCTTTCCCCTCTGTCTTCCTCCTCCTCCTCCTCCTCCTCCTCCTTTTCTACCACCGCCTCCACTTGTCCCACTTTTGATAGTTGCTGTGATAAAATCCCATTTTAAAATGAAGTAACATTTAGGGACGAGTGCAGAGAAAGGATGTCATGGGCGGTGCCATCCCCCAAATGCTGTCCAGGTGACTGTTTGGCTGTGTTTCAAAACTTCCAGGCCAAGGTTCTCACTCTGGCCTCTGGCAGCCTGGAAAGGGACACTGGTCCCTTCAGCTGGGGCAGCGCTGCTGCCCCCTGAGGGCCCACCCGGCCTTCACAGAATTCTCTGTCTCGGGGCAGGGAGTAGATACGTGCAGAAGCACGCACAGCCGTACATGCAGAAGGCCGGAGGAGAGCTGGCCGTTGATACAGTTGCTCCCTCAAGTCAGAGGCCAGCCTTGGAGGTGGGCTTGTGGGAGCACGGGGAGGAGGCACGGTGCCCGAGTACACCCTCCGGGCCTCTGCGGCCCTGCTGTCTACACCACGGCCCCTCCACCACTGGTCCCAGCCCTGTATCTCCTTCCAGCTTAGGTCGGGTCCCCTCAGCTATGGCTCTCACTGCACATTGACCTCGGCCCATTTGCCTCACCTCTCTAAGCCTCGGTTTGCCCTGAGGTAGGGTGACTGTCCCTGCTGTGTGGGGTTGTTGAAACGATTATGGAGATGGTCCGGCACACAGAGGGTTTCAGCAGATGTCGACCAGCAGGATGCATTCGATGCCTGTGCTGGGCACAGGGCCAGCTCTTCACTCAATCCTGGGAGGGGGCCCCAGCGTTCTAGTGCATGGGAACACCCACCTCCCCTGCCTCGATGGGGCTGTGTGCAGCCCTCAGGGGATGCTTCCAGTTCCGGGATGAAAGCTGAGTCCAGGGAGGTGGGGGACGTAGGAGAGCGTTAAACGGGAAGCCTGGAGCGTGGCTGGGATGCGCCCGTCAGGGGAGCAAGCGCTCAGCACAGCCGTCACCTCTTTGGAGGGAAAGGGGGGCTGCAGGCTGAGAGCGTGGTCGGGCCCCACCGGCCAAACCCCAGGGTAGAAAAGCCACAGGGAAAGAACGACTACGGATGGCCAGGAAGGCTGGCGCTCCGGGGTGCGGGAGTCCCGGATGGAGCTGCTCTCTCCCGCCGGAGCTGCAGGCCCGCTGGCACTGCCCTGGGACCGAGCCTCGCGCAAGCAGGAGGGCCCGTAGGGATCAGTAGAGGGCCCCCTGGTTTCTGTAAGATGTCACAGACCACTCCCCTCCTTCCCGTGTGATGGCAAATGCTTGTTGAGCAGGAATGACGTGCCGGGAAACCGTGTGAGGGGTGGGATGCGTGTCAGCTCTCATTTCATCCTTAGCGAAGCTCTGTGAGTCGCTATCAGAGTGGGGGAACAGGTTCAGAGAGGCTACATGATTGGCCTAAATTTTCCCAGCTAGGAAAGAAATAGAAACAGGGTTCCAGTCACGTCGGAAACTTCCACTAGAACATGGGCTCTGTGACGGCAGAGCCTGGGCCAGTCCTCTTTGGCTTACTGCCCCGGTGCGCCGCAAGCTGCCTGGAGTGCGGACTGAGTGCGTGAGCCAGTAAGTGCCTAGATGGGGCAGGTCTGCACGTTCTGAGCCCCCCCCGGGGTCTCTGGCACGCCCCCTGGCCAGCTCTCTCTGCTCTCATGCCTTGCCTGGCAAGTCCTGCTTGGTGGGGCGAGACCTTAGGTTGGCAACACCCTCCCCTGAACTCTTGAGACTCTTTAGGTACTGAAGAAACTATTGAGTCCCGTGTTTGCCTTGGGTTTTGATGATTGGTGATTCATGTTTGTGAGGAACGCAGGAGAGTGACTCATGCTGATTTAATAAGCCTATGGATATTTTCAAGAAGCGGCTGATAAATCGCCGGCTGGCAGCCCACTCCCCCATAGCTGCCAGCACCAAGTGCTCAGGAATCATCAAGTTAAACAAGGCGGCAGAAAATTCAATCTCCTGAGCATAATTTTCCTTATTTGAGCTAATAGCGTGAGGCGCCTTTCTTCTGGCACTGTGAGGTGCGCCAGGGGTCCTGTGGGAGAAGGAAAGCGAATGCTTCACCTTCAGCAAGTTCCTGAGGGTTTGAGCTTGTGATAAGAGCTATTCAGGCCTCCCAAGGTTTCCCTTGTGTCCTTGGAGCCCCTGGCAGAGCCCCTGGGGTGCCCGCCCTGTGCCCAGCACCCGAATGACGAGGTAATGTGAGCGAGGCCCGTTCTCTGTGGGATAATGAGAACAAGGCCGACAGCAGTGGCCCAGGCCTCTCTGGGTCGTGTTGGGACCCACACGCCTCAGTCGGGCCTGCTGAGCTCAGGTTACTCGTGATAAACAGTGGAGTGAAATGTGGCAGCCCTGAGGAGCAGGCCAAGGCGGCAGGGTATGCGTCACTTCGGATGGCTCTTACAGCCCGGGGATTCCTGACATCTAGCAGGTATTGACATGGGGTTAATCCTCTTAGCTCATGGTTCCGTGCTGATTCCCCATGTACTTCTACCCCAGAGAGCTCAGGCAAGCGGCTGGAGAAAACAGAGCTGCATTGTGTCTGCATCTGTGCAGGATCCAGTTACTGCGGGCAGCCCTCTCACCTAGGAGCTCAGAGCCCTCTCAGAAGCCCGTGCAGTCCAAAAGGGGGCACGGGGATGGATAGGCCTCTGGGAACAGGTGTGCCCCACTCAGATTTGGGAGACAACTGAAATCTGGTCTCCTTTCTGTAAATTCTTTGGTGTTCCCTCTCCGTGTTTACTGAGCCTCTAGTGCTAAGTTAAGCTCAGTGCTGGGTGCAGCCAAAGGAACATATTCTGCCTTTGTGAGTCTAGTACTTGGTTAAGTGCAACCCCTCTCTACCCTTCAGCTCCTATTCATCTAGCCACCCAAAACATATTGACTAAGTCTGATAATGTATATAAAGGATTTAGCATCATGTCCAGGCAATAAGTATTAGTTTTTATTATCATAATTAATATTATTCCTGTTTCCTAACATCTTTTGCATGCCAGGCAAAAAGGTGAATAATGGTACAAATTGGCGAATGTGCTGTGTGAGAGCTGGAAGTCATCGAGACAGGCTGGCCTCCCCACTGATGCTGTAGATGGGTGTACAGAGGCCCAGAGAGGGGCAGAGCCAGACTGATGTCATCTCAGAGAGAGGGGGCGGCTAAGCCAAGCCTGGAACCCAGGGCTCCTGCTGCGGCACACAGCTCACATTGGGGTGAGGTGTTCAGAGGAGGCTTCCTAGAGAGGGTAGGTTTTGAGATGAGCCCTTGGAATGAGGGGAGAAGAGAGGGGGTAGAGGGAAGCCTGGTTCAGCCCCACATGTAGGAGGGGGTCACCCACAGTGAAGGGCTGCAGGGTGGGAGGGGCATGCCAGGCTCCTCTGTAGAATCATTTGAGGGGCGGCAGAAGGCCTCATTGCCCCCAGACCATTCTCTCTGTTACCCCTAGTAGCTGCTTCTTTCTCACATGCGGCTCTGGGGCTCAAAGCGTGGTCTGCCCGCCTGCCTCTGTGCTCATGCTCAGTGGAACTCATGGGTCCAGGCTGGAAGTCACAGGCCAGGCGTAGAGGCCAGTACATCTCCTCTGGGAAAAGAAACACATTCAGTCATGATTTGCCATGAGCCCCTATTTGTTTCCTAGGACCGCTGTAGCAAATTCCCGCCAACCTGGTGCCTTAAAACAACAGCGATTTATTCTCTCCTGGTTCGGGAGGCCAGAAGTTCAAAATCCAGCTGTTCTCAGGGTTGCTCCCCCTGGAGGCTCTCTTGTTTCGTGTCTCACTCGTAGCTTCTGGTGGCTGCTGGCAGCCCTGGGCTTTCCTTGGCTTGTAGCTGTAATTCCAGTTTCTGCCTCCATCCTCCTGTGGCCTTCTCTTCTGTCCGCGTCTTTTCTTCTTTTAAAGACACTTGTCAGTGGATTTGGGGCCCACTGATTCATCCAGGAGAGTTTTCCTTAATTACGCCTGCAAAGACCGTTTTCCCAGATAAATTCACACTCACAGATTCCAGGGGGACGTATCTTTTGGAGGGCCACCATTCTATCCCTATAACCCCAGAGTACCACGAAGTATGGCTCTAGAGATGGGTCACGAGGTAACAGAAAGGTGAAGTTCAGTCTAGTTGAGACGCTGTCCTGGGGGTGTGAGGAAAATCTCCAGAAGTGTGTGGGCCTTGGATATAGGGTTATTTTCTGACTCTGAAGAGTCTGGCCCGGCTTAGGTGTGATGATCAGAGGCATGTGGGCACCCAAATGGGCTTGTTGGCAGAGTCCGCAGTGTTGGGGGTGGACCATGGTGCCCACAGCCTTGCTCCTGGAACGGTCCAGAGCGGTGCTGTCGTCCCATAGCACTCTCTGCGATGATGGAAATGTTCTTTAGTATTGGAGCCACATGCATCTATTGAGCTTTCAAAAGGTAGCTAGTGTAACTAAAGGGCTAGATTTTTACTCCTGTTTGCTTTTAATAACGTATTTGAACATCAGTGGACCCAGGTGGCCAGCACAGCTCAGCGATGTCTTGATTTGACTCTTTCCCCTTGTCTGTTCTTCAGTTCACTATCAAACATATATTTCATCATAAAGAGCTTAAATTACTGTCTTGCTTTTTCATGGGTGTAATGCTCAAAGTTTTAACTTTTGGTGGCGAGACAGAGACCAGATGGAGTTGACTGGTTTTAGACACAGTGCGAGAAAGCGAGGCATACTCTTTGAATAAAATGGAGGAGTGTTTTGCTACTGACACTCCTGTGGCTGACAGTTGCCTGGTAGTTAAGCTGGAGGAGCAGCCAGAGAGGCCATGTGACATCTACACTCGCGGGCAGCGCGGAGCGTGGCTGGTCAGGTTTCTTCGAGCCAGAAGGAAGGGGTGAGAGCCCACGTCTATCTTCTGGCCCGTGTTTGGGAATCTATGAGTTTGAGGTTCTTTGCTCTTTTTCATGGCTTCTGGAAAGCCACATATAAAAATTGGGTCTCATAAAGCTATTTCCCCCAAGTTATTCCATGTTTTCCTGCTTCCCAGATGGATACTGCACATTGTCTAGCTTTGGAGTAAAGATATCTATTTTTGCACCCTCTTTAGACATGATCTTAAGCAACACTTAATTTATTTATGCATTTGCATGTTTTTGAACCTTCTAGATGAGAAACAAAGTGTTTTCCTGAGAGTGGAAAACCTTAAAGGAGGTGGCTCCTGGGTGACAGGGTCTGCATCGGCCGGACATAAGTGGGCTTTCAGCTCGTCTTCCCTCTTTCTCTGGGCTTCTTTCTGGCATGTGCTAATCAGACCCGGGGGCTCCGGGGCCTGAAGCTTGGGTCTGCTTGCCTGCCTCTGTGCTCATGCTAGTGGGAGCCCATGGGCTAGTCTAGAAGTCGCAGGCTAGGCAGGAAGAAGGTGTGGTAGTGCAGGCAGATCAGCCTGTTTCAGATGGGGAGCTGTGGCAGGAGGCTAGTGCTCAGGGTCATGCTAACCCCGCACTGTGTACATGTAAGACACAAATGAGGGATTTAGAGGCAAGGAGGCCGATGAGTGTTGCTAGGCAACCTTTCAGCTGGGTCTGGAGGTAACATAATCTCTGGCAGCAGCCTGGTAGAAGGGCCTCCTAAGGACAAAGCTGAGCTTCAGAAACAGCATCTTCTGTGCCTCCACCCACCTGGCCATCTCTAGGAGGGGCAGAAAAGGTCAGCAGAACCATGCGATTATATAAGCTGCTTGGGTGACTGATACATCCATGGACGCTTTATTTGTGATGTCCTCTTTTTCTTATGTATTTATTTTTACCGTGTACAGAAGAGGGTCTGAGGTGGTTCAGAAAGACAGATGCTATAGCACGACAAACATTAAATAAGAAACTGGGGCAAAGGGAGAGTAAGGGTAAGAAAACAGGTGTGACTGGCCGCTCAGCAAGTGTTTATTGAGTGTTGACCATTGCCTGGCTCTGTGGATAGAGCACTGAATGAAACAGCCGTGGGTCCTGCTTTCCTGGGGCTTACCGTGCCATCTGAGAGGTGGAGAAAGAAAAGGCCACGGGCCCAGTGCTCTCTGGGGGTAGGCTGCAAATGAGTGTCAGAGCCTCCTTAGTAGTCAAAGCATGAGGGGAACACAATTCGGAGGGGCTGGCTGTGTTCTCAGTGTTGTGTTTGTGACAAGATAGCCATAGTGATGAGCTTCATCTTCCTGTCCTGGACGTGCAGACCAGGGACCAGGGTCCCTCTGTCCCTGCGGAGACCCCTGTTGCCCCCCACTTCACTGCCAGCCTCAGCTCGGGTGCCGGCCTAGTGGCTGGGTGCAGACAGGCCAGACGTCCTGGCTGGCTGCCCACAAGTGAGGGGCTCGAGTGCCTTGGGCCCAGCAAGCTCTAGAGCTCTCCCTGCACCCTCACATCCCATGGTGTAGGCTGGACTGTTCCCTTCCCCCAGAATGCCATTGATCTCCATTATTGTCACTGTCCTCTCTCCTTACTTATTTAGTTCTCTACATAGTTTTTAATGTGCCTTTTACTGGCAGCATCTCATATGATTCTCCCAGCAACACTTGTGAGCTAGCCATGATGTTAGCCATTTCATCACGAATGGTAGCAGAAGCATGGCAGGGCTGCGCAGTTTGCCTGCGGTCCCACGGCTTCATGACTCCGCTGCGGCTCCTATCCTTGGTCCCCTCTGATCTGTATTCATGACCAGGCTTTCTGTAGTGGAAGCCCGGGTTGCTTACAGATCGTGGAGGAGCCGAATCCCCCAGTCCCTGGAATCTCTTTGCGGACTTCATCACCGTCTTCCATAGCAGGCCAGGATCTTCCCTTCATCCCATGGAGGCAGATATTGGCATCTGGGAATCCATCCTCCCAAGGCAGCCTTTTTGTTTGTAATTTATTTGTTCGTTCATTCATTCATCCATTCAACAAACATTTCTTGAGCATGCCAGGTACTGTGTGTTAACCATGCATCATCCCTGCCCTCAAGGTGCTCAAAGGTTAGTTGTGAGAAGGACTGGTACATGTGAGATTAGGGTGCAGACGGAGACAGGTATGTGTATAAGTTAGAGTGCTAATCGTTAGCATCAATAAAACACAAACAGGTAGATTTGTCCAGGGGATCCCAGAACTCCCCTCATCCTGACCACCCTCCATCGGGCTCACTCTATTTGGGCAAAGCCTGCCTTTAAATGCAAGGGTTCAGAATGCAATGCGTCTGTACAAGTTAACCATACAGATGCAGGGAGAGCCACACCATCCTCGTTCTTGGAAGTGTACTTCAGTTAATGCACCCTTCACTTGCAGCAGCCCAGTAGTATGCCAGAGGGCGTAGGACAGGTGAGCCTGCAATGCCAGCTCCTTGTTAAGCGGTGCCTTCCCAAGTGCTTGGAGCCATGGGGCCCACTCCTCCCTGAAGAATGCTGAGGGACTCTTCCTTAAGGACACCAGGGCCCGGGCTTTGTGCATGCCCCATTAATGAGCGCCGCCCGTTCTCAGGTTACACAAGCATTTCTCTTGGATGGGTTTCAATGTTTTGATCCCCCTTTAAAGAAAGCAACCACAGCTATTCCAATTATGAATTCTGAAATACCCTTTTGCAGCCATTGGAGTGGGAGATGACTGGGCCATTGTGCTATCATTTCATGCATCTTCCAGAGATAGAGACCTGCATAAGTAAAACCATATTTCTCTTTCCCAAGATCCAAGTACCAACCCCAGGGACTGTCAGGCAGGCTCAGGAGCAGCACGTGGGGAACATTCTCAGACTTGGTAAGTGGCTGGCCTGCTGATAGATGAGATTAAGGTGCTTTTGATCTATTTGCCCCTAATGGCAACTTCTCTAGTTTTTAAAGTGACTCAGGAAAGTCTTCCTGTGAACAGCTTAAAGAGATTGCTTCAGGAAGAGCAAGCCCTATTCTAGAGAGCTCGTCTGGGACAGTACACTGCTGAATTGTAAACGTAGTTATATGAATGTGTCCTCCCAATTCCTTAAGATCACGGGCTTGGCTTTGCGATCCACTCGTCGGTGAGCCACAGTGCACTGTGCGCCCCACTCCTTCCCCAGGTCAGGCTGCCCGTCGAGGCCCCCAGTACCTCAGGGGTTCTCTCTGGACAGTCACATCTTCTCTCTGCATTTGTCCAAGGACTCAGCTTCAGGCTAGTCCTGCTTAGGGCCATTGCTCTGCCGCCTCTACGCAGTCTTGGCTCTTAGCCTGTCATGTTGGGTGGGTAGACAGGAGGGAGACTGCTTCTGAAGGCAGGAGGATGGTGTCAGAGAATTCTAGTGAGGCCAAGTGTGGGAGCAGCATTTTCTTGTGGGAGATTCCTGTGGAAGAAAATGTGTGTGTGTACGTGTGTTGCTCTGGCTCTGGACATATGGAGAGCTAAATGAATTAGAGCTCAGATGTCACATCATCAGTGTAATAAAATTTAGCTTAAGTTAACGTTTAACCCTTCACGCACACTTTTATGAAATGACGGTTAAGAGTATAGACTCCAGAATCTAGACTGCTTGGGTTCAAGTCCTGGTTTTTCTGGTTATTAGCTGGGTGGCCTTGGGCAAGTCATTTCATTTCTCTGGATTTCTCTCGACGGGAAATCAGTATCTGGTTCACAGAGTCATGAGAAATGAAATCATGCATATATAAAATATTACTTGCATTAAGTGCCGGGTTTCCAACAGATCTTTGTTGTCGTAATTATTCTAATGTTATTCCTTCATTGATTAAGCATAAATTCTTTACCTGATTACTGTTCATAAGTTCTATGGGCAAGGAGCTGTGAGACTAAGGGAGAAGGGTAAGATTTCATTTCAGTAGAAAAGAATAAATGCACCAAAAGTGAACTTGTGTCTAAAAGCATATAAATACATACCAAAAGAGAGAGGTTATTAGTTAATATTCGTATTTAATGATAGCTTTCATCTAGGATGTAAATAGCGGCAGGAGAACATTGTTTCCGCCCTAACAATAAGAACGAGCCAGACAGTTTAGAGTCACATATTTTTAACTCTGTCAGAGAGCTGAGGACATGAGGTAACCTAACGAATTAAAATCTAAAGGTAATAGCCCGTCCTTGGAGAGCTGGGACACTTGTTTGTTTCACCTGGGACAGAGCAGCAGGGGGGAAAGGTTGCCATCATAGAAGAAAGTAAGAAAAAAACAGCTAAAGTGATAATGAATTTTGAAGAGCCAAGTGTGGGCTACCATTACAGTTTAGAATTCTTGAAAGCCCAGACACAAGAGGTGTGTGCTTACTTCCTTTTGTCCACAGGCCTCCACTGAGGTCTCACGAGAAGGACTCGGGGAAGGACAAGAGACTAGAGAACTCTGTGGTGCACGTAGACAAGACCTGCCTGAGTCTGTAGTTAAAGTCGGAGAACCAATAAAAAACTTCCCAGTGCTCCTGACTTTTCAAGAGTTAGAGACAGAGGTTATCTGCCACTGGGGGAGGGCAGAGGCAAGGAGAAAACCCCACTCCTGCCGCAGAGGCACACAAGGCCTGCCTAGCACTGAGGTCAGGGCCGGAGAACTAAGAGATAGCCTCTTGGGCTGAGAAACCCTCTCGTGTACTGCATGGGAAAGAGTCAGGGGTCATCTGCTGCTGGGCAAGGGCCAGAAACCTGCCTAAGCTCTGGTTGGTGCGCTGGGCGCTGAGAGCAATCCTCTCTGAGACCGAGGTGATACAGATCTGCCTAAATAGATCCTCCTGGACATCAGGCCTTGCACTGAGCACCAGGCGCTGTGAACCACGAGGAGAGGGGGAGGAAGGCTGGTGAAGCCGGAGGTGATGTAGGAGAATTCAGAGAAGCTCTCTGTCACATTTGCCTTTACTCTCAGTGTGGCCACCTCTAAGTATGAGGCACCCTGCGTATGGGATGTGACACTCTACCACTAAAACAATTAGGAACCTGTAGTACAGAGTAAAACTAAAGCAATAACAAAGTTCAGACCTAGCTCAACTACAGACCAGATACTAACTTAACTTCACAATTAACAGCCTGATAGAAGAGAATTCTCCATTTTGGGGAGTATGTATCTCAGTCTGTACTATGTGATTTTCCATATAAACTCATGACATGCACACCCCCAAACAAATAATGATATAACTACTTGTCAAGAGATAAAATAATCACTAGGACTGATCAAAGTTGACCCAAATGTTGGAATTGTCAAGATAGGGAGTATAAAATAACTATGATAAATATGTTAAAGGGTCTAGTGGAAAAGGTGGACAACATATATGAATAGATGGAGAATTTCAGCAGAGGTATGGAAACTATAAAAAAGGGTATAAATGGAAATGCTAGAAATAAAAAGCAAGATGCCAGGCAAGAAAAATTCTGTTGATGGACTTATCGGAAGATTGGATACAGGAGAGGAGAAATCAGTACACTTAAGACACGTCAGTAGAAATGATTCAAACTGAAACAAAAAGAGAGAAAAAGAGTGAAAAAATGAACCAGAACATCTGAGTTCCATGTGACAACACCAAACAGTCTAACACACACGTAGTTAGAGCCTTAGAAGATGATGATGATGAAAGAGAAAAGGGAAGAAAAACATTTGAAGAGATAGGGATGAAACATTTCCCAAAATTAATGAGAAAAAAAACAACCCCAAACCCAAACAGCCATAGGTCCAAGAAGCTTGGAGAACCCCTAGCAGGATCATAGTCAGATGGCTATGAAAACAAAGGATAAAGAGAAAATATGGAAAAGAAGAGAAAAATCACACATAGAGGAAAGGTAATGAGAATGACAGTCTAACTTATCAGAAATAATAGAGCTCAGAGGACAATAGAATGTCATCTTTTGAGGGCCGGAAAGAAAAAGCAAACAAAAAACTGTCAACCTAGAATTCCAGATCCAGTGAAAATATACTTCAATAATGAAGACAAAATAAAGCTATTTTCATGACTGACTTAATCTTCAGAAAAGCAGGAAATGCTAAAAGGAGTTACACAGGCTGAGAGAAAATTATTTCAGATGGAAACAGTCCTAAAGGAAGGGCTTGTATGGATGAAGAACACCAGAAAGAGTGAACAGGTCTGTAAGTAAAGAGCATTTTTAATACTATAAAGATAATTGGTCATGTAAAGTAAAAATAACAGCAAAGGGACATGGGGATTTATAGTCTTTTAGAGCCAAAAATGTATAGCAACAAGTGTGCAAAGGGTAGGAGGGTTGTTATTGGAAACATACTCTCATTATGTTCTCAAATGGTTCATGAAGTAATAAAATCTTTTTTGAAAGATATGTGATGAATTGAAGATAAACATTTAATCCTACTGAAATAACTAAAAACATAAATAGGCATGCCTAAAATGTCAACAGAGGAGATGAAATGAAATATTAAAAATATTTGTTTTGTCCCCAAAATTCAGGGTAGGAGTAACAGAAAACAAAGGGCATAAGAGACAAATAACAATCAAACCCAAATTTGGCATATTTAAATCAAACCATATAAATAATTAAAAGGATTAACATTCCCAATTAAAAGGCAGAGATTGTCAAGCTGGATAAAAATGCAAGACCCAATTATATGTGGCTTACAAGAAACACACTTTAAACATAAAAGTTCACTAACAAGTTGAAAGAAAAATGTTAGGAAAAGATACCATGCAAACACTTTGCATGAGAACACCAGTAAAGCTATACTACTATCAGAATGAATAGATGCCAAGGTAATAAAAAGACAAAAGGGGCATTTTATAATAACATTAAGGGTTAATTAATCAGAAAGACCTAAAAACCTGAAATTTGTACCTAATAACAAAGCTCCAAAATACATGAAACAAAAATTGACAGAACTAAAGCTGAATTGTAGCTGAAGAATTTAAAACCCTTCTCTCAGAAACTGATAGATTAAAAGATTAGTGAGTATGCGGACGATCAACAGTGCCAATACCCTGATCTATCTGACATTTATAGAACATTTCAGCCAACAAGGGCAAAAGGCACACGGTTCTCAAGTGCATGTGAAGCATTCATTAATATAGGCCCTAAAATGGACATGAAAGAAGTCCTAATAAATTTCTAAGGATTGAATTTCTAAGTATTCTGAACAAAATGGAAGTAAAGTAGAAATCAATGACAAGATACTTATAACATTCCTCAGATATTTGGAAATTAAACAACACATGACTGAATCAAAGGAGAAATCACAAGGGAAATTAGAAAATATTTAAAATGTATTGATAATGAAACGGTGACATCAAAATGTATGGGATGCACAAATTTTAAAGGGAAATGTAAAGCCTTAAATAATTATATTAGTAAATAAGAAATGTGCAAAATCACACCTTTGTTTCCACCTTAAGAGGCTAAAAGAAGTGTGCTATTTAAACCCAAATAGGAATAAAAAACAAATAATAGAGAAAATCAGCAAATATTGAAGTTGGTTTGTAAAAAATATTTTAAAAATTGATAAACTTATAGGAAAATTGATTGTTTACTAGATACAGAGTTTCAGTTTTGCAAGATGAAAAGTTCCAGAGATTGATTATACAACAATATGAAGATACTTAACACTTTTGAACTTCCAACTTAGAAACGACTAAGAGGGTATATTTTATGTTACATACTTTTTAACTTTTCCTTTAAAAAATTATTAAAAGGAAAAAGTGAGAAGACACAAATTTCTAATACCAGGAATAAAAGAAGGGCCATCACATTAAAAGGATAATGAGATGATATTATGAACAACTTTATGTCAGTAAATTTAGTGACGTGGATGAAAGGGACAACTTACTTGAAAACATAACTTACAAAACTGACACAAGAAGAAATGGAAAACCTAAATCCTATGTTCATTAAAGAAATTGAATTTGTAATTAAACAACTTCCCACAAACAAAACCCCAGGCCCAGGTAGTTTTTCTGGTGAACTCTTTCAGACATTTAAAGAAATAACATCAATTCTACATAAATGTTTTCAGAAAATAGAATATTGAGGAACACTTTCCAATGCATTTTATGGCTCTGGCAATACTTTGATACCAAAGCCATATAAGGACATTATAAGAAAATTACAGATCGAAGTCCCTCATTAACATAGGTATGAAACTTAAGAAAGTACTAGCAAATGAAATTGACAGTATATAAAGAAAAGGGTAGAGTTTATCCCAGAAATGTAAAGTTGATATAATATTTTAAAACCAATCAATATAATTTACTACATTAAGTAAAGGGAAAAAAATCTTATTTCCATAGATGCAAAATAAGCAATGGACAAATTTCAACATCCATTTATGATAAAAACTCAGCAAACTTAAGAGCAGAAGTGAGCTTTCTCAATCTGACAATATCATCTACAAAAAAAAAAAATACTTATTGGTGACTGAATGGTTTCCTCCAGAGATTGGAGACAAAATGAGGATATCTCTCTCACAGCTTTTATTCAACATTTTACTGGAAGTCTTAGACAAGGCAATAATATAAGAGAAATAAAGGACATATCGGTTGGAAAGGAAGAAGTAAAATTGTCTTTAATTATAGATGACATGGTTTTGTACAAAGGAACTAAATTTTTTTTTAAAAACAAGAGAACTAATGATTTATTTTGCAAAACTGGAGGATGTAACAAAGTTATGATTCCATATACTAGCAATGAACAATTAACAATTAAAAATTTGAAATAGTTATTATAGCATAAAAAGTCAAATTCTTAAGGATAAATTTAATGGAAGATGCATAAGACTGAAACTATAAAATGTTGCTGATAGACATTTAAGATCTAAATAAATGACGAGATATACTGTGTTTATGGATGGGAAGATTCAATATTATTAAAATGTCAATTCTCCCAAGTTGATTGATCCCAATTGAAAGCCCAGAAAACCTTTTTTTTCTTTGACAAAACAATTCTAAATTTTATATGGAAAGTCAAAGGGCCTAGAATAACCAGTATGCACTGAGAAAGTATAACAAATTTAGAAGATTTAACATACCTTATCACAAAACTGACTATGTAGCTGCAGTAGTCAAGACAGTGGGTTATTGATAAAAGGATGGATAAATAGATACATGCAACAAAATAAAGTCTATATGTAGACCCACAGATACGATCCAATGATTTTTGACAAGCGTGTCAAGGAAGTTCAATAGGCAAAGAAAATCTCTTCAACAAATGGTTTGGGAACAATTGGATATCCATTAAAAAAAATCTTGGCTCTTGCCTTTAACTCTATATAAAAATCAGTTCAATATGGGTCATTGACCTATTGACCTAAACATAAAAGCTAAAGCAATAAAATTACAAGAGAAAAATAGAATGTTTTTGCAACCTTGGGATAGGCCAAGATTTCTTAGGTCAAAGAAAGCATGGGCCATAAAAGCAAAACTTGATAAATTGGATTTTATCAAAATTAAACGTTTATGTACATCAGAAGACACTACTAAGAAAATGAATAGGTGAACACATATGTTAACCTATTGCTAACACATATGTCTGACAAAAGTCTTATATACCCAGAATATATAAAAACTCCTACAACTCAAAAATAAGAAGATAAACTGGCAAAAGAGCTTGAGTAGAAACTTCACTAAAGAGATATACAAATGACCAGTAACACATGGAAAAGTGTTCAGCATCATTTGGCATCAGGGAAGTGGGTTAGCACTACTTATTCACCAGAAGTGTTAAAGTGAAAAAACGGACAATGTGAAATGTGGGAGAGAACGTGGAGGAACTGAAACGTTTTATGCATTGCCGGTGGGAATTAAAATGCTGTAACCACTTTGGAAAATGGCTCTTCCTTAAAAAGTTAAGAGTACATTTACCCTATGAACCAGCAATTCCACTCCTAGGTGTTTACCTGAAAGAAATGAAAATATATTTTCACAAAAATTCTTGCCTAAGAATGTTCAAAACAGCCTTATTTATAAAATTATGAGACTGGAAAACAGGTGTCCATTAGTGAAGAATGAATGGATAAATACACTGTGATAGTCATACGACTGAACACCAAACATTAACACATGAAATATGAATGGGTCTCTCTCAAAAATTATGATGAGTGAATGAGGCTGGATATGAAAATGTGTATACTAAGTGGTCCATTTATAAGAAATTCTAGAGTGGAGAAAACTAACCTATGGTGATAGAAATCAGATTAGTGGTTGATTATGGGACTGGAAAATTGAGCAAAGACTTGGGGAAATTTATGGATGACGGAAATGTTCTGTGTCTTCATATATTCATCAGAACTGAGTATTTCACTTTATGTGAATTACATCACAATAAAAAAATGTGGGATAAAAAAGAATTTTCTTTCCCTGGACTTCAAATCACAGTTAACAGATTTGAAGGTATTATGTTTAAAATAACCTAGTGATATAAATATTATGATGGTAAAGTGCGATGATAAAATTACTGGAAACCTAACTTAAAGTATTTAATGAGAGCTACATACTTTAAACCTGTTCTCCTGCAATACCTCTCCTCAAACCCAAATCTGCCTGCTTAGCCTAAACTTCGGGGTAGGCCGGAGAGCAGTTAGAGGCAGCCCCTGCCTACCTTGTAAATGGGCAGTGTCCACAGATAGGAGCTTCAGGGGTTCCTGTTAATTACCTGCTTCTGAAGCTGGAGTTCAGGAAATGCTGTTGGCCAGACTTCAAAAGCTGGAGTCATGTCGGTTATCTCTTTGAGGAACCCAGTTTACCCCCTCTCCCAATCTGTGACATCAAAGACTGGGTTTCATGGCAAAATTGTCTGGCACAGTGGCGTCAGGCGGACTCCCCTTGGGAAGGGTTTGGAAAACAGTGATGACTCCGAGGGCGTCCAGGGGGACCTGGCTCACATGGGAACGAGGTCCGGAGGCCTTGGTGATATGGAAGTGGGTCTCTGCTGATATTTGGGGCTCAGCCCTCCAGCCTGTTTGTGAGGACAAACCTCTCAACTAGGATGGGCCAGAGAGGGGAGGGTTTATTTGCTTGCTTGACTTTTTTTTTTTTCAGTCGCTGGTAATAGTTTTAATTGACCAGGGAATAAAATCGCACTCGTTTCCTGAATTGAGAGGGCATGACTGGCAAGGGTCAGCTTTGATTCTAGTCTTGTCTTTCTTCATCCTTTCATTTGAGTGCAATGAGGACATGTCCTTATGAGGCTCTTAGGTGAGAGTCTATTTCTGTTTGTTCTTCTTGCCTGCATTCCTTGCTAAAACAAATACAATTTTCCTAAAATAATGTAAATAATTAATTTACATACATGTTTTTTTAAACTAAGGATGTTAGCTGAATTTATCTGTAGACAAAAATGGCACGAAGTTTACTTCCCCACTTGTTTCTCTCCTCCCTGGTATTAATTTTGGAAGCTAAAATTCTGAGCTGTTGCTTTCCATGCTAACAAGTCTTGTCTCACTAAATCATGCCACAGATGCAAACTTTCAGTTTAATTTGGATTTTGGTATTTTGCTTACAGAGGTAAATGAAGACCTGGCTTCGTAAATCTTTTTTGTTTTTCCACTTTTATTTTTAAACGTAGCTAGACCCAAAGTTTATGTCCGTTTAGCTGACCTTTGCAATAGTAAGAGCTGTTTTATAAGGCAGCAGAAGTGAAGGTTATCAGCGAGACTGGGTAATGTAAAGTATTTATGAATGAATGTGCAAAACCCAATCTGGGGGTGTAAAATGTGGGGCTGTACTCAGGCAGAACGGCTTGTGACTTGAGCTTTCTTTGCAGTAAAGCATAATTCATGCTGCTGTTAGCCCTTAAAACAGGAAATAATATACCCATTTAACTTAATCACAATTTATATTACATGTGCATATTTCTAAACAAATGTTGTAGATGGAGAGTTTGGTAGCAATAATATTTATGAATTACACTTTTAGTTAGCAAAGGAAATGTGTGACCTCTTACATTTGGTTTGACATTTGAATTTGGTGTTCAGTGTATTTGACAGGGGTGATGGATTCTCATTAGCTCAATGTATAAACAGGAAATGCTTTCTTGGTGAACAGTTATTAATGTGGGACATCCCTGAATTTGAATTTTTCGTTGCTTATTCTGGTCCAGACTGTGAAACTTATTTATGTCTCTCTTTAAAAAAAAAAAAGTATAAAGCAAGGTTTTGCTTTTGTATCTGGCAAACCTGAACAACCCATGAATGACAAGCCCTAAAAAAACTGAAAGTGGTTGAGCGGCTGGCAGGGGAGGCTGCAGAGGTCTCAGATGCGAACAAGGAGCAGCTCTGGCTGCAGACAGCCCCCATGTGGGGTTTGCTTGCCTTAATTTTAAATAAGATAACCTGTAGGAATTAGAACATGACATGGGGGCAGATTTGAGTAAGCTCATACTTAACCTTTACCCATTCCAGGATTAAAGCAGTTCGTGCAAAACGGGACTCAGAACAGATTTGCGTGGCTTAAGAGACAAATTTCTTTTTGAGTTTTCGGCACTAACTTGGTATTGTATGAAAATACCACAGAGCAGAAGCTGGAGGGAGGGGTACAGGAAAGCGAGGAGAGGCACCTGGCTTCCGACGAGAATGAGGAGAAGCAGGGTCAGAGGGCCAGCACCCACCATGGGCCTGGGCCTGGGCCCATGCCCGGCCCCTTCTGAGTAATGCTTAGAATCTAATTAGAAGTCAATTAGAAACCCGGAAAGTGAAGTTGGCAGGCCCTTACTCTGAATTTCAGGTCTTCAGAGAGAGCAAGTAGTATTTTTATTGTTGGAGGTCAAAGTTTAAATTTGGTTTATATCAGATTACCAAAATATGCTTTCGGTAAGGTTAGATTCTCGTGCTCGGAGAGAGTCGGACTGAAATGAAAGCAAACAGGCCAGAGATAATTCCATTACAGATGAACTCTTCACTCAAAGCTCCAACATTTGGGAGCCATGAGGACACCAGCTCAGCAAGAAGATAAAGGCAGAGTAGGGAGGAGATGAGGAGAAATCGTGCTGACCACCCTCTTTAACATGTCCCCTTCCTGCCCTGGGGCAACCTGCCCCTACTTTAGCAATTAATGGCTTATTTATTAGTTTTTCTTTTGCTTCCCCTCCTAAAATGTAAGCTCCATGAGGGTAAGGATTTTTGTCTATTTTGTCCGCTGCTATCTGCCTATCTACCATGTAGATCACAGCCTGACTCAGAAGAAGCGCTCACTAACTATGTGTTGAATGAATGAAGAAACCTCTGTAGCAGAAAGCAAAGATTTAGAAACTAAGATAGGGGAGCAGCCCCTTGGGTTCTGGGAGAAGCAGCAGTTGAGGAAGGTGTCATCATCCTGTGGGTTCTGGAAGGGAAGCCATGAGTCCCAGATGGGGGTTGCCAGCTCCGAGTCCATCAGGGCAGGAGCCACACTGCCCTGGTGCCCAAGGCCTTGCACCTCGCTCTGCATACTCAGTAGCTAGGGATTGAGTTGGAGAGAATTAATGAGGAGTTGGGTTTGGGAGAGCCCCCAGTTGTGTGTCTGAGAGATAATGTCCGTCCTTCCCCCACCTTCTCAGGACAGCAAGTTATTCTAGGCTGTGCAGGACCAAGTGAACAACACCTCCTGTGGCAGCCTGGAGGTGGGTGGGGGCCTTGGCTCTCCTGGGAACCTGGGGGCTGCACCACGCAGGTCTGCGTCTTCCTGGACGGGAATGAGCCATCTCAGGGCTGAGAGAAGAGGCCAGTAGGAAAGGAGCAGGCTTTGCTCTGCCCGAGCAGTCTAAGAGCATAAGCTCCGCCAAGACATTCGCAGGCTTGAAACAAAGAAGTGTCACCCTTTTTGACTCAGGACGTACCTGTGGGTAAACTACCACAGGGAAGGGGCCCTGTTCCTCCTTCAGCAACCACGTGAACTAAGCCAACTGCTTATGCCGCCAATGAACATACTGAAAATAATTTGTGAACTATCCTCTTTTCTCCTTCCTGCAAGGAAAATAATGCACAGACTGTCCTCTTCTTTATTTAATACGGTCTCAAGAATACTGGCATGGGTAACTTTTCTTTCGTTCTCTCGAAACAGAATATTGTTCTGTTACAGAACACCTGTCTTGTAACCCCCAGATCCCATCTTTACCTCCCAAACCTGGGAATATTACGGCTCTGCCGGACACCAAGGTGGAAGGATGGAGGCTTCTGCAGGAAAACCAACTCTGTAAACCAACAGTAATTTGTCATTCACTATCTCACCGGGCACCTCTTGGGCCAGGCATCGGAAGGGAAGTGGGAACCAGACAGATCTGGTCGCTGTCCTAGAGCAGCTTAGATACCAGCTGGGAAGATAGTGACTGTCCCCGAACTTCTGGGTTGGGTGGGTTGACCTGAGGTGGGGGTGGCTATGGGAACCACCATGGGCCAGGCCAGGCACCAAGGCTTTCCTGTGAGCCCAGAAAGGAGCTTCAGAAGCCTGTGCTCCCTCGTGGAGCTCCCAGACTTTCCAGAGGCTGCCTTTGGCTCAGCGCTCAGGGTAGAGAGCAGTCTGGCTGTGAATCATTTGCAGGGAACCGGTGCCGGGAAGGGAAACCGAACTGGGCCTCTGTGGAGCACACACTCGCTTGCCAGCGCCACCTTCTGAAGAGCAGGGGGGCGGCGGGTGGAGCTCAGGAAGCACTACTGAACCCCTGCAGGATGCCAGACCCTCTCCTAGACCCTGGTCTCTCCTAACCAGGCTCCTTCACAGCTAGGGGCCCTCTGTTTGTTTGGCTGCTACCTCTTTTTCGCACTCCCCTAATCTTCCATTCATCTATGTCCTTCCATTCTTCAAGCTTTGGAAGCCTCTACCATGCAGCCCTCACTGAACACCCGTTGCTTCTCAACCCTTGTGCATTTTTAAGTTGTTCTCTAAGGGTTTTATGCATTTTGTCCGCCCGACCTGGGTGTGAGCTCCCCGGGGGCAGGTACAGTGCCCCATCTTTGGCCACTCCCTGGGATTGGTTAGTACACGCCACAGTGTTTATTAAGTCGGTCCTGAGGTTCAGCTAGCGCCTCCCCTTTACCAATCAATGAATTTTATTTTTTGGAATGATTAAAAACTTTCCTACTTAAAGACATTATAAAACAAATACACACTTGCTCTAAAAAGCCAAACAATATGAAAGTGTATAAAGCAAAAGTTAATCGTTTGTGGGTCTCCCTTCCGTTTCCCCCAAGGTTATCAGTGTTAACAATATAGGGTGATTTCATATACATCTCTCTTCATGCACAGACAAACTTATTAAAACGTGTACACATATATTGGGATTTTTACCTTTTCCTCCTTATTTTTTAAAATAAAATTTGGTTCATACTAAATGCAACACTCTGTGTATCGTGACAGTACTTTTCTGTGAATACCCCCTCAACGTATTGCAGTACCTTGTAAATTTGCTGAAGAAAAGCCTCCCCCATCAGTAAGGGATAGGCCGATTCAAATCTTCTAACATGCATAGATAATTTTTAAAAAATATTAAGTAATATAAAGGAAAAATAAAGAAAAAGAGACTCATTAATAAAGCAATGGAGAATGTATTATAATACATGAGTAATTAACGGTGAAAAAATCCATCATAGCCTTTTGCTGGTAGTAAATGTAAGTTATTTATTTTTGTTCTCCTACAAGAATAGCTACATAATTTATATTCAGTGGTATAGGCGTAACCTAGTTTAATCAACACTTTAGCTGGTGGATATTAATTGTGATTTTAGTTTTTTGCCCTAACAAACAATGCTGCAATAACGTTCTTACAGATATGGCCCATGGGACATATCCCTAAAAGTGAGACTGCAGGTTATTTTACATTTTAATAGGTGCTGCTAGACATCTTTTCTAAAGACTGTAGCAATTCATCACTTGCTGGCAATGAACGAAACTCCTGTTTCCCCACACCCTCAGTAATACTGGGTATTATTAGTTTAGTGTAATTTTGCCAATCTGACAGGTCAAATTTGTTAGTTATAATTTGTATTTCCCTAACTACTAGTGAAGTTGTATATCTTTTCACTGTTTGCTGGTAACTTTCCTCTTTAAATTGCATTTTCATATCGTTTGCCTCTTTGCTGTTTTTTTTGTTCTCTTATTAACTTATAGGTGTCCTTTATTAAGGCAGCATATAAACCCTTTGCCATATGTGTTGCACATATTTTCTCCCATCTATTGTTCTAATTTTGTCTATGATAAATCTGGCTACCTAAAAATTTTAAATTTTGCATTGCCACTATTAAGCCCTTCTGTTTCTTTATGGCTTCTGGCTTTTATGATTTGCTTAGGAAGACCTCCCCACTCTGAATGTACATACACATTCTCTTAAATTTTCTTATAATATTTTTAATATTTTTTTCCTTTTAGATCATTAATTCATCAGGAAGCCATCTACGTATATGATGTGCAGAGGAATCTAGCTTTATTTAATAGGTGGTGTTAGACTGTCTATTCCCAGGAGGGGGAAGAAACAAACCAAAACAAAACATGCTTTCCCCACTGAGCACACCTGTGTCGTATCTGGAGCTCTTCAGCCCTTCTGATATATTAGGTTCCCAGGTCTTGCTTTCAAAAGTTTACCTTGGGTGGGAAGACAGCACCCATTGTCCCAACAACATAGGAGGAGTCGGCAGGAACGCTGGTTCCCTGCCCAGCTAAATCTCTCTTCGCTTGACATTTAGCTGTCGGCAGGGAGAGGGGCTTGGATTACACACCCAAACTCAGGCCCATTTGAAGCTCTCCAAGCAGCAGATATCCCTTCTTTTGACTTGAAAAAAGAAAACACCAAATTTTGAATTATGGCAACCTCAAATGGTGCCCTAAATCACCAGGCTTCTTACATGCTGGTGACAATGGAGCCCCGGTGTAAGAGGTCCTGGTCAGAGGCACCCTTGTCCCTGGGAGGGTTGGGGGTGGTGTCTGTCTGGCTTTCTTTTCAGTATCTGCTCCCAGACCGAGATTTTCTCGAGGCCAAGTTTCAGCCTGGAGCAAATTTTTTATGGCTGTGAGCTAATCCCCTAGCAAACCCTGGTTTATATAGAAATGCTGACACTATGCTAGCTCTGGTGATTCAGCCTGGCGGCTGGGCTATTTATGGCTCCCTGGTGCCAATAGGGGGATAATTCTCATTCAATAGGCTCACTTTCTGTGGGGACAGGGAACCCACCTTTTCTCCCCAGGGGGTGGTGGAACTTCTTGCTCCAAGGCCTGAGCAACTGGGCATCTGCCTGTGGGGAGGGGGCTGCTTTGGAAGTAGCATGAGCTGCAGGAAGTTACAACCAAGGTGGGCTTTTCATCCTGGGATTGCAAAAGCTTTAGGAACAAATAAATATTTTCATCCCCTATTTTGTCTCTGGGCAGTGGGCCCAAAAAGCATCTTGATTCTTCTCAATGAAACTTGGGAGAAAAGCTGAGGATGACTTAATTCCCTTTTCCTCTTCCCCTTTCTGCACTTTATATTGAGGCCCTGGAGCAGGGGTCCCGAGCAGCCACTGCTGATGGGCACGAGCCAAGTGGGGTTGGACTTGAGGATTTCAGGCGTGGGGTGGGTGGGGTGAGGCTGTGCGCGTGCCAGATCCCTCCTGAGGCCTTTCCAGCTCATGCCCCTGCGGGCAGCCTCCAGATGGGGGGCCGACTGGGCCATGGGATGGATTTGGGGCTGGCAACAGAGGGCCAGCTCTTGGTCTGTGCTACATTTCCATGATCAGGAGATATGAATCTTGGGTGTTCGTTTGAGCCCGTGGAAGAGCTAGGAAGACCTTGTTTCCATTCTGCTCAACTGTCTCCTCCACCTGGAGGTGAAATTTTAAAAAAGTGGTCAACTATTCAGGATATAAAATTTACCATCATAACCATTTTGAGGTATACAGATCGGTAGCATTAAGTAAATTTAGATTGTTGTGCAGTCCATCTCCAGAAGTCTTTTCATCTTACCCAGCTGAGACTCTGTTCCTATTAGTAACTCTCTGGTCTCTGACACAGGCTTCAGCCACTGCAGAACGAGGGGCTTTGGAGCCCTGAGCTCTGCGGCAGGGGGTGGGGAGTTGGGAATGGAGCCTGCAGACGCCATGGGGCCTGGGGCCTTTCTTCCCTGATACCACCTGTCAGATTCAGTTCTCACTGCTCCCCAGGGCCCTATATGGATGGCTTTCAGGGGCCCCAGGAAGCAGCCTCTCCAGATAGAAGATAGCGCTCTTCTTCCTGTCAAGCCCGTCCTAGGGATGCTGGGAGGGTCAGAAAGGCAGGCAAGCTTCATTCTCCCCATTTGCCAGAAAAGCTGCGGAGAGCAGCGAGGCGATCAGCCTGCTCAGTCACCCGGTGGCCAGGCTGCGGCTTGACCTGGGGCCGCTGGGCTCCAGGGCCTGTGCCCATAACCAATTTTGTGTGTTTATTGACAAACTTTGGGCTCCCAGAATGATCCCCAGGCCGACAGGGTCATCACAGGAGCACCAAGCCTTGCTCTTAACTCAGTAAGGCATCCAGATTGGCCCCACCTCATTCGTGGTCTTTGAAGTCAGTGATGTCAGAAGTGGGGCAGCCTTGTCTTTTATGGGCCTGTCAGGGGGATGGAAGCACTTAGAGATGGCAGGCAGATAAAGGCTGGGCTGGGCCTGCCTTGATAAGGTGTCCGGGTGGGGTGGGAGGGAGGCCGTGAAGCTGCCAGGGCTGTGGTTTCTGCATGGGAGCGAGTGAGATTTCTGGCAGAGCTGGAGAAGCTGTGAAGACAAGCTGGCGGCCACGGGATTTAGTGGTTTAGCTCTGTTGAAATCCTCAACTTCAAGGACTTCCCCTGGTGACTGAGTGTTGTCAAGCTAATTAAGAGCAAGTGCAGCCCTGTGCCCTGAGGCCAGCCAAGGAGGAAGGAGAGAAAGGTGGGTGAGGGATGTCCCGTCTTGGGAGGAAGGGGCTGGTGTCGCTCCTGATGGATGAGGGCCCACCCACGGCCCTGGCAAGACAGATGGTGAGGAAGATCCCGGGGCAAGGGCCTGTCCCACCTGTCCCAGCTCCCCTTCCGGGACTCCCCTTCTCAAAGGGGAACTGCCTGGGGCTGGGAGAGTGAGGGACCTGAGCCTTGGCGCTGGGGTGTCCATGCAATCAGGTCTGTTTGTCATCCTGCCCTCACAGATGAGCTTGCATGGAGACTAGAACTTGGGACGTGTCTGGTATGAGGCCTCATGGGCTTGGAATGAGGAGAGGAGTCTGAACAAGGGTCGGAGCAGGCAGAGGGCAGAGGGGGCTCCTGGAGGAAGGGCTGCTCGGGGCTGAGTGCCATCTCCACAGAGCAGGGCTACTGACACCTGCCCAGTGCCTGCCCTCAACACAGGTTCAAGAAACAGGACGGGACTTATCAACGAGGTTAATCCTCCCATGCCTCTGTGATGTGAGGGGGATACTATTATTATCTCTATTTTACAGTTGAGGAAACCTAGGCTCAGAGAGAGCAAGTAACTTGCCCAATATCACACAGAATATTTGCACCCGTGTCTGACAGCAGAGCCTCTTAAAGTCAGGTTATAGAGCCCTGGCTGAAATGCCTGGTTGGCCTCAGCATAACAGGCTGTCTGGACTCAAGCTGAGTCCCTCCGGCTGGCATGGACAGGAAAGGGTGGGCTCAGAGGTGCCGGCTGGGCCCTCTGGGGAACACCTCTCTGGTCTGGAGGGGCCCCAAGGGCTCACTGTCCACTGTGCAGTGCTGGGGGCAGAATAGTAGGGGCCACGTAGGGAATCTGTGCTCATACTCCAAGCAACTAAATAACAATCCAGGCAGTTCCTGCCATAGCTAACAGCAGGAGCAAGGGCAGAGCCGGGTGAGAGGGGAAGGAGGGGGCGCTGGGGTCTGCCTGGGGTACAGGGTGGGAGTGGGGGCTGCGACAATGGGCAGTACGTGGAGGGCAGCCCCAAGGAGAGAAGAGCATTGCTGTGTGGCAGAAGGGTCCAGGGCGTCTGTTCGGGTTAAAATCCTGGCTCTGGTGTTTGTGACTTAGAGCAACTTAGCCTCTCTGTGTCTTTCCTCATCTCTGGGAATCATATAGTACATGTGACATCTACTTGTTTTGATGATGAGATGAATTCATGCAGATAGAAATCTAGGTCTATACTCAGTAAACTGTGAGGTGAAAGTGCCCTTGTCTTCCTGCGTGCTTCCCCGGCCTCTTGTCCTTTCACGAGGGTCTTCTCTGCATGACAGACCAAGTGCGGTCGAATAGAATGTTTCCCAGGGTAGGTGGTGGTATTCCAACTTGACTAAGAGTTGGAGCTGTGGGAACACCATCCCAAACAGTGGAGAAGCCCACGTCATTCAACACACATTCTTTGACTGGAATTGGTCCCCCCCATGCAAGGCCCTGAGCTGGGCTCTGCGGGAACAAGCCAGCCATGGTCCTTGCCCTCAAAGAGCTTGTGGTCAAGTGAGAAGACATTCACGGATGCACGCATTCACTCAGTCACCATTTACTAGACATCTTTGTGCCAGGGACCTTTCTAGACACTGGGAACCCAGTAGAGTACAGGACACATGTACATGCCCACATGCCAGACAAGTGGTTTGCCTTGCTGGGATGGCATTAAGATGCATTTGGTTTGGAGGGGCCACTGGCCCTCAGTCCCTACTCTTTGCTAGGCACTGGGAATCAGAAAGTCAGTGGGTATGGCAGAGTGGTTAACAGCTGGGTCTCGGGGGTCAGACAGTCTGAGTTTTAATTTTAGCTCCACTGTTTACTGGCTGTGAGAATCTAGGCAAGTGACTTTATTTCTCTAAACCTGTTCTTGTCTGTAAAATGGGGATACTAGTGAACCCGCCCCCCCCCCCAGGTCATGGTAAGGATGGAATTAAATGATGTATGAAAAGCACTCAGAGTTGGGCGCACTGGCAGTACGTAGGAACAGCCCACCTGTTAGGACCACTGTTGTTGCTGCCTGCCTGCTTCTAGGTGCTCACGTGACACCCTGAGAGGGCTCTCCTCCCAGTTGATTATAGGATTTAACAGCCAAGTACCATTAGAAAAATCAGGTGCGTAATTCTGGCTCAAAGTTAACCAATTTCCTTACTTTATAAGGAACCTTTAAAAATCAATTAGAAAAAGGCAGACAACCCCATGGAAAGATGGGTGGACTTGATCAAGCAGGTCACAGAAAGAGGTGTATAAATAGCTTATAAGCAAATGAAAAGGAGTTCAACCTAACTTATATTTTTAAAAAGTCTATTGACAGAGTAAGATACAGTTTTCACCTTGCAGGGTGGCGAAGGTTTAAACATTTGCTAATGCCTTTTTCTGAGAAGAGTATAGGGAAACAGGCAGTGACATGTGGCAGGCAGGGAGTGTGAACTAGGGCAAGACCTTTGTAGGAAACTCTGGCAATTTCTATTAAAACCTTGCCAGCCTTTGGACTCCACAGTTCCACATAAGGGAATTTATCTTGTGGGTGTGTCATTAAATGAATGAAGTGATATGCATTTAAGGACATTTATTACAACCCTGTTTATTATAAGAATAAATGGAATGAAGTATAAATATTTGCTAATAAAGGGCTGATTAAACTTAGGTACATCTGTACTATGAAGCCTCCTACAGCCCCTATAAAAGCATGATGGGTATATAATGTATTTTGGAGATCTCAGCATATCGCCAAGATACACTGAGTAAGGACAGAAAAAGGCAAGTGCAGAGCCGTATGCACAGAGTACCCTCATTTGGATTAAAATAAATAAAATTTATGTGCCGATATATATGTTTGCATGTATAGAATATACCCCAAGGAATGCAGAAGGAACTCACAGTGATTTCCTTTAGAAGAGGTCCTGGGAGCCTGAGCAGAGAGATTTACTGTTTATCCTGCATTTTTACATTATCATAATTTGTTTTTATATGCATGAACTACTTTCATAATTGTAAAGAAAAAAATCAAACCAATTGAAGCTTCTCATTTGTAGTTAAAACATGAAATCCTGTTACAAGTTTTGTGTTTGGACTGATACAGTGTAGTTCCTCAGAAATCCTACTAATCACCCAAGAAATGACTTTTAGGCATGGTCACCCATAAACTGGAGTCCTGCCAGGCATTGATGGGGGTGAAGCAAAAGTCCAGGGGTTGGGTCTGAGCTGGCCGATGGGTCAGGGAGCCCTGTCCTTCTGGAGTGCCTGGCAGGTTGGTGTTCCGGTCCTGTGTTCTTAGCTCTCCTGTAGAATCAGGATACAAAAGCCCATGGGGTGAGGCCTGAGGTTCTCAGTGCACCCCGAGAACCTGCCTTACCTCTGTGCTGGTTCGCAGGTGTTCTCTGGGAGAGAGACCGTACAGTCAGGTGGTCCTACGCAGTAGGACTAAAATGATTCCTCCCGGCAGGTAAGTCTGCATGTTTCCTGTGAGGGCTTCAGGACAGCCTTCATGGGTGTGGAGTTTGGGGCACAGTCTAGCCTCTGTGCCCGCGTATCCTTGGTAGCCAGAGGAGGCTCCTGTCAGGAAGGAGTCAGAGACGAACAAGCAGCATGTGCTGCCGACCTGCAGTTTCTAATAATTGGACCTTAGAAGTCAAAATGGCCATATTTCTCTCTCTCTCATTCCCTCAGCCCTTCCTCTTCTTTTCCTTATCTTTCTTCTTTTCCCTTTTTCCCATGTAGAATTTTGATTCGTTTTTGTTTTAAATTTCATTTGAAAATAAAAGTTATATTTGCACATAGCCTAGAGGTCACATAATTCTAGACGGCTTGTTGCAAAAACACATAACATGCACACACACACCAGTCCTGGACTTCTGCTCCCCAGTTTCCTACTTCCAGAGGCAACTGCTTTGAGTAATTTAGCTGATTCTTCCGATATTTACTTCTGTATCTCTAAATAACATGCTTATATTTATGCAACTTGAATTTTCCATTTTTGGTGTTTTCTACTGATTTCTCATTATGGAAGGATGAGGATTTAACTCTTTTTCATCACCACCCACACATCCCATCCCCATCTTTCCAAAATACTTGCAGCATAATTTTATTAGGTCAATATTCAGTGATTAAATTATTTTGACCCAGAAAACTCTATTCACAGCTGGGCCGTGATGACTTGTACTTTCCCAGTCAACATTTCCTCTCTGGAGTTAATTATCTTATTTTCCCTTCTGCTCAGTTTTTTATTATGTCACTAATTCAACACCAGACTCTCCCCCAGTTTAATAAAATTTGTCTTGAAGTTGTTTTCACAGTTCTCATTTTATCAATTTTATCTTCTTGGGGAAATCTCTCCTGGAACCTTCTGAACTGGAATGGGTGCTTTCTAGATCTGCTGTATAGCTTTTGTTTGGGGTTTCCTCACTAACATCTTGCTAGTTCCCTTGGTTTTATTTCCTGCTGCATCTACGGTTGCCTGAGTCCCATGCCCTCCTCTTTCTTGGGTTACTTTCTCATTTTGGAGAAGTACATTTTTCCCCCATTGACTGTATTCTGTGCTCATACTTAATTTGTGGTTTGGCTGGATATAGAATTCTAGATTGGGAATAATTTTCTCTCAGAAGTTTGATGGCCTTTGCCACTGTCTTCACACTTCCAGTATTGCTAAAAAAAGGCCATTCATTATATGAAATCTGTTTCTCTCCCTCCATCTCTACTGTAGCAGCTTTTCTTTGTCCCTGTTTTAAAATTTCACAGTGCAGTCCCTTGGCATGTATGTATTTTTCACTCATTGTGTAGGGCACTTGAGTAAGTCTTTTCCATCTTGAGACTCATATCCTTCCATTCTGGTTATGACTTGTGAAGATTGTCCCTTTGATTATTTCCTCTCTCGTTTTCCCTCTTTTTAGGCTTTGCCTCCACATTCCCTTGGAATTCCTATTATTTAGATACTGGATCAACGGAACTGTTTTTCCGGTATTCATGTTTTCTTCATCTATTGTTATTTTTTCTTCTATTTTCTAAGCTGTTTCTTTATCCTTGAAGTTTTTGTGCATTTTGTTTTTGTCATCATTTTTCAATTTCTAAGAATGTTTTTGTTCTCTAAACATTCCTTTCAACAATAACATGTTGTTCTTGTTTCATAGATTTAATTTCTTCTCTGAGAATATTATAGTTTCACTAAAGGTTCCTCTTCCTTCCACATTTGTTTTGATCTCTATGTTTCGTATTAGATAATTTCCACAAGAGATAGTGATTCGTGATTGCCTCTTTATATTTAATAGTAGAATAACTAAAAAGCTGACTTGAAAGCTCTGTATACTTAGGTGAGACTGTTTCAACTATGAACTTCATGTACCATAACCTAGTAGGGCTGTTTTCATAAAGAATCCTCCATGTTGGTGTTTTCTGGAGTTTTTTCTTGGACTAATTAGATTGCTCAGAGAAATCATCTCCAGTCTTCTGCCTGGAGGATATATGTCCAGCTACCAGCATTCTGCGAGCTTAGGAGGGGAAAGGGCTAGCTATCTTCTTATTCCATATGTGTATTACTAGTTTTCTCAGGCTGTCATTAAAAAAAATACCACAGACTGAGTGACTTAAACACAGAAATTAATTTTCTTACAGTTGTGGAGGCTGGGTGTCCAGGATGAAGGTACCAGCAGGGTTGGTTTCTGGTGAGACCTCTCTCCCTTGCTTTCAGAAGGCCACCTGCTTTCTTCCGCCTTCCTTTCTGTGCAGGGAAACGGAGAATGCCCTGGTGTCTCCTTGTACTCTTTCTATAAGGATATTGGTCCTATTGGATTAGGTCCCCAACCTTATGATCTCATTTAGCCTTAATTACCTCCCTAAAGGCCCTACTGCAAATAAAGTCACGTTGGGAGGAAGGCTTCAAAATATGAATTTTGGGGTGGGAGGCACAGTCAAGTTCATAACAGCATGTAAAATTTCATCTACTCTTTTTTTTTGCTGATACTCTCCTCTTCAGTTGTGCCTGGAGATCCCAAGACTTTTTCATCTTCTCCAGATAATAATCTTCAAGTCTTCTGCTGGAGCGGTGATGAGGCTGTCACCTGGCTAAACAGGATGACAGTGGGTATCTGAAGGCTGGGAGTTTCTTAAATAGATTATAAACCAATCCTCCTTTGGTGCACACTCACCCCCACTTCCAGAAATAACGTTGCTACCAATTCCTGACCAGCTGATTTTTGGCTTTCATCACTCTTGACTCTTGACTAAATGTTTCAGATCGATGTATTGGTTACCACTTATCCAACTTCCAACACGTTGTTGTTGTGATCTCTCCTGTTCTCTTTGTCCGTGGCCATCGTACCATAGAAGTATCTTTGTGTTGTCAATTAATGGGGATTTTGGAGGGGATGGAGGTACATGTCTGTTTAATTCCCCATCTTTAACTGGACACCATATGTCTCCTTTCTTTGAAAGCCAATGGGAGCCCATCTAAAGAGTTAGCTTTTATTCCCAGTCCATTTCTCTTCCAATCTGGTGTTTCCACAAAATGTCTCCATTGCATCCAAATGTGTTTGATTTTGACACATTGATTTATTTTTGAAGACAAATTCATATCACTTAACCAAAAGATAGAGAGCACACCCTGTGGAGGGCCAGATGTAATGTCACCCCGGAAGTGATATCACCAGATCCGGACACCAAGAAGTGATATCACTGGAAGTGAGATCACTGGAAGCAGAAGTGACAACACCGGATGTGAGATCAGCCCGAAAGTGACATCATTATGAGCTGTATATATAAGTAGTGCTCAGAAAATAAAGTGCGTCTCTTGTCCGCCATCCCCAGGCAGTGAACCTCCTGATCCCAGCTTTGGTTTCTGTGTCTTTCTTGTATCTTTTTCTGTGTTTTCCTTAAGCTCCTTATCCATTCCACTCCGGTTCAACTGGTTTGTGGAGCTGGTCTCTGCAACACCCTGGGCTCATCACAAACATGCAAACCTTTTAAATAAATTCAGGGAGTGATTGGTGCTTTGAATCAAACAAAACCTCCACATTTTCCTGAGCACCATTTCCCTGCATTTTAAAACTTGATATATTTCCAGGAGAATCTAATCCATATGTTTCTTATATTTTTCTTTTAATACATCATAATACTGCTTCATAAAGCACTATTTAAGTCAACACTTTTTATTAGCTTTTTTCTTAAGTAAGCCCCTTTCTTTAGCTTTTATTTAGAACCATATTTTTTCAAAACTTGCCAACCACAAAGTGAGCTGAACCCCCATATATCTGAATTTCATTTGAAGCTTTGACTTTTGTTGGGTTCTAATTAAGGCAGATCCATGTTTTCTAAAATCCTGTGGGCTCTGCCTATGCTTCTCAGCTCAGCAAATCTGGACCCAGAACCCACTCCATAAAGCATCTTACTCATGGTACTTTGGGCCAGAGAGAAAGCACATACCTGTAGCACACCTCTCATTGTGTTCTGCCATGCCACTGGGCAGCCAAAAGTAGAAGGAGCTACTCCCCTGCTTTGGGAGTTCACAATCTAGTTAGCTATTTAGGAAGACTAGGAAAGTAGGAAAGGTCTTTCATGTCTTCATTGCTTACTATGTGCCAGGTTATGGACTAGTCACTTTGCAGTTATTGTCCTATTTAAACCTAAGGATAAACATGTATCTTATTTAAATTTAGTTCTCACAATAAGGCTTCAGGATGAATAAAAAACTTATTTCTATTTAGAGAGTAAAGGTACTAAGACTCAAAAGACTACTTACCTTGCCCAAGACTGCACAGCTGATAAGTGGTAGAGACGTTGACTTGGAATGCAGGCAGAATTCCAACATACAAAAAGTAGGAAAATGATTAGGTACTGGGCATTGAGTAAATATTAAATAATGATTTTGGAATTAATGTAATGGAGCCAATGGTACATACTATAAGATTGAGAAGAGATTTATGAGGACTGCCACCATTAGGGAAGATGTCCTAGAAGAGACGGAAATCTTTCTCAATCTGCACTGCTGCTAAGTCATTCGAAGTCACTGTCTTCTCTTACCTGGATGCCTACTGGAGCCTGCCAGCTGCTGTCCCCATTTTCCTCTGGACCCATTACTGTCCATTCTCCACACAGTAGCCAGTATAATCTTTTTTTTAATTCAAGATAAAATTTACCTATAGTGAAATGCACACAATTTAAGTGTATAATCTGATGAATTTTGACAAATATATATACCTGTGTAACCAACATCACAATTGAAACGTTTCATCACGCCCAGAAGGTCTTCTTATGTCCCCTGGCAGTCAATCCCCAGCTCTGATAGGTAACAGTTCTTATTACTATGACCATAGATTAGTTTTGCATGTTCCCAAGTTTCACATAAATGAAATCAAACAGTGTAGACTCATTTGTGTCTGGTTTCTTTCATTCAACATAATGTTTTAAGATTCATCCATGCTGTGATGTGCTTAGTAGTTCCCTTCTTAAATTGTTAAATAGCATGTCCATTGTCTAAAAATACCAGTTTATTTATTGGTTTCCTTGTTGAAGGAGACTGGGTTGTTATAGTTTGGGGCTATTTTGAATGAAGCTGAGACAAATATTTTTGTACAAGAGATTCTATAGCCATAATATTTTTACTCTTTTGGGTAAGAGTAGAGATTCTGGTCTTAAATAGATATATGTTTAACATTTTAAGAAAATGCTAAAAATTTTCCAAGGTTGTTTCACCATTTTACACTTCTACCAGCAATGTATGGGCATCTGTCCATTTCTCTTCCACTAGACACTAGGTGGATAAAGATGGAAAGGACTGACAGCACCCGACATTGGAGAGGCAGGGAGCTGGGAATAACTGGATATTGATGAAGGGGGGAAAAGGCTTGACTCCATTATTTATTTCAAATAAATATGTGCCTATAGTTTAGGTAGAAGTCAAGGTTCATTTTTCCCCATATCAATATCCAGTTGTTCTAGCATTATTTATTTTCTAGCAGTATTTTTAAAAATTACTTTTTCTTTTCCAGTTGAGCTGCTTTCTTGTCAAAAATTATGTATTTGGGTCTATTTCTGGGTTATCCATTCTATCCCATTGATACATTTGATGAACTTTTGCAAACAATACACTGTCCTAATTTTTAAAATTATTTTTTAATATTTTTATTGAGATATTATTGACTTATGAGTTTCAGGTGTACAACATAATGATCCCATATTTGTATATGTTGCAAAATGATCACCATAATAAGTCTAGTTAATTCATCACCATACATAGTTACACGTTTTTTCTTATGATGAAAACTCAAGATCCACTCTCCTAGCTCTTTCAGACATGCAATACAGAGTTATTAGCTATAGTCACCAGTGCTATACACCACACACCCATGATTTATTCACTCTGTAACTGGAAATTTGTACCATTTGACCCCTGTCACCCATTTTACCTACCCACCCCCCACCTCAGGCAACCATCAGTCTGTTCTTTATATCCAAGAGATCAGGTTTGTTTGTTTGTTTTAGATTCCACATATAAGTGAGATCATATGGTATTTGTCTTTGACTTATTTCACTTATCATAGTGCTCTCAAGGTCCATCTGTGTTGCTGTAAATGGCAAGATTTCATTACTTTTTATGACTGTATAATATTCCTTGTGTATAGATGCTATATTTTATTTATCCATTCATTTATTGATGGACATTTAGGTTGTTTCCATGTCTTAGCTATTCTAAATAATGCTGCAGTGAACATGAGGGTGCATATATCATTTCAAATTAGTGTTTTTGTTTTCTTTGGATAAGTACCTAGAAGTGGAATTTCTGGAATCATATGGTATTTCTATTTTTAATTTTTTGAGCAACCTCCATACTGTTCTCCTTAGTGGCTGTGCCAATTTACATTCTGACCAACTACTGTTGGTTAGGATTCCCTTATCTCCACATTCTCCCCAGCACTTGTTATTTCTTATCTTTTTGATAGTAGCCATTCTAATGGATGTGAGGTGACATCTCATTGTATTTTCATTTGCATTTCCCTGAGGATTAGTGATGCTGTCTTAATTATATTTTTATAATAGATCTTAAAATCAGATAATATATCCTCTGAACCTGTTCTTTGTCAAGATTGTTTTGGCTATTCTAGCTCCTTTGAGTTTCCAAACAACTTCTCGAATCAGTTTGCCATCATCTATAAAAGAGCTTGCTGGGATTTTGACTGGGATGGTGTTGAATCTATAGAAAAATCTGAAAAAAATCGACACCTTAACTGTATTGAATCTTCTAATCTATTAACATGGTATAGTTCTTGAAATTTATTTAAGCCTTCTTTAATTTTTTCCTTGTCTTGTAGTTTTCAGTGTAGAGAGGCCTCACCCATCATTTATGAAATTTATTCCTAAGTATTTTATGTTTTATGAAGCTATTTTAAGTGGTATTGTGTTTTATATATCATTTTTGATTGTTAGGTATGAGGATATAGCAATAGAATTGATTTTTACATTTTGGCTTTTACTCTATAACCTTGCAAAATTCTGCTATTATTAGTTCTAGTAGTGTGGTTTTGTAGGGCAGCGGGGGTGGGGGCTATTCCTTACAATTTGCCGTATGGACAATTGTATCATCGTAAGAGAGAGAGTTTTATTTCTTTCTTACCGACCTTTATGCCCCATTTTTTGTTTACTTAGCTTTATTGCACTGAAAAGGTCTCCAGTAGAGTGTTGAGTGGAATTAGTGAGAGTATATATCCTTTCCTTATTCTTTATCTTATGGAAGAAAACTTTCAATATTTCATCACTAAATATCATATTAATACTCTTAGCTATAATTTTTCATCATCATTTTTTCACTGCATTGTATAGTAGGTAGTGTCTAACATGGCCCCCAAAGATTCCCACCTTCTTTTATTCACACCCTTGTATGATCTTTCCTTGGCTGAGCTTACCGACTTGCTCCTAATGAATAGAACATAGCAGAAGTGATGGAATGCCACTTTAGAGTTTAGGTCATACAAACACTGTGGCTTCCATCTTGGGATTTACTCACTCTTGCTAACTTACCCTATGGAAAGCCAGACGTAATTCTGTGAGCTGCTCTTTCAGAAGCCCACATGGAAAAGGACTGAGGGAAGCCTCCAGTCAGCAGTTAAGAAGTGAAGAACAGTGAAGAACTGAGGTGCTCTATCTGACAGTCTATGAGGAACTGAATTCTGTCAACAGCCATGTGAGTGACCTTGGAAGTATATCCTCTGCTAGGTGCATCTTCAGAGGAGACTGAAGCCCCACACACAGATCCCTGACCCCAGACACTGAGATAATAAGTGTTGTTCCCTTTTGTTCTTGGTTTACTACGAATTTTCATCACAAATTGTCAAACACTTTTTTTGCACCAATTGACATTATATGGTTTTTATCCTTTATTCTGTTCATGTTGTGAATTACACTGATTTTCAGATAAGCCCCCATGGTCATAATGCATTATCTTTTTTATGTATTGTTGGATTAATTACTAATCTATTCTTAATGATTTTTACATCTGTGTTTATGAGGAATATTGGTTCTGTGGTTTTCTTTTTATTATTGAGATATAATTCACACACCATAAAATTCACCGTTTTAAAGTTAATGTACCATTCAGTATCTTTTAATACATTCACAAGGTGTGCAACCATCACTAGTATCTAATTCCAGAACATTTTCATCACCCTCCCACCAAAAAAAAAAACAACAATCACCACCAAAAAACCCAGTACCTGTTAGCAGCCACTCTCCATTTCTCCCTTCTCCAAGCCCCTGGCAACTACTAATCTATTTTCTGTTTCTATGAATTTGCCTCTTCTGGACATGTTGTATAAATGGAATCACAAAATATGTGGCCTTTTATGTCTGGCTTCTTTTATTTAGCATGTCATTTTAAAGATTCATCCATGTTGTAGCATGTAAGAATACTTCAATCCTTTCTATGGCCAAATAATATTCCATGGTATGGATATACCACTTTTATTTATCTCCTAATCATTTGACATTTGTTGGCATTTTTTGGCTATTATTAATGTTGTTATAAACATCTGTGTAAACGTTCTGATGTGGACATATATTTTCAGTTCTCCTGGAGATATACCTAGGAGTGTAATTTCTGGGTCTATGTGAAGTCTATGTTTAACTTTTTGAGGAACTGCCAAATAGTTTCCCACATGGCTGTACTGTTTTGAATCCCCACCAGAAATGTATAAGGGTTCCTATTTCTTCATATCCTCAACAACATTTGCTATTATCTGTCTTTTTTTATTATAGCCATGCTAGTGAGTACATAGTGGCATCTCACTGTGGTTTTGATTTGCATTTTTCCAGGAGATAAGGATGTTGAGCATCTTCTCAAGTGCTTATTGACATTGAGTATCTTCTCTGGAGAACTGTTAACTCAGCTCCTTTGCCCAATTTCTTAAAAAATTGGGTTGTGTGTTTATTGTATTGTAATAGTTCATTATAGGTTCTAGATACAAGCCCCTTATCAGATATATTATTTGTGAAAATATCCTCCTATTCTGTGGCTTATCTTGATGGTGTCCTTTGAAGCATAAAAGTTTTAAATTTTTGATGATGTCTATTTTATTTAATTTTTCTTTTGTTTTTGATGGAGTCATATCTAAGAAACCATTGCCTAATCCAAGGTCATGAAGATTCATACCTATGTTTTCTTCTAAGGGATTTTTAGTTTTTGCTCTTACATTTAGGTCTTTGGGATCCAGTTCAAGTTAACTTTTATATAGAGTGTGAAATAGGGCTGTAAATTTATTCTTTTGCCTGTGGGTTGTCTGTTTTCCCATCATCATCTGTTGAAAAGATTACTCTTTCTTCCGGTGAACTGTCTTAACACCCTTTATCAGAAGTCAATTGGTCATAGGCATATTGCTTTTTTTTTTTAACTATCAGTTCTATTACATTGATCTATGTCTGTCCTTATGCCAGTACCATGCTTCCTTGATTACTGTAGCTTTATAGTAAATTTTGAAATTGGGAAGTGTGAGTCTTTCGACTTTGTTATTATTTTTCAAAATTGTTTTGGCTGTTCTCAGTTCCTTGCATTTCCATATGGATTTTTGGATTAATTTGTCAATTTCTGCAAGAAGGTAGCTGAAATTTTGATAAGGGCTATGTTGAATCTGTAGATTAATTTAGGGGGTATTACCTTCTTAACAGTATTAAGTCTTCTGACTCATGAACATGGAATGTCTTTCCATTTATTTAGCTTTTTGATTTATATCAACAATGTATTGTAGTTTTTGGTATTCTTATATTGACTGTCTGTTTTTTGTATAAGAGTAATGCTGGCAAAAAATTAGTTGGAAATCGCTCAACTTTCCTATTTTTTGAAAGACTGGTGTAGGACTGGTATTATTTATCTCCTTAACCTTTTGTTTGAATTCACCTGTAAAGTCATCTAAATGTTTTTAAAGGCTACAAGAAACTGCACCAAAAAAATCAATTTTACTGTACATTAATTTAAAAAATAAGTGTCGAGCTTTTCAGATTTTCTATTTCTTTTTGAGTCAGTTCTGATAACCAGTATCTTTCAAGAACTTGTGCATTTCTTCCCCCTCAAGTTACTTATTTACTCTTATTGAGGTACATACAATAAAATGCACAAACCTTAGGGTACATCTTGATGAATTTTGACATGTATGTACACTCATGTAACCATTACCCAGATCAAGATATCAAACATTCTCACTAATTCTTTCCCCCCTTCAACTATTTCACCACTATCTGCCCCCACCTGCCCCCTCTCCTATGGCAGCTACCAGTCTGTCCTCTGTGTTTGAGTCTATTTCTGTTTTGCTTGTTTGCTCATTTGTTTTATTTTTAGATTCCACATATAAGTGAAATCATATGGTATTTGCCTTTCTCTGTCTGACTCATTTCACTTAGCATAATGCCCTCTAGGTCCATCCATGTTGTTGCAAATGGCAGGATTTCATTCTTTTCTATGACTGAGCAATATTCCATTGGGCATATGTACCACCTCTTCTTTATCCATTCATCTACTGATGGACACTTAGGTTGCCTCCATATTTTGGCTATTGTAAATAATGTTGCAATAAACATAAGAGTAGAGATATCTTTACAAATTAGTGATTTTGTTTTCATAGGTTAAATCCCAGAAATGGAACTACTGGGTCATATGCTGTTTTTAGTTTTAGTTTTTTGAGAAGCCTCCATACTGTTTTCCATAGTGGCTGCACCAATTTGCATTCCCACCAACAGTGTGGGAGGGTTCCCTTCTCTCCACATCCTCACCAACACTTGTTATTTCTTGTCTTTTGGATAGTGGCCATTCTAACTGGTATGAGGTAATATCTCATTGTGGTTTTGACTTGCATTTCCTTGATGATTAGGGATTCGGAGAATCTTTTCACATGCCTGTTGGCCATCTGAATGTCTTCTTCAGAAAAATGTGTATTCAGGTCCTCTGTTCATCTTTTAATTGGGTTATTTGTTTTTTTGGTGTTGAGTCATATGAGTTCTTTATGTATTTTGGATATTAGCCCCTTATCAGATGTATCATTCGTGAATATATTTTCTCATACCACAGGTTGCCTTTTCATTTTGTTCATGGTTTCCTTTGCTTTTTAGTCTGATATAGTTCCACTTCTTCATTTTTGCTTTTGTTTTTCTTGCCTGGGGAGACATACCCAGAAAAAAATTGCTAATTCCAATGTTCAGGAGCTTACTGCCTATTTGCCTCTAGGAGTTTCATAGTTTCAGTTCTTATATTTAGGTGTATAATCCACTTTGAGTTTGTTTTTGTGTATGGTGTAAGACAATGGTCTAGCTTTATTCCTTTGCATCCAGTTTTCCACACACCACTTATTGAAGAGAGTGTCCTTTCCCCATTGCATATTTTTGCCTCTTTGTCACACATTAGTTGACGATAAAGGAGTGGGTTTATTTCTAGGCTCTTTATTCTGTTCCACTGATCTATGTGGTACTTAGTACCCGTGCCATACTGTTTTGATTACCATAGCTTTGTAGTATAGTTTGAAATCAGGGAGAGTGATAACCCTAACTTTGTTGTTCTTTTTCAAGATTGATTTATTTGGGGTCTTTTGAGGTTTTATACAAATTTTAGGATTATTTGCTCTAGTTCTGTGAAAAATGCCAATGGTATTTTGATAGGGATTTCATTGAACCTATAAATTGCTTTGGGTAATATGGCCATTTTAACAATATTCTTCCTATCCACAAGCATGGAATATTTTTCCATTTATTTGTTCATTTTAAATTTCTTTTATCAATGTCTTATAGTTGTCAGAATACAGGTGTTTTGCCTCCTTGGTAAGATTTATCCCTAGATGCTCTATTCTTTTTGATGCAATTGTAAATAGAATTCTTTTCCTAATTAAGGAACTTCTCCATTTCTTTTTAATTGTCAAATTTATTGGCCCACACTGTTTGTAATAGTCTCTTATCATTTTAATGTCTCTAGGACCTGCAATGATGTGCTTTCTGTCATTCCTGGAATTGCTCATTTCTGTCTTTTCTTTTTTTCCTTTCAGAGTCTAACTAGTCTAACTGATTTTTTTTAGATTACCCATTTTTCCTTTCTTCTATTATTTATTTTCTGCTTCATTAATCTTTGCTTTTATATTTACCATCTTCCTCCTTTTATTTTGTGTTTACTTTGCTCTAATTTTTTAGTTTTCAAAAGAAGAAGCCTCAAAATTTTAGACCATTCATGTTTTCTAATTTAAGCATTTGAAGCTAAAAATTTCCCTTTAAGCACAACTTTAATATCATTGCACAAATTTAGATATGAGGTGGTTTTATTTTCATTAAATTTATGTTTTCTAATTTCATTTATTTTGAAGTTCTATTATTTGGTGCATCCATATTTAGGATTATGTTTTTTAATGAATTGACCACTCTATTACTATGAAACATCCTTGTTTATCTGACATTATTCTTTGTCCTAAAGTCTACTTTATCTCATATTAACAAAACCATGTCAGCTTTCTCATGATTAGAGTTTGTCTGTTAGATCTTTTTGTGTGTTTTTACTTTTAATACATCTGCCTTATTTTAAAGTTGTTTCCTCACAGAGAATATACAGTTGGGTCTTGTTGTTTTATCCAGATTGATAATCTCTGTGTTTTAATTGGACTGTTTATAATTAAATTTAATGTAATCATAGATATGGTTGGGTTGGGTTTAAGTGTACCCTCTTGTTTTGTTTTGTTTTGTTTTTTTGCTGTCTTCATACCTCTTAAAAGGCATTTTCCTCTTTTTGGAGTAACAGAGTTTTTTGTTTTTTTGGTTTTTTTTTCACAATTTATTTTATTTTAGTATCATTAACCTACAATTACATGAGCAATATTGTGATGATTAAACTACCCCCTTCATCAGGTCTCCCCCACCAACCCTATTACAGTCACT
>JAQQAC010025234.1:24906422-24938056 GCA_029783875.1 Phataginus tricuspis
TCAAAGAACCAGCTTTTGGTTTCATTGATTTTTTCTATTGTTTTATTCTTCTCAATTTTATTTATTTCTTCTCTGATCTTTATTATGTCTCTCCTTCTGGTAACTTTGGGCCTCATTTGTTCTTCTTTTTCCAATTTCAATAATTGTGTCCTTAGACTGTTCATTTGGGAATGTTCTTCCTTCTTTAAATGGGCCTGGATTGCAATGTACTTTCCTCTTAAGACTGCCTTCACTGCGTCCCACAGAAGTTGTGGCTTTGTGTTGTTGTTATCATTAGTCTCCATATATTCTTTGATTTCTGTTTTGATTTGGTCGTTAACCCATTGATTCATTAGGAGAATGTTGTTAAGTCTCCATGTATTAGTGAGCCTTTTTGATTTCTTTCTGAAATTTATTTCTAGTTTTATACCTTTGTGATCTGAGAAGTTGGTTGGTAAGATTTCAATATTTTTGAATTTACTGAGGTTCTTTTTGTGGCCTAGAATGTTGTCTATTCTGGAAAATGTTCCATGTGCACTTGAGAAGAATGTGTATCCTGTTGCTTTTGGGTGCAGAGTTCTGTATATATCTGTTAGGTCCATCTGTTCTAGTGTGTTGTTCAGTGCCTCTGTGTCTTTACTTATCCTCTGCCTGGTTGATCTATCCTTTGGAGTGAGTGGCATGTTAAAGTCTCCTAGAATTATTGCATTGCTGTCTATTTCCTCCTTCACTTCTGTTAGTATTTGTTTCACATATGCTGATGCTGCTGTGTTGGGTGCATATATATTTATAATGGTTATATCTTCTTGTTGGACTGACCCCTTTATCATTATGTAATGTCTGTCTTTATCTCTTGCTACTTTCTTCGTTTTGAAGTCTATTTTATCTGATACAAATACTGCAACACCTGCTTTTTTCTCTTTGTTGTTTGCTTGAAATATTTTTTTCCATCCCTTCACTTTTAGTCTGTGTATATCTTTGGGTTTGAGGTGAGTCTCTTGTAAGCAGCATATAGATGGTCTTGTTTTTTTATCCACTCTGTTACTCTGTGTCTTTTGATTGGTGCATTCAGTCCATTTACATTTAGGGTGATTATTGATAGATATGTATACTTATTGCCATTGCAGGCTTTAGATTCGTGGTTACCAAAGGTTCAAGGGTTGCTTCTTTACTATCTGAGAATCTAACTTAACTTTCTTGTTAAGTTATTGTGAACGCCGTCTGATGTTTCTTTATCTCTCCCTTCCTATTCTTCCTCCTCCTTTCTTTATATATTGGGTGTTTTATTCTTTGCCTTTAGTTGGTATTTGGATGGTCTGCTTTCTTTGCTATGCTTTTATTTTCTCTGGTGACATCTTTTTAGCCTTAGGGGTGTTTCCCTCTAGAGCAGTCTGTTTAAGATATCCTGTAGTGGTGGTTTCTGGGTGGCAAACTCTCTCAACTTTCTTTTGTCTTGAAATTGTTTAATCCCTCTGTCATATTTAAATGATAATCGTGCTGGATACAATATTCTTGGTTCGAGGTCCTTCTGTTTCATTACGTTAAATATATCATGCCATTCTCTTCTGGCCTGTAAGGTTTCTGTTGAGAAGTCTGATGACAGTCTGATGGGTTTTCCTTTGTAGGTGATCTTTTTTCTCTCTCTAGCTGCCTTTAATACTCTGTCCTTGTCTTTGATCTTTGCCATCTTGATTATTATGTGTCTTGGTGTTGTCTTCTTTGGGTCCCTTGTGTTGGGAGATCTGTGGGCTTCCGTGGACTGTGAGACTATTTCCTTCCCCAGCGTGGGGAAGTTTTCAGCAATTATTTCTTCAAAGACACTTTCTATCCCTTTTTCTCTCTCTTCTTCCTCTGGTACTCCTATAATGCGAATATTGCTCCGTTTGGATTGGTCACACAGTCCTCTCAATATTCTTTCATTCTTAGAGATCCTTTTATCTCTCTCTGCCTCAGCTTCTTTGTATTCCTGATCCCTGTCTTGTAATTCCTTGATCGTGTCTTGAACCTGGTTCAATCTGCTGTTGAGCCCGTCGATGGCTTGTCTCATTTCTGCATTGTCTTTCCTCACTTCCCTCACTTCCTCCCTCAGCTCTTGCACATTTTTCTGTAGATCCGTCAGCATGGCTATGACTTTTATTCTGAATTCTTTTTCTGGAAGACTGTGCATGTCCATTCCTTCAGCTTCTTTCTCTGGGGTGGTGTTTGTCTGAAGCTTTGTCTGTATCATGTTCTTCTGTCTTCTCATGACTATAGAATTGGTTGTTGGTAGCAAGGAGAGATAAGAAAGGAGAGAAAAGAAAAAAAAAAGAAATTTCTACTAATAATAAAAAAGTAAAAGGAGAGAGAGAGAAAGGAAAAGAAAAGAAAGAAAAAGAAAAAGCAGCAACCCGTAAAAGAAAACAGCAACAACAACAACAACAACAACAACAAAAAACAACAACAAAAAAAAACCCCACCAAAACGCCCACCGGGGGTGGTTTCTGTGTGAATGCTGTAGGTGGCGCTATTGCTCCACTATTCCAGAGCCGTGGGCACGTCGCTCCACACGGCCCTTTAAAGCTGTGGCCGGGGTGAGAATGAATGGGAGGCTGTTGAAAGAGAGGGAAAGAAAAAAAGTAAAAGAAAGCGGAGAAAAAGCAATAACAACAACAACAAAAAAAAAAACCACTGAGAATGGGTTCCGCACGAGTGCTGTAGGTGGTGCTGTTGCTCCACTATTCCAGCACCACTCTATAGTTCTGGCTGGGTTGGGAATGAATGGTAAGCTGTTGATCTCTGTGGGGGTCTCAATGGCAGGCACCCTTTCCCAGTCGCCAGCCAAGGGGTCCAAAGCTCCCCAGGTCTCCCAGCGTGCTGGGCTTAGTTTGCGGGGCTATCCGGCCCCTCTACTGAGCTCCTGTCTCTTTAAGACCGCTGAGGTAGAGCGCGCGCTTTTCTTCCCTTTTTTCTCCTTTCTCTTTCCTTCCTGGAGCCTGCCGCGGGCAACTTGCACGTTCTGGCTGGGACTCTGTGCCCTCTGTCTCTCCTATCTCCGCTACACCGCAGGCTGTGTGTCGACGCTCCCGGCGCAGACTTTCACTCCCTCCCGGCTCTGAATTCTCTCCTCCCGCTGGAGCGCAGGGGGGAGGAGCGCTCGGTCCGCCGGGTCGCGGCTCCGTACCTTACCCGCCTTGCTGGGACTCCTGCCGGAGTGCTGGGGTGGAGGGGCGCTCTGGTCTCGCAGGATCGCGTTTCCGTCCCGCCTTGCCAGGTGCCGAGTCCTCTGTCCGGAGTGTCTGGCCACCAGAGCTCCGGGGGGGGGGGGAGCGCTCGGTCCCACCGGGTCGCTGCTCCGTATCCCTTCCACCTCACCGGCTGCCAAGTTCTCACAGGTGTAGCTGTACGCTGTGCACTTTCCTGTGTATTCTGGTCTCTCTTTTAGGGATAGTTGTACTTGCTGTATTTTCGTGAATAAATATAATGTTGGGAGGAATTTTTCTGCTGGTCCGTTCACGTCGCCATATTCCCGGAAGTCCAGAGTTTTTTTTAATGACTCCATTTTACCTCCACTCATGGCTTATTAGGATCACTTTCACTTTACTTTTGTTTCATTTTTAGTGGTCGTTTTAAGATTTAAAATATGCATCTTTATCTTATTCAAATCTATTTTAAATAATTTTATGCCACTTCATTACAACATAAGGGCTTTACAACAATATATTCTATTTATCCCCTATCTTTTAGCTATTTTTAAATTAAATTTTATTACTATATATGTCATAACAGCCCAAATCTCTTTTTCTATTTTTTGCATTAAACAGTCAAATTTCTCTTAAAGGATATTTTAAAAGATCTTTTCCTGTAATAACTTGAGACTTACAAAAAAGTTGTAAAATTAGTAGAAAGTTCGTTCCTATATACACTTCACCCAGCCTTCCTTAATGTTAACTAACATCTTGTATAACCACAGTACAATTATTAAAACTAAGAAATTAACATTGATACAATACTGTTAACTAAACTAGACTTCATTTGAACTTCATCAGTATTCTGTTAATGTCCTTTTTCTGCTCCAGGAACCAATCCACATTCCTATGTTGTGCTTAAGTGTCATGTCTCCTTAGTTGCCGCCAATCTGTCACAGTTCCTCATCTTTACTTGTCTTTCATAGACTGGACACTTTTGAAGAGTTATTTTGTATAGTGTCCCTCATCTGGACATAATGTTTCCTCATGATCAGATTGAGTGCATTTTTGGCAAAGATATCCTAGAAGTGATGTGCCCTTCTCAATTATTCCAACAAGGTCACGTGATGTTGACATGTCTTATTACAGATGGAGTTAATGTTGATCACTTAGTTTAGGCACTGTCTGCTAGGACTCATCACTGAAAGTTTCTATTTTTCCCTAAGACATTATTATTAATGTCTTGGAAGAACTTTGAGGTTATGCAAATATCCCACTTTTCCTCAAACTTTCTCTCACTAATTTTAGCATCCATCAATGGATCTTGTCTGCAACAATTACTGGGTGTTCAAATGGTGGTCTTCTATTTTGTTTATTCCTTTTACTCTTATTAATTGAATTTTTTAAATAAAGAAGAGCTGTCCTTTCTCCCCCGTCTACCTCAATAATGACCCATGTATATTTATTTTATGCTTTGGTTATTTATTTTGGTTGTTATGCATTTTGTTATTCAAATTGCTACAGCTTTGCCACTGGGGACTCTTTGTTTCCTGAGCCCTTTTCACAATTCCTCATCATTTCTGAGCACCTCTTTACCTTCTGGCCCCCAAGATGCTACAGGCTCTTTTCTCTGCTTCAGCTTTGGATTTAACCACCTATCCAAGGAGCCTTGGTTGTGGTGGTGGTGGTTTTGTTTTTTAATTGTAGAATGATATGTAGAAGATAGAATCTGGGCAGTAAACGTCCTCATTGCTACTGGGATATCACTGTTTCTAGAGTCTATCTCTAAACTTGGAGATATTTATACATATGAATAATTTTTTAAGTATATATGTTTGTGTATAACCCATACACATATTTGTTTATACTTATGTTTGTATCTAGCTGTTTGTCTAAGTGAATATATATTTTAAACTATTCATACTGGTACCTATAATTGCAGCCAGTGTGCATTCAATACTAGTGTCCATTCTGACCTTTCCCTCTTGCTTATTTGTAGCTAAGTGCTTTTCAGATGGTTAGAAACCTAATTTTCATTGTTTACAATATATCTACTTGTTTGTTCAACTTTAGCATACATACAAAGTTGCTTCAAAATTGCTAACCCAAACCTCTATGAGAAACACATTTACTAACTACAACATAATATTTGAGTACATTTCTTTTTCTCCTTAGCTGCATGGTGACTAGTCAAAATATGGTTTTTAGAAGTTACTTAGGTTAGTTGTTTTCTTGCCCATCCCCTTCAGTGTGCTTATGTTGTCATATTATAATACACATGCTATGATACACTCCATATATGTAGGTTATTGTTTGTATTCCATCTTGGGTTCTTACCACGTCCTGGTTGATTTTATTTTATATAAGTTTACATGTGGTGAAATTTCCTCATTGTAGTATACAGTTCTAAGAACTTTGATGAATGTATACAGTCATGAGTTTTCTACCAGTCATAATGCAGAACAGTTCTATCACCCCCACAATTCTCTTGTGCTGTCCCTTTGTATCAGGCTTTCCCTACCCTCTGACCACTGCTTTTTTTATTTGCCTTTTTCAAAATGTCATGAAAGTGGAACCATATAATATGTAGCTTTTCAGGTCTTCTTTCATTTAGCCAGATGCATTTATGAATCAGTAGTTCCTTATTATTGCTGAGCAGCATTCCATTGTATGGTTGTAACTTTGGAATGGAGTTTATCCATTCACCAATTAAAAAGCATTGTTTTCAGCTTTTGGTGATTAGGAGTATATATGTTATGTAAATATACAGGCTTTTGTGTGAATGTTAGTTTTTATTTCTCTTGGGTAACTACCTAGGACTGGGATTGTTTGGTTTTATCTGAAAATTGTTTAATCCCTGCCTCAAATTTAAATTATAATCTTGGTGTGGAGAGTATTCTTGGTTTGAGGACCTTCTGCTTCATTGCATTAAATTGTCATGTCACTCCCTTCTGGCCTGTAAGGTTTCTGCTGAGAAGTCTGATGATAGCCTGATGGTTTTCCTTTGTATGTGATCTTTATTCTCTCTCTAGCTGCTTTTAAAAGTCTGTCTTTATCCTTGATCTTTGCCATTTTAATTATTATATATCTTGGTGTTGTCTTCCTTGGGTCTCTTACATTGGGAGAGCTCTGCACTTCCATGGCCTGAGAGACAATTTCCTTCCCCAGATTGAGGAAGTTTTCAGAAATTATTTCCTCAAAGACACTTTCTATCCCTTTTTCTCACTCTTCTTCTGGTACCCCTATAATGCGAATATTGTTCTGTTTGGATTGGTCACACAGTTCTCTTAATATTCTTTCACTCCTAGAGATCCTTTTTTCTCTCTGTGCCTCAGCTTTTTTGTATTTCTGTTCTCTTGTTCTATTTTATTTACTGGCTCCTCTACCTCATCAAATCTGCTTTTAAATCCCTCCATTGTATGTTTCATTTCGGATACTGTATTTTTCAAAGTTTCTATCTCTTTCTTGAATTCTCCCCTGAGGTCTTGAATATTTTTCTGTAGCTCTGTGAGCATGTTTATGATTTTTATTTTGAAATCTTTATCAGGAAGATTCACGATTCCACTTTCACTCAGTCCTCTTTCTGGTGTTGTTGGATTTTGGTTTGTACCAGGTTCTTTTGCCATTTCGTATTTGTAATGATTACTGTGGAATAATAACCTTGTTTAGGTGGCGCCCTCTAGTGTTCAGCAGCTCTACTCTCTGGAGCTGCCAAGCATCTGGATCTACAGGGGGGGTCTCAGATGAGCGGCGACAGTGCCTGGCAGGAGGAAAGAGCTCTTTCCGGCTTCCTGGCTGCAGTGCCTGACTCCACTGCAAGGGCCAGTGGGCCGAGCACGCAGGGAGGAGCCTCTGCATTACACCCCTGTAGCTGCCATAGTTGGGGCCACCCTCTGGCTGGCCTGGCACAGTGGTGGGGGCAGCAGGTTTGTGAACTGATGCCGGCCTGCAGGAAGGAGCAGCAGGCTGCATATTGCAGTGGGGCACCTTGGTGTGGGTTGTCAGTCTGAGGGATGTAGCACCTGAAGCTCCCAAAAGTTCCCAACCTGCTGGACTGACTGTGTTGGGACAATTTTGTCTGCCTGTCCTTTCTCCTGAGCAGCATGCTCTGTGTAATCCTTGCCCCTTTAGCAGCCCTCTTGCTGCTGGGAAGTCTTTCAAAGTGCTTGCTTTTCTTTTGTCCCAGAGCAGCCGATTATGGGTACCTGTTCTCCATAAGTGGCTGGAACCTCAGTCTCTCTGAGTATTCTGCCTGTCTTTGCTTTCCAACCCCACTAATCTTCAGAGCACCATGTAATGTAGGTTTATGCTCCCGGAACAGATCTCCAGGGCTGGGTGTTCAGCAGTCCTAGGCTTCTACCCGGTCCCTGCTATGTTTTTCTTCTTCCCACAGGTGAGCTGGGGTTGGGGGAAGGCTTGGTCCCTCTGAATCATGGCTTTGCTACTTTTCCCTTTTCTGTGAGGTCTTCTCTTTACCCCAGATGTAGGCAGTCTGTCTCAGTCTTCTATCTGGTCACTCTTTCAGCATTAGTTGTATTTGATGTATTTTCGTATTATATGTGGTTTTGGGAGGAGGTTTCTGTCTCACTTCTCAAGGTACCATCTTTAAGCCTCCTAGTTTGGATATTTTTTATTATCTATATTCAAACTCAGTGTTCTTTTTCCTGTCATTGCTGTCCTACTATTGAATCTACCCAGTGATTTAAAAATTTTCAGATAGTGTATTTATCGGTTTCAAAAAACTCATTTGGTTCTTTTTCATAATTTTTATTTCTTTGAAGAGCATGTCTATTTTTCCATTAATCTTAAGCTTGTTCATCTTCACCTCATGGAGGATGATTAACTGCTTTAAAGACTTTGACACTTCTCACATTTGCTTCATCTTGGGGATGGCTTCTGCGGACTGTCTTCTCCCTTATCGATTGGTCAGATTTCCTGGTTTCTTGGTGGGTGGCATGATTCTGTATTGTACCCAGAGCAGTCTGTATATTAAGGTGTGGGGCTCAGAGTTCTATTCAGATATTTTGGAGAATGCTGATTGTTTGTTTTTAGGATGCCATCAACCTGGTTAGGTTCAGATGGCAAGCTCTGTCTCACCTTCTGTGGACAGCCTTTTCTATACTATTTGAGTATGTTCCGCACATGTGCAGCATGGGAGTCTGAGTTTGGAGTTTTTGTTGGTTCATATACGGAATTAGGGATCACCTTTCCCCAGTCTTTCCTTCACAGAATTCACCCACACTTTCCAACTTCCAGAGACGCCCTTTCTGGGCCCTCCAACTAGAAAGTTGGGGTGCTCAGTGCTGTAGGTGCTGGCACTGCTGCACAGGTTTTCATGATGGAGCACATAGAAAATCCTGAAGTGTTCATAGAAATAGGAAAAACAGTACTGTCTGCAGAATCGGATCCCACACCCCAAAGGGGCCTGCTTCTTTCAGGGGTTGTGGGTGCCCTTGCCCCAGTACTGCACCTCTGAGTGAAGCTGAGGCAGCGCCAGGGGAGGAAAATGAGATTAAAAACAAGGGGGTTTCCTCCATAGTCTCTCTTTTGGGGGCCACAATGGCTAAAAGGAGGACAATTCTTCGAGGTTTTGCTTCCTGTAACCACTCTGCAGCTCCCCAATTTGTCTCACCTCTGGGTTAAAGCCAGGAGATAAAGGAGAAAAGACAAACAGTATGCAACTCACTACCACCATACCGATTGTACGCCAAGTCTGACTTCCCTCACCAGCCTAACCACCATCACTGCATTTTCAGGACCTCCAGGTGGCTGCTTTCTGAGGTCTGTCCTGCATCTCAGTCGTGACCAGTGAGACAGACTGCAGCAGGCCCACTTCATCTTGCTTGGAGCTGTAGCGAAGCTAGTTTTTACTTTAGGGCCTTAACCAGTGGTTTCTGCATTTCACAGCTTATATTGGGGCTACATCTGTGTGGTTCGTGCAGACTCAGAAAACTCAGGCTGACAGAAAGGTTCCATTTCTGTACAACAAGCGATACATTTTTGCCTCCCAGATTCACATGAAGTTGGTTCTCTGTCTCTTAAGCAGCTTGTTGCTTTGATCTTTATTTATGTCAGGGCATTAGAAATTAATTGGCATTGGTCTCATTGTTTTCTGGGGGCAGATAAACCCAGAAAGACAGGTATAAGTCAAGTCTCTGTCACTTACTAGCTGTTGGGCATTAGAAGGGCTGCTTTACTTCTCTGAGCCTGAATTTCCACATCTATAAAATATTATATGAAAATGCCTGCTTTGAAGGCTGTTAGCTCATGTAATAATTATTTCTTTAGTATCTGCCATGTGTCAGGCATCCTTCTAAACACTGGGCATATAATGAGAAAACACACAAAAAATCCTGTCTTTATACAGTTTATAGTCCAACAGTGGGGGATGGGTGGCAAAAAAAGAGGGAGGGGATTAGATATAGTTTATTAAAAGCAAGACTAGTAAGTGCTCAGCATCTGCTCCTCACCCAGATGTAGGGCACTAAATGGCAAGCCTCACTGTGTAGGTGCCAGTCAACTTTCCCTCGCATTTGGGATGAGAGTTAGAATGATCCCCAGTTAGGTTTGACTTAAAACAAGGCTCAGCTTCACTTCACCGGCCATCTCAGTTATGCATGTTGCTCCTGTTTATGTCCAGAAATGGAAGTGCCCCAGTACTGTACAGACACCCTTGGGCAGCATTGCCCATTTGGAACTATTCCAGGCAGAGCATGTAGGTAAGAGATGAGGCTTCACTGAGAAAGATGGGCCTGGGATAAAATCAGAGATCCCTGGAGATAATGAGCTTTTTAAAATCTCAAGATCTAAAGGTCATCTTGGTTTCACTCTTGCAGCTACGCAGCTGAAGAATAGGTAACCTGCATTCGGTGACTTAGATGGATGGCAAAATTACAGTAAGGTAAAATGTTAAGTTAAAAGCTCGCTATATAGTGTAAAGTATACTTAAAAGTACACAGCAGTTTTTAAAGCACTTTCCTATCTATAATCTCCTTTAATGCTCACAATATACCTGGAAGGAGGAGGAGGAAAAAGAGAAGAGGGAGGAGGAAGGTGGAGGGGAGGCAGGGGAGGAGGGAGAGGATGACTTGTGAGGAGACCAGCAGCCGTTTAGGGAGCATTTGCTATGAACTAGGCACTTCATGTGTGTCGTCTCATTGAAGAGGTGAGCAGGCCAAGATTACTTCTTAATTTCACTGCAGGGAAGACTGAAGCCTGAGCAGTCAGTGGCTGGGGTAGGTCTGGATCCCAGGAGCCGTCCAGCTCTCTCTCCACTGTCCGCTGAGTCTGCCTGGAGGACAGGCAGAGTCAGGGTCCTGGGAGTTGTGTGACTCTAGCTGCCCCCCAGAGCACCCCCCAGCCAGGGATCTGCCCAGCGCTCTTCCCTCCTTCCCACTCCAGCCTCCCACCGTCTCAGGCACAGACGTGTTCACAGCAAGGCTCCTCCGATGCCCACATTTCCTGGGTGGCACCACGCCCCTGGCCCAGAAGCATGGGCGGTGGGTTAGCGCGCCCATCACACTAGCTTGTTCACACCCAGGGAGGTGTTATGCTAGGCATTTTGACATGATTTATTCAATGGTGTCATTTAGAAGCATGACATATTGACTTGGCTGTTAGACATGGGACATTTTGACACAATCTAAAGAAAAACACTAAAAAATATATTAAAATTTTAGCTTACAATGTTTGTTTTATTGCCTAATGACGTGAACAATAGATGTCCTTGGCTCCACCCCCATTACCTGGATAGGAGGTTCTAGAGTGAGGAAGGCTCTGGGTTTCAGTAGGGGTGGGTGAGGAGGATGTGATTACAAGTTTAAAAACATTATTTTCTTGGTGAGAAGCAGATAGTAAGATTTGGCTGATTGCTTTTTGGATACTGCATCAAAACAATCCCGCTTTCTTATGAGAGGCATCCAGAGATGAGGTCTGGGGGTCAAGGGTCAAGGGACCCAGGGCCAGAAAGGAGGGCTCCAGCCCATCATGGTGCTTGCTCGGTCCCCCCTGCCCCAGTCTGTCTGCAGTCCCATCTCCTGGTGGCCCTAATTCTGCCTCTTCCCTTCGTGGGCTTTCCCAGGAGAGCGCTTGGGTGCAGTGTGTACATGCAGACTCTGTGCTCTTTCTTAAAACTGCTTTTCTGGTGTTTTAAGGTTTTGAGTGCTCATCTTTGGCTTTCTTCAGGGAATGTGCTGCATTGGTAAAAGCAGGAACTCAGACTGGAAGGCTGTCTCAAATCCCAACTTTATTAATGGGAGATAGTGTCCACTGAAAACGTGACCGTTCAAGTCAGGCGGGCAAGGGTTTAGCCTGGTCTCTCCCACTTAGTCGATCAGGTTAACTTCTCTGAACTCTTGGTGCTATGGATTGAATTATGTCCTCCAAAATTCGTATGTGGAAGCTCTAACCACCAACAAGATTATATTATATATCGGCCTTGAGATAATTAGGTTTAGTGAGATCATGAGGGTGGAGCCCTCGTGATGGAATTAGTGCCTTTGTAAGAAGAGACACCAGAGAGCCTGCTGTGTGCTCCCTGCCTGCCCCGTGTGAGGACACAGTGAGAAGGTGTCTGTCTGCAAGTCACTAAGATAGCTTTCATGAGAGCCCGACTATGGTGGCAACCTGATCTTTGACTTTCCAGCCTCTAGAATTGTGAGAAACTACACTGGTTTTAAGCCACCCAGTCTATTGTGTTTTGTATGACAGCCTGAGTACATTAAGACACTTGGTTTCCTCATCCATAAAATGGAGGTTATAGTATTTCCTTTGTAGACTTTAAAGAATTTGAACTAATTGTATCTAAATGACCAGTAGCCTATATATTACTAGACATTTCTTTCCATTAATATCATGACAATCATCATAATTATAAATACCAATAATTTCATTTTAAGGAATGGGATGTTTCACTGAAATGAATTGTCGAGATTAACACAATTTACTTTTAGGCAACAAACTCTAAAACAAAATGTGTATCTAGACCAAATAACACGTATTACATACTTTCCTGCCTTCTTAAATAGTATCATGAAGATAATACCTCATGGTACATAACTTTAGTAAGAGCATAGTTTTGTCAGAGTTTTGTTTCATGTATGTATATATGAAACATGTGAGTTTGGTGAAATGTATTTCTAATGGCATCATTCACATGCTTGGTGTGTATACCTTCTTTGGTGAGGTGTCTGTTCAGATCTTTTACCCATTTTTAAAATTGGGCTGTTTGTCAATCTTATTTACAACCGAATCCAAAAGAAAAAAGACCTAAGAATAAATTTAACTAAGGAGGGTGAAAGACCTGTACTCTGAAAACTGTAAGACATTGATGAAAGAAATTTAAAATGACAAATAAATGGAGAGATATCCCATGCTCATGGAAGTTGTTAAAATGGCCATTATCCAATACAATCTACGGATTCATTAAAATCCCTATCAAAATACCATTTTTCACAGAACCAGAGCAAATAATCCTAAAATTTGTGTGGAACTGCAAAAGACACTGAATACCCAAAGTAATCTTGAGAAAGAACAACAAAGTTGGGGATATTCCCTTGCCCTGATTTCAAACTGTACTACAAAGCTATAGTAATCGAAACATTATGGTACTAGTACGAAGCACTCACACAGATAAATGGAACTGAATAGCCCAAAAATAAACCCACTCTTTTATGGTCAATTAATACATGACAAAGGAGGCAAGAATATACAATGGGGAGAAGACAGTCTCTTCAATAAATGAAGTTGGGAAATCTGGACAGCTACATGCAAAAAAAAAAAAAAAACTAGACCGCTATCTCACAACATACACAAAAATAAACTCAAAATGGATTACAGACCTAAATTAACACCTGAAACCATAAAACTCCTAGAAGAAAACAGACAGTCAATTCCTGAATATTGGCATTAACAATTTTTTTCTGGGTACATCTCCCCTGTCAAGGGAAACAAAAGCAAAAATAAACAGGTAGGACTATATCAAACTGAAAAGCTTCTGCACAGCAAAGAAAACCATCAATAAAATGAAAAGGCAACCTACTGAATGGGAAGGTATTTGCAAATGATATATCTGATAAAGGGCTAATATCCAAAATATATAAAGAACTCGTACAATTCAACACCAAAAAGGCAAATCATGCAATTAAAAAGTGGGCAGAGTTCCTAAATAGGTATTTTTCCAAAGGAGACATGTAGGTAGGCAAAAGACCATGAAAAGATGGTCTACATCACTAATCATCAGAAAAATGCAAATCAACACTACAGTGAGATATCACCTCACACCAGTCATAATGGCCAGTATCAATAAACAAGAAATAACAAGTGTTGGCAAGGATGTGGACAAAAGAACCCTCCTACACTGTTGGTGAGACTGTAAATTGGTGCAGCCACTATGGAAAAAATTATGGAGGTTTCTCAAAAAAATAAAAATAGAAATACAACAGGCACCCAATAAGTCCACTTATGGGAATTTACCCCAAGAAAACAGAATCACAAGTTGAAAAGATATATGCATCCCTGTGTATATTGCAGCATTATTTACAATAGCCAAGATAGAGAAGCAACCAAAGTGTCTATCAACAGATGAATGAATAAAGAAGATGTAGTACGGATACACAATGGAATATTACTCAAACCATAAAAAAGAATGAGATCTTGCAATTTGGGACATCATGGAGGTACCTAGAGGGTATTATGCCAAGTGAAATAAGTCAGACTGAGAAAGACAAATATCATATGATTTCCCTTAATGTGTGGAGTCTAAAAAAAAAAAGAACAAACACACAAAGAGACTCACAAACGCAAAGAACAAACTGGCACCATAGAGGAGGAGGTGGGGGAATAGGCAAGATAGGTGACAGGGATAAAGAGGTGCACACTCCCAATTATAAAACAGGTCACAGAGATGAAAAGTACAGCATAAGGAATATAGTTGGTAATATCATAATAACTTGTATGGTGACAAATGGTAACTACACTTGATAGCATGGTGAGCATTTCATAATGTATGTAACTGTCGAATCACTATGTTGTACACTGAAATTAATATAATATTGTGTATCAACTATACTTCAATAAAATGAGTACTTTTAACATATCGGTTGTCTATTTTCTTAGAGTTGAGTTTTGGGAGTTCTCCTAATCTCTGGCTATATTTTTATTTTCTTAGTATCTTTTACAGAGCAGAGTTTTAAATTTTAATAAAGTTCAGCTAATCCCAATTTTCCTTCATGGATTGCACTTTTGCTGTTGTTATCCAAAAACGAATTGCCAAACCTGAAATAGTCCTATAGCCTGTTAAAGTCATTGAAAATGGTTTTAAAAACCTCCACATAAAGAACACTCAAGGCCCAGATCCTTTCATGAGTGAATTCTATCAAACATTTAAGGAATGAATTATAGGACACTTGAAAATAGGGGAAAAGAAATGCTTCTCAATTTCTTTATGAGGCCAGCATCACTCTTAGAACAAAACCTGACAAGGATATAAGTGAACTAGAGATCAACGGTTTTCATGAGCGTGAGAACACTCGTCCCAATAAGGGCACAAAAATCCTTAGTATGACTTTATCAAATCAAATTCAGTAATGAGAAGAAGGATAACACATCATCACGGAGTAGTATTTATCCTAGGGATCAAAGTCGATTTATTATTTGAAAATCAATCAATATAAGCCAGAATAAAGGAGGAAACTCATACACTTACTTCAAATACATAGAAGAAGCATTTGACGGAATTCAACGACCATCACCAGAGTAAAAATCCAGCAAATTAGAGAAGGGACTTCTTCAACTTGGTTAAGGGCATCTAGAGAAAACCTGCATCTCACCTTACCATACCTAGTGGTGAAATATAGGTCACTTTCATCCTGAGATTAGAAACAAGGTAATGTTGGCCATTCTCGTGACTTCTGTTCAGCCTTGAGCTGAAGGTCCTATGGCGTAAACAGTAGTAAGCCACATAGACAGGGATGGAAGAATTTAAATTGTCTTTATTTGTGGATGATATGATCAGGTATGTAAATATATTAAGGAATCTATGATAAAGCACATAGAACGAATAAGTTTATTTAGCAAATTCAGAGGATAGCATGGCCAATTTACAAAAATGAGGTTTTTTTCTGTATACTAGGAGAAAACAATTTGAAAATAAAATTCAAAAGACAGTTCTGCTTGTTAAAAAAACATAACATATATAAGGGAAAATTTAGCAGAATGTGTATAAGACCTCTAGACTGAAAACCACAAAATATTACTGAGAAGGATCAAAGAGACTTAAATAAATTGTGATGTATGTCATGTTCATGGATTGGAGCACTCACTACAGTTAGCATGTCAGTTCTCCCCCAATAATGCAATCCAAGTCTGTCGCAGCTATTTTTTTTGTAGAAATTAACAAGTTGATTCTAAATTTATATAGAAACCCAAAGATCCTGGAATATCCAAAAGCAACCTTAAAAAAGAAGAACACTGGAGAATTTAAACCATCTGATTTCAAAATTTACTATAAAAGAACAGCCATTTCTGGCATGGTATTGCTATAGGCATGAGCATGCACATAAGCAGAACAAAACAGGGAGTCCAGAAACAGACCCACCTACATGGTCAATTCATTTTCCACCAAGGTTCCAAGTTAATTCAGTGGGGAACTGATATTCTTTTCAACAATTGGTGTTGGAACGACTAGATAGCTATATGGAAAAGAAAGGTGACTTTATCCACACTGCCTTATACCAAACACAGTAATTAACTCAGAACGGATCATGAACTTAAATGTAAATGCTAAAATACAGCCAACCTATTTATTTAGCAGGGAAATTCAGTGAGATAACTCATCCACTAGAATGGCTAAAATTTTAATGATTGACAATGCCTAATGCTGGCGAAGATGTGGAACGAGAGTACCCATCCGTTGCTCTGTATGGGGGTGCACTTGTACAGCAGGGCTGTGTTTTGCAAAGTTAAATATATATTTATCTTATAGCCCAGCAATTAAATTGCTTATTTACCCAAGAATAATGAAAATATATAGAAAAAAGCCTTGTATATGAGCATTCTTAGAAGCATTAATCATGACAGCCCCCAAATGGAAACAATCAATGGCCATCAACTGGTGAATGTGTAAACAAGTCATAATAAATCCATATTATGAAATACTACTTGGTAATAAAAAGGAATGAAATATTTATACGTGCAACAAAGCAGATGAATCTCAAAAAACGTGAAGCCAAATGAAAAGACTACATTCAGTATGTTTCCATTAGCGTGCAATTCTAGGGAAGACAAAACTATATAACTGACCCTTGAACAACATGGGGTTGGGGAGGTTGACCACACCCCACTCAAAAATCTGCATATCACTTTTGACCCCCCCCCAAATGTAACTAGTAATCGCCTAATGTTGATTAGAAGCCTTACTAATAACATAAACAGTCAATTAACACATATTTTGTATGTTATATGTATTATATACTATATGCATACAAGAAGCTAGAGAAAGTGTTTTTTGAATTGTTGCCAGTCTTCAAAAAATCTTTCCAATATATTTATTGAAAAACATCTGCATATACCTGGACCATGTAATTCAAACCCACGTTCAAGAGTAACTGTAGTTACAAAAACAGATCAGTGCTGGCTGATGACCAAGGATCAGGGGTGGCGGCCAGCTGCCTAGGGGCTTAAGGGAATTTTTTTTTTGGTGATAGAAGGGTTCTGTGTCTTAATTGTAGTTGTGGTCGGGTGACTGACTATATATAATTATCAGTGCTAATCAAACTCTTTCTTCAACATAGATGAGTGTGAGTGTAACTGACGGCAATTGACACCTCAATAAATCTACAGAAGAAAATATTTCAAATACAAAAAAACCCCTGATGTTTCCAAGTGCTAGTGAGGATGGGAATAACTAACTCTCAGGTATTGTTGGTTGAAGTTTAAAACTATTACAGCCTCTCTGGGAAACAGGTCGACCATTTCTTTTTTTAAAGTTAAATGCACACTTACCTATATTCCATCGCTGGGTATTCATTCAAGAGAAATAGAAACACATGTTCCCCAAAGATTTTTATATGACTATTAGTAGCAGCTTCATTCAGAAGAGCTGCAGACGAGGAGCAATATAAATTGCACATGAGTAAGCGAATGGATAGCAAAATGTGGTACATTCTATGAAATACTAAGCAATAAAAAACAGCAGCTACAGACACACACAATATCATAGGTGAATCTCAAAAACATTCTGCAGAGTGAAAGAAGAGCAAGGCTTACCCGGTTCCATTTACATGAAGTTTTAGAACAAGCAAAACCATAAGGATTGAAATCACATTCATCACTGGCTGGAGGAGAGGGGGTTTGGCAGCAAAAGGGTACAAGGGAACTTTTGGAGGTGATGGGAACACTCGAGACCTTGACTACATTGCTGGTTACATGCATATATATATGTATTTTTAAAAATTCAGCAACTTGTGTGCACAAAATGGATGCATTTTGCTTTATGTAAATTATGCTTCATAAAGTTGGAAGAAAGATGCCAACCAAGACCTTTGGCTAACAGGAATTTTTTCCAGGTTCCTAAAATCAGTGCCTAATTCAGATATTCTGATTAAGACCTGCAGCCTGATTTTAGACATTCTGGATTCAAAACAGAAGAAAAAATGTAAACTCTTTCCCTTTGTGAAGGTATGGTTGAAAGGTAAAGTCACACTTGTTAGGATATTTCATTAGTACCATTTGAACATGCATTTTGTGTCTCTCTGGGGATTCTCTTTAACTTGGTTCCCTGTATGGAGCAGTTATGGTGGGACAGGGAATTGCATTTTTAGTTCTAAGTACTCATCTTGTTCTCTGCAAAGGCAAGGTTGTCCTTCCAACTTCTCGAAATATGACCAGGGCTGGCTTTTCCTCCAGGGCCACTAAGTCCCTTGTTTATCAGTCCATGTCTATTACACCCAAGAAACTTGAGGCCATTTAGATAATTTCCATGGGGAGAAAAAAAAAAAAGCTTTGTTATTTCAGTTACCTAGTGACAGTCATTTAAAAAAATTATTTTACTTTATCTAGATAATTGATCCACCAGCCCACTTTGGGGGCGGTGCTGTGTTATGTTCCAAAGTGGACACTGTTGTTGAGGGCAGGGGACAGATATTTACGGAGTGCTGGTAACGTGCCAGGCACAGTGCTTCACAATTATCACCGTATTTAATTTTATCCTCACAACTGGCGTCTCAGGCAGCTCCGGTCGTCTCCATCTTTCACGCGTGGCTCAGGGTCAGCCTGAGCGAGCAATGCAGCTTTTAAGTTGTGAAATAGGATTCAGACCTAGGGTCTTACCTCCAACCCATGATCTTTCTGCAACATCTCATTACAGAAAATATATTATGATGCAAAGATGACCAAGGAAACAGTCCTGCCTCTATCAGAAAGGAAATGCCCTCTTTCTTTCATTTACTCACAGTGAATTGCCCTCATGGTCCCACCACATGTGAGTGGCAGAGGACCCCGGCAGGGGACAGGCTACTGCCACATCACCATCCAACAGCAGTCAGCATGACTTGTTTCTGAAGCCCTCAAGTCTGGCCTGATCTGGTTTCCCCCTAATTTTGCAGAACGTGTGCTTCCCAACTTCTTGGCCCACCTGGAAGATCCCGCAGTTTTGCTGTGAGAAGACCAAGTGAAAATTCTCAGGGTTTCGAGAGCTTGTGTTACCCCCCACTCCTCAACCAAGCACATTTTACACTGGATTGAATTTCTCATCTTTATGCAGGAATTTGGCCCTGTGCACAAAAAATACCACCAGAGTCATAAATATGAAGAACAAATTTTTCTTTCATTTTTCTCCTGCTACACCAGTGGAGTAACAACAGAACGAGGCAGGTGTGGAATTCTGCACGGGCCACCCTGTTCCGTGGGCTCTCCGTGGGCAGGGGGTGCCGGGCTGGGTGCTGCTTCTGTTGCTGAGGCAGAAGTGTTCTTGTGCATGTTTGGAGACTAGGGGAGGGTTCATGGCCAGGTCGCCGCGCCAGCATTCTTTCTCAGCCACAGCGGCAGTGGGGGGCCCCAGTGGGAGCAGCCCATGTAGGGGGGCGCGGGCAGGGCCGCAGCTGCTGTGTTTGGTTTCCCTTTGGTCTCAGGGATTTAGATAAAAGGGTTGCTTTTATTGATTGGGAGATTGGGGGAGGGAGGGGCTCTAGAAATCAGCTTCTGCCCTTTTGTCTTCCTAAGCAAACATTTATTGAGCATTTACTGTGTGCCAGCCGTTGTCCTAAATGCTTTTCATGCATTATTGGGTTGAATCCACATGACAGCCCTGTTGTTATAGTCTCCATTGGACTAAGGAAGAGACTAAAGCTCTGAAAGTTTAAGTAATCTGCCCAAGGTCCCACAGCTTATGAATGGTAAAGAGTGGGCCCTGGTGCCCTCTCTCACCTGGACTAGTGCAATAGGCCCCTCACTGCCCTCCCTTTCCGCTCTGCGCGCCTGAATCCGCCTGCTGCTCTGCCAGCAGAGTGGGCTTCCTAGGGCTCAGTCATGCTGTGCAGTCCTCAGCAGCTTTCCCTTCCACGGAGCAGAGTTCACGCTGCGATCTGAGGGACCCGGAATACCTGAGCCCCGCCTTCTGCCCCACTCTCGAAGCCGCTCTCAGAGGCCCCTCCTGCAGGCAGCCGCCCCCTCACCAATGGTCCCAGCTCCCCTGCCAGCTCCTTCTGGCCCCTGCGTGCTTGGCCACTGTCAGACAGGGTTCCAGAGGGTGGGGGTGGGGCGGGGGTCTATTGTTTGTCTTTCCACCCCGCTGCCTGCAGGGAAACTGGTACGCAGTAGGGTTCTGCTAATGCTTGTGACACTCACTTGCAAGGGAACCCCAGCTTTTTTCCCTTTTGTCCTTAGTACCCCAGGTGCTGCATGGCCTCAGGACTCTCCCAGACCCCTTCCCCAGCTGACGTGGGTCCCATCCTCAGGGAGGGCAGGCCTTAGTGACCATTCCTTGCCTAGTGATGAAGTTACAGGAAGAAGCTGGCTAGAGATCTGAGACAGGCGCTCCCTCCGGGCGGGCGGATGGGTGGGCTGAGGCAGACAGAGAAGCCCCAGGCGCTGCCATCTGGGAGGTGGAATGGGGCCTGGTCCTGAGCATCTGGACAGTACGGGAAGCGCTGGGGTAAGATGGGGCTGGCCAGGCGTCAGACCCACACAGGGGCGTGGTGAGAGGGCAGCTGAGGGGCACTGGAAGCTCAGGGGTTACCTGGCCAAACAGGTAACCAGAGGGGCGGCGATTATCAAATTTAAGATTAGAGAGACCGAAATGCATTGAATGTCATTTGCTGAAATGGTTGAGGACCCCAGCTGGGTATTCCAGTTGCAAAGAAACCTCAAGGAGGTATTACCGGAGGATCAGTGCTCCTCACTGTACCTGATGAGCTGATAATACTTCTGGAACCTTCCCACTGAGTCGTCAGGGCCGAGCTCCATGGGCCTCGGTTTCCTTATCTGGCATGAGGCCCCAGCACAGCAGCCTCCCAGCCGCACCGGTGGTGGTGTCCAGGGGAGAGAGGCTCTCATGCCCCTGTACTGTGGGCAGCAGTGAAGTGGCTGCTTGCCCCGGCCCGCGGGGCTGGTTATTAGCGGGTCTCAAGGAGGATCCCTGTACCTAAAGGATGAGACTGAGATAGAGAAACTGAGGCCAGGCAAATTCTCAAAGCTTCGTTTATTTTTAGAAAAGGCAGGGAATATATAGCATTTGAAGGGGCGTGGTAGGGAGTGGCTTCTTCTGGTTGGTTGCCCATTATGATAATGAGGTGACCTACAAAGTCCAATCACACACTGAGCTGTGCACATGCGCAGTCGTCACTGACGCGAGCAACTGACCTGATTGAGAACACCTGGCAGGAAGCTGTGGCGGGAAATTGTCAAGAAGAAGTAAACAACAAGATGGAGTCTTTAAAACAAAATGGAGTCCTATTTAATTCTTGTGAATCTATCTTGCGTGCCTAAACTGTAAAGGTTATGTTATTTCCTGAAGCAGAGCGTGGGATAAAAGAAGAAGGGCAGGTTGGGCAAGGATTTGTAAGTTCTTTTGGCCTTTTGTAAGGTCCGGAGTGGTCACCAACAGCTGCCTGAAAATGTGTCATTCCTGGGTCCTTCGCATCAGCAGTCAGTCCGGGACAGGAAGGAGAACAACTCCCCTGCCTCGCTGCTCTCAGACAGTGACATTTCATTAGAGGTTGCATCAGTTCCGAGATTTAATGAGGTTCTGGGTAGGCGGCAAGTCCCTTGACATGCCTGGCCTACGTGTAGTGCACAGATTGGTTCATTTCATCCTGACACCCTTGGAGCTGGGCAGGGGTGGGGAGTTGGTATTATCATTTGTAAAATGGACCTGGTGTGACTCAGACAGGGCAGGTGACTGTCCCAAGGTCACACGGGAGAGTGATGGATGTAGGGGGGAAGTCCCTGAGCTCTAGCATCCCAGAATAAACCAACCACGTTTCTCTGCATCTACCCCTTGGTGAGGGCTGGCCGATTGTGGCTGGAAAGGCCCTTCTGTTCTCCGTCTGATGGCCCCATGTATGACCAGCAGCTCTGCCCTCTGCACGTCACACTCACTCTGGAAAGCTCTTGGAGGGGGCAGCTCAGGGCAGCATCACTTTGCTTATAGTTCGTTCTAGGCTTAACTGCTCAGGTAAAAAACAAGACGGTGCCTTTGGTGATGACACTGGGTCGCAGGTGCATATTGCTGCCTGCAGAGCATTTCCGTGCCCAGGGCTATGCTGGGGAGGCCCACACGCCTGACTTCTTCACTGACAGACATACGAGGTCATCCGGAACCACGCCCAGGGCTGTGGCTTGCTGACCACAGCTGTGTGAGTGCCCCGAGGCAGGACAGGAGTGGAGGTACAGCTCAGGCCTCGGCGTCAAACAGCCTGGAGCTCCGGACTCTGCTGCTCTCTCCAGTGTGAGCCCGAGCCAGTCGGGGTGCTCCCTCCTGTGAAACGGGTGCTGGTGATGATGATAAACACTCCCAGGGTGGGGCCTCTGCAGGGACCCTGGGTCATGGGAAGCAGCCCCTAAGTGCTGGAAGTGGTTGTGGGTGGTTATTAAGGCCCTGGGAGAAGTGGAACCTCCCAGCCCCTCCTCCAGCAGGCTGGGAGGAGGCCAACTGGCCTACTGACCCCACAGGACAGGTTCCTCCACGAGGTGGACCCTGCGCCTGCTCAGGTCGCCTTCTGCAGGGAAGCACATGGAGATGGTGTTAAGGCCCCAGCGTCCATTGTTCAATCAATCAGGCTAATCTGCCTGCCTGTCGATAAGGGCAGGGATCAGGTTTCAGGGAGATTTTCCTGGGATTACTTCTAGTAGCCGCTCAGTCTAGACAGGCCTCTCGGTTACAGGGGTGCAGACAAAGGCGAAGACCGGGAGTGCCTGGCCACGAGGCAGGCCGAGCCCTGCTGGACAGGCCTCTCACTCCCCTTCAGCCCCTGCTCTCTGTGGGTGGGAGGATGGGCAGAGGCGACACCAGCTCACCGGCCAGGGGGCCTGGTGAATCCAAGTGAGGGTCCTGACCGCCCCCAGTGTGCCAGGGCAGGGCCTGAGGCATCCATGGAGCTGACTCTGCGCCAGATGTCCTGAAGACAGCCACTCACCTTTATCTCCTTTCATCTCCGCAGGCATCTCATGAGCAACCACTCTGTGCCCGTTTTTAAATCGAGGACAGTTAGGCCTCAGCAGGTGCACAGACAGAAAGTGGTGGAGCTGGGATGGGAATCCAGTAACCTGTCTAGGTTACTCTGGGAACTTGGGGCAGGGGCTGGCTGGGAAGAGAAGGGCTGACTCAGGGTTCAGGGGGAGGGTGGGGAAATCTACCCCCACGCCTCACTGCGGGGTTCCCAGCAGGGTCTTGTTGCTTCCTTGCTCTGGGACCTGGGCAAGTCACCTGTGGATATTGGTTTGCTCGTCTATAAAATGGGTGTGATCTCTACCATGCCAAATAGGGGCATCATGTGAGCCACCGGACGGAACGTGGTGACATGGTTTTGGAAGTTGTAAGTGCTGAGCCAGTACTAGTCACTGGTTCCTAGTATGCTGTCTGCCACAGAGGAGGCCGTGAAGGAATGAATGCATGCATCTGAATAACTTTCCCTCTAAGACAGAATTGGTGAGTCTCATTTGTTCCCCTGGAGGCCAGGTGCTCTCAGTGAAAATGTGGGGAGCAGCCCAAGGCCAGACAGGGGGGTGCAGATGACCCCTCCCTTCAGTTTTCTTAAAAGATGAAGAAGAGGCATGTCCTGCCCCCACTGGCGTCCCGGGGACAGCAGGTGTGACCCTCCCACTCATACTGCTGTGTGCAGGTGGGGTGTGTCTGTTCCTCTTGGACTTTTGGAACAGAGCCCGGAGAGGGGCGTTGAGGGACTATCATTTGGGGGCTGGAATGTAAACTTTGGCTGTGTCCGCGTGTGCGTGGGGGGCGGCAGGGAGAGAGGGACGAGGGGACAGGCAACTGTACGTGGCTTTTCACTTTCTGACTCCTCTCCCTTGGGTTTGAAACTCACACTGCATTCCTTTCTGGTTTTCTACATCTTCCCCCATGCCTCCAACAAAGTTAAGACCTGGCTCAAGAGAACAAAACATTGCTCATTTAATGGATTAGTTTCTCCCAGAGCAGCAAAACCCAAAACCAAAATAGAATAAGAAGCAATAACAATAACAAAACGTACAAGTTCATTGAGCCCCTCAGGCATTGTTCATCTGTGCACAGGACTCCTGCCTCCTTTCTGAGTTAAGGGCCTCCAATCAGAAAATGACCTTGTAGATGAAACTTGGAGAGCAGAGGCTACACAGAGATGGCCTTGGGTGGGCTGACGTGCATACCCCTTCCCAGGTTTTGTACAGTTATCCAGCCTATACACTGTGTTCTTCAGATCAGAGTGTATATTGATCAAGGGAGCATAGTGAGGTGGGAAGAGGAGGTTTCTATGCAAGGGACAGTGGGGCAGGCATGAGACGCTGACTGAGTTTTGAACCTCAGTGACCTGAGTTTCAGGCTTGGTTCCGTCATCTATCAGCTGTGTGACTCAGGCAAGTCAGTTCATCTCTCTGAGCCTCTACTTTCTTGTCTGTGGAATAGGGAGAATTATAGGACCTCCACTGTAGGATCTGTCTGGGAGGGCAGCCATGCTAGGGCAGTATGAGGAGAACCGGGATTGGGAAGGGTTTGCCCTCAGGAGGGTGAGCACAGGGAGCTGGGGGCAGCTGGTGGCTGTGAGTCTGCTGGCCAGGCCTTTGCTGTGGGCTCTGCGGGTATTTGACTTGCTCTGTGCAATTGGCTTTGGGTGCCTCAACTTATTTTTATTTTCACAAATGCATTAAAAATGCCACTGGGCTGAGTACAAATGCCAATTTAACTCTGTAATGGAGTCTTGAATCTCCACCAAGCCATGCATGGCTGCACCCAGCAGATAAGCAGAAACACAATGAAATCAGCACCTGTTCACGGATGCTGACTGTGTTATTAACATCTCTGGATCTGATGAGCTCGAATCTTTCCTGTGGCCCATGAGCAATATCAGTGAAAGAGAGGTGGGGGCCATGCCCCTGGGTGGAAGCCGGTAATGCAGCTCTGCCCCTTCCGCTCTGTAGGACCTTGAGAGAATCACTTGACAGCTCTGGGTCTCAGTTTCCTAAGTGAGTCAGTTGTGTTCATTCCTGTTCTGTCTACCCAATGGGCTGTGTCGAAGGCCACGTGCAAACATGTACTGAGAAGATGTTAAGAAGTATAGAATCTTGTCCAAATGTATAGACTTGTTCTGGATGGAAGAACGTGGTGGTGGATAATCACTGGCAGGAGATGATTTGTAAGATTTTGCCATTAAGTTTTCGGTTCTGAGATCTTTGAATGACTTGGAAAATGTGTCAACCAAGACAAGTGCTTATGTTTCTAGGAAATCACACTTTGTGTTTTTTACAATTAATTATATATCCATCTATCTTCTTAAATAGAGCAGCACAGACAAAACTTCACTTTTTCTTGTTGACCTGGACGTTATTAACCTTATCAGCAACGATGCCCGTCAGAGGCCAAGCAGTGCCCATGCACTTCACTGGTAGCGGCTCATTTAACCCTCTTCACAAACACAGACAGCAGATCTTATTATTTATCTGTTTAATAGTGACAAAACTAAGGTGCAGGAGACAACCATGGCTCAGATCATACAGGGTATGAGCCCCTGAAATCTATTGTCCTCTTAAATACTGATAAGTCAATTAAAAATATTTGGCCTTTCCTCCCTTCCTCCCCTTCTCTCTTGCCTGCCTTCTTGAATAACTTCATTGAAAAGCTACTGGGTGTTGGGATAATGGAGTGACATGCTTAGCAAGTCCTTTCTCCAAAAACAATGATAAAAGTGGACAAAGTTGTCAAAAGTGACCATTTCAGGGCTCTGGAAACTCACCAAAATCAAACATTTCTGGTAAGAACATACAATGATACAGCCATGTTGAAAAACAATTTGACAGTTTCTTAAAAGGTTAACTATAAATTGACTATCCAATCCAGTGTCCACTCTTAGGCATCTGCTTGTACAGCTCTCCTCCTTAACTTGTGATGGGGTTGGTTACATCCTGACATTGTAAGTGTATCGATCATTTGCCCTTGAAATCACGTGGCTGACAGGGAGCTGTGGCCCTGCGGCTGCCCAGCCTGGGGAGGGAGGACCATACTGCATATCACTAGCCCATAACAGACTAAAATTCAAATTTCAAAGCACAGTTTCTACAGAATGCATATTGCTTTTACGCCATCATCAAGTCGAACGATCTCAAGTGGCACCCTCATAAGCTGGGGACCATCTGTATTGGTTTCCTATCATTGCTGCAACAAATTAGCACAAACTTAGTGACTTAAATCAATATAAATGTAAACAGTTTTGGAGGTTAGAGGTCCAGTAATGTCAGTGGGCTAAAATCAAGGCGTTGGGAGGCTGCATTCCTTTCTGGAGGCTGTACAGGAGAAACAGCTGGTTTTTTAAGGGCTGCCCACAGCTCCTTGGCTCATGGCCTCCTTCCTCCATCTTCAAAGAGCAACGGTGGGTTGAGTTCTCCCACTGCAACACTCTGACCTCCTCTTCTGCCTCTTCTACTTTGAAGGACTTTTGTTAGTACGCTGGGTCTAGCCAGAAAATCCAGGTTAATCTTGCTTCCTTAATGTCAGCTGATTAGCAAACTTAATTCCATCTACACCCTTAATTCTCCTTTGCCATGTAAAACAACATATTCACAGGTTCTGGAGATGAGGACATGAACACAATGTAAAATAATTCAGGATAATCCTGTTCACTTAAAGTCAGCTGATTAGTAAATTGGACATCCTTGGGAGCTATTAGTCTGCCGACCAAACCAAGATAAATGAAAAGATGTGTTCACACAAAGACTTATGCATGAAGGTTTATAGAAGATTTATACACAATAGCTCTGAACTGGTACCAATCCAAATATTTGTTGACTGGTTAAGTACCCATATGGTGGGATATGAAGCAGCATAAAATGAAACTACCGATACATGTTACATCATGGATAAATTTCAAATGCATTATGCTAAGTGAGTAAGTCAGATGCAGATACATAATTCCTTTCTATGAATTGCCAGAAGAGGCAAATCTAAGTGATAGAAAGCAAACCAGTGGTTTCCTGGGGATGGGGAGTGGGGACAAGCTGCAAATGGACATTGGAAAGTTCACTGGAGTGACGGAAATGTCCCACAATGGACTTGTGCTGATGGTGACACAAGTCTATGAATTTACTAAGAAATCATTGATATGTACACTTAAGGTAAGTTAATTTTTCGGTTGGGTATATAATTCACTAAAGCTATTTGAAGGAAAAAAGCATGTAATCAGGTCCAATAGGGAATGTGCCTGGCAGAGGTTGGAGGTCGAGAGCAAGGTTTCAAGAATTTGGTTATATCCGAATTCTGAGCAGATAAGCAAATATATTAAGGATAATGGAGGGTGGTTTTCCCATATTAGAGGCAGAAGTTACAGATAAGGAAAGGGGAATGTAAGAATGAACCCAGTGTTGTTGGACTGGAACTGGAAGTATTGGTATAAACTTGTGGTTTTCACTATAGATAAATAAAGAAATCAGCACATAGGTAAATGTGATGTATATGTTTACATGTGTATATGGCTGAGCTCTTTCCAGAGGGCCTAGAAACAATTACACTTGTATAGCAAATTGCATGCCTAGTTGCTTAGTAATGGTTTTTAATACCATTTTCCACTAAAGGGGGCCAGGACTCCTTAGAGAAACGGCTGATTCCAGGGCGGGGGCAGGAAATGGGTATATCTTCTGCCAGAAAGGAAGGAGGTGATCGAAGAATGACATAGATGCGTCAAAGGAATGTGGAAGCCAGCTTGAAAGGGCTCCCGCTGGTGCAGTCTGAGACATGTGAGCATCAAAATATGATAGTAATGGCTTGAAGTCCATTAAACAGCACTCCGTGAGTCCATACTGGTGAAAATGAATGAATGTGGAAGAGAAAGCTTATCACCACAGTGGAATGCCAACTGATCGATGTAGAAGGAGGCATGGGACTCGAAAAATCTCCCTTCAGCAGTTATCGTGGTAATTAATTCAAGGAAAAATAATTAAAATTGTTTCATTATAAAACTAAAAAAATATTTTTGTTAGGATGTACCAGGCCTTGGTCTGTGCTGTAATTCAGCACTAACTCAGACACATGGCCCTGTACGTTGTCCCTGCCCTGAATGGTCGCAGGCCAGTTTTTTTGAGTTCTTTTTCATCTGTCTTTATGGTTCCCCTTCTCTCTCTGTGTCCTTGCCGTCAGGAGCTATCACTTTATTCAATCACCAGCCTTCCACCCGCCCGTGGCCCTGCGTGGTCCTCTCATCCGTGGCTCCTGCCTGTAAATTGCAATCTGATGTGGCCAGGAGGCCAGAGGAACAAGCTGGGCAGAGACAGCATCACCGACTCAGGGGTCTGCTGCATGAGGAGGGGGCGTGGGCTTTCATGCACGGAAGTCGTGACAGCTCTGGTTGCTCAGAGGCCTTGTGGCCTATTTCTTGGTTCCTTAAACATTCTGAAGAGGTAATATTGCTTGAGGGTTGCAAGTAGGTTGTGACCACCTTTGGTTTACGGGGAATGTCTGGTTTCTTTTCTTAAAACAGAGTTTGCTTGACAGCTCAGTGTGAGAACAATCACTCTCTGGTCAACACTGGAGCCCAGGGGTTGCCCAATGTTATTGGAGTGGCCAAGGCAGACACCTGGGAGGTGTCCTCAGGGGTGCCATCTAGGGAAACACCAGCCAGATGATTCTTTTAATGAAAACGAGCAACCCCTTGGTTGTTAATGATCCAAGCAATTGCCTGTGACACCTCCACTCCGAGACCCTTTTGCTTGCAGACAGATGCTGTTTCTTCACTCGCCAGCCCACGTTCCATGAGCCTCTAGGCATCTGAATGGTGGCTGCGCCATTGTGAACCACGTAGCTCTTTCTGTTCTTCCCTTTCAGGACCTGGGAGGAAGGCATGTGTGAGGGCAGATCCCCTCACAACTGTCATCTACAGAGACCACATTACCGGTGATACATCTGGGCTTGGGGACATGGGTAGGGCCGGTGGCCCTGGGTCCTGGGAAGCTGCCCCAGGAAGTTTGGCCTACCACCCGCAGACAGATAGACCTGCTCATTATTCTGGAACTGGAGATTTGTTTTTTGGGCTCATTTCTATGTGCTGTTTGTGTTGGCCATCCTCCTCGGAACCCCCTTGGCCAGCCAAGGAACAAGGGAAGTCATGCTGTGTTCACTTCGAGAGGGTCATTCTAAAAGGGACGAGCCGGCTTGCCAGAGACTTTTCTGATAGGGTCCATCATGCCCCTGCTTGTCAGGCTTAATTTTGTTTTGGGTTGGTGGCCTCTTGGGAATTCCTGCCTGGAGTGGGTATTTTTGCCAGGAGAGACCTCAGCACCCAGCTTGTACTATGTAGAAGGCAGTTTCTTCATCACAGCCATTATGAGCTAAGGACGGTCTGCCCATATGACCCATGTCTTAGGGGTCTCCTTGTTCCTTTCAGGCCCTATCACATGGATTTGAGAAGCACCTGCTGTCTCTGTACTCCTCTGTACCAGGTCCAGGCACGTTCAGTCCTTTGTGATAGGAAATGCAGGCTGCGAGGTGGTGCTCTGGACTCAAGTCTTCTATCTGCCAAGGGAATGAGACAACATATGCAGACATGTCTCCTCTCCTTGTCAGGGCCCAGTGTCTTCATCTCTCATTGAGGGGGCTAGATTAGAGGCCTTCTGAATTTCCTTCTAGATAACATAATACCTATGAAACCACCTGCCTGGCAACTCCCCTCAATAAAGAGTGTGGGTATCTGTCTTCACATGTAGACCTCTAGGTATGGAGCTCATGCATAACAAGGGATAGGTTGCATCCTTGCTGGAACTTTTAAGATGTCTTTGTCTTTGGGGTTGTATAGTCCCACTGAAATATGTTTAAGTGTGAGTTTCTTTTAATCTGTCCTACTTGGGATTCGTTGGGCCTCTTAAATCTGTAAAACATCTGCCCATTATCTCTTTATTTCCTCTTTCCCATCCTGTTCTCTTCAGGAAGTCCAATGGGATACATAATAAATAAACTTTCTCAATTTATCTCTATTAAGTTTTGCAGGGATGTACTTATAACAGAAACATTTGCGCTTTGCTCACAGATTTGTGGGTTGGTTCTGTGGTCCTACTCCATGCTGAGGGCTGGGTTTGGGTCTGATCCACAGGGCTCCCAGGACCCCTGCAGAAAGGACAGCAGTTCCCTGGGTGAATTCTCAGGCATGTGAGAGGCCAAGACAAACCACAAAAGCACATTTAACCATGGCATACATCCGGTCTACTCCTACTCCACTGGTCAAAGGAAGTCATATGGCTAAGCCTTAAGGGGGAGTCCACTTCCCTCATGGAGGGGGTTAAGGAAAGATGATTATTTGCTGAACAATAATGCACTTTACCACAGTCTTAGTCGCAAACATGTACTTTAAGTCTCAAGCAAAATGGACTTCCTCCCTACCCCTGATAAATAGTTTAAAAGTTTCATCCAATTATCCCATCAGGCTCAGAATCTTCCAATTTGCATCAGCTCTCTTGGTCCAAAGACGTATTAACTAAATAATCAAGTATCTGCATAATGCTCCCCACCCCTGAAAAAAATTAACTGATATACAATATGCAACTGAAAAGTGATGACAAAGTCACCACGGTCATCATTGCCCCTGAAAAGGGGAAGAGTGGGGGCGTGAAGCAGGGGTGTCCACGGCAGATCCTTCTTGTGGGGTTAGGCACAGTTCTGCTTTTGATCAGGCCAGGGTTCTGCTCTTTGAGAGCAGCCCGTAGATCCATTGTTCTCGGTGGCTCCCGGTTTCACCCTGTGGGAGTTCCTATCTTTTCTGTTATCCTTAGAAAATACGCTGTCCTTCAAGTAGTTCAGTAATTTTCTCAGCCTATTCTCTGCGTATAGAGAGTTGGGGGTTCAAGGGAATTTTTATGGCAATGGTTTTGACATTGCAGAGCTCTCAAAATCGTAATTAAAAATGCACTTGACTTTATGATATTTTAAATATTTTATTAAATACCTTTAAAGTGTTCTTGAGTCCCAGTCCGTATGCCAGAAGCCAGACCCACTGCCCCTTCCTCCCTCTTTTTCTTCTTCCTCCCTCTCTACCTCCTCTCCCTTTCTCTTCATCTCTCCTTCCCCTTAATTATAGGTATTTTGCATTAATCAGGCTTTCCACTGGAGGAAAGCCTGATCTGATCCTTCATCTCCCAGTTGAAATGACTGAAATCCAATCACATTTCTACAGTTGTTGCATGAGGGCCGCATCTCTGATTTGATCTCTGTTCTGAGACAGTCTTAAAGGCTGTGCCCTTGATTTGGTCTTGAACCCAAGACCACACCCTTAATTGATTAATTAATTAATGGCCACCCCCTCAATTTGGTGAGGAAACTGTTCTGTTTTCCAATTTGCAAGTCCAGGGACTTCAGGACCCTCTCAATTCTGCTTGCAAACTAACCAGATTTTACTGAGCTCATTGCTTGCTTGTAGCACCCCATGAATTGCAGCTAACAGCCGACTAGCACAAGGACTCATCCTTTCTGACGTTTCTTCACGGGAAGCCATAAATACCCGAGGTACGTTTGTGGCTTTGCAAGTCTCTTGAGCAGCAGTTTTCCCATCATATAACCCAGATGCCATTTCTCTAGCTCTGTTTAGATTTCTTTACCACTTGCTGCAAAGTCCCAAAGCCAATGCCACATATTTTATTTTATTTTATTTATTTGTATCAAAAAAGGGTAATTTATTCTTTTTTTTGTTTTTGTTTTTACAATTTATTTTATTTTAGTATCATTAACCTACAATTACATGAGCAATATTGTGATGATTAAACTACCCCCTTCATCAGGTCCCCCCCACCAACCCTATTACAGTCACTGTCCATCAG